>JAHXMU010000038.1:984188-1178177 GCA_019455685.1 Philornis downsi
GGCTTTAATAACCTATAACTCCAATTCTATTAGTGCGATCGCTAGATGGCCTTAGAAAGATAAGATTTCATACTCGAAAACTTAGTCATACAGATTTGCGATTGCTTAACTCAGAGAGAAAATATAACATATTTTACAGTTTTTCTTCGATAAAGGCGAAAACGCAAGCAAGGCGGCTAAAAATATTCTTATACTGTAATAACCAATCACGCAAAATTTCGGTTTCATCTATTCCGTTCGATGTAAAAATGCAGCACACTTTGAAAGGCCAATTGTCTAAAATATCAATAAAGTAATGCAAATCAACAAGTCCAAACACTATTTCGATTGCCCAGGAGCTGAACATCGTATAAAAACACATTGGAATCGCTTTAATAAGGCTGGATACAAAAGAAGAAACTCAATGTATGAATACCACTAGATTTAACGCAAGAAAGATCTCATGTATCAAACTTCCATCTGCGAGTTGCTTCTCAATGTTAACAAAATAATAATGTGGGATACAAACTTTTAAACTTTTTGTTCGAAATTTTACAATGTGATATATCGGAAATTAGAATCAAGCTAGAAAACAAGTTTGCAATTTATACAAATGGCTTGTATTATGGTTAGAAATGTCAAACCATAAGAACTGGACTTCCAACGAAAATTTCTACAGATTCAAAGTTTTTTCTTTTTAAAATTTTAAAATTTTTTTTTTTACTGGAGTGGCATGATGGTTGACACATTCGACCATAATGGCTATAATTGTAGGTTCGAGCCATGATACGACCATAAAATATTTCATGTATATGTCGAGTCGAAAAATCAATCGCATTCGGTCAAGGAGACCAATATGTAGAAAGATCTCACATCCCTTTAATGGGAAGGGAATTTGTTTTCTTTTTCTTTGTTCATATCATAATTTTGCCCATTGAACCTAAAGCACTGGAGTAAATGCAAAACCCTCTTGTAACATTTGCCCTTTCGACGCCTTTCCTCTAACATTTTAACTGATGTTCGAAATTATTTAAAAAATACAAAATATGTTATTTGGCTTAAAAGCCAAAATATGTTAAAATAATATCGTATTTCCAGCTATTTCCTTTAATGTTTTCGTCCAGTGTTATTTTTAACATCAGAATGCATGTACATAGTCCTGCCATATGTTCTGTTACACAATTTCCAGCGCTTATCGTTCAAAACTTCTTGCGGGAATAGAACCGTTAACTTTTTTTTCAGAACACATGCACTGATTAGTGAAGAATACTAGTCAGTTTGGTTTCAGTTTGCAATCTATTAACATGGATTGGGCGTTAAAGAGAATCGAGTCGGCGTAATAGCGTTGCATAAGTGCGGAAAGAGTGCTGGCCAAATTTTCGAGTTGCTAAAACCACTCGGAATATCAAGAATGATCGTTTATCGTGCTATTGCTCGCTTCGGCGAATTGTCTGGAGTAGAAGACAGGCCAAAAAGTGGTCGGCCGCGCGTTGTCCGCACGAGTGCGGTAGTAAAGGCAGTGCGTGAAAGAATTCAGAGAAATCCCCTTAGAAAGCAGAAAATCATGTCCAAGGAATTGGATATATCAACCAGATCCATGTCTAGGCTGATTCGGGATGTTCTGCATATGAAAGTCTATCGTCGGTCCACGGGGCATCTTCTAACTCCTCAGCTAAAAAAAATTAGGCTGGAAAGATGCAAGCGACTTTTGCAGTTGCACGCGGACAATGGCCATGAAAACATTCTGTTTACGGATGAGAAAATGTTTACCGTGGAAGAAGTTTCCAACAAACAAAATGACAAGATTTATGCCACTTCATCTAAGGAAGCGAAAAAAGTTGTTCCCAGGGTTCAACGTGGGGGTCTCCCACCATGGTGTCACATCCCTCCATTTCTGTGAAAAGGGCGTAAAAACCTGTGCAAAGGTTTACCAAAAAGATGTGTTAGAGGGTGTTGTGAAGGGTTTGACCAATACCCTTTTTAATGGACGTAGATGGATCTTCCAACAGGACTCTGCTCTTGCGCACAAAGCTAAAACCACGCAGGATTGGCTCAGAGTCAATATTCATGGCTTTATAGCAGCAGAAGATTGGCCATCAGGCAGTCCACATCTCAATCCACTGGATTATGCTTTGTGGTCAGAATTGGAGAATATGGCTTGCAAGACTCCCCACAGAAATTTGGGAAGCCTTAAAACAGCATTAACCAGAGCAGCTTCCTCGATCTCCATGGAAATCGTACGTGCGGCTATAGCCCAGTGGCCACACCGTTTGAAAGCTTGTGCTAAAGCAAAAGGCGGCCATTTCGAGTGAATACAATTTTTTTAATAACCAATATTGTCTTCTAATAAATGAAATAATTTTGAATACAATATGAATATTGGTTTTTTTATCGCGTTTTATATTCGTAACAGAACATATGGCAGGACTAGGTAGAAAACTTTATGGCAGACAGAGATCAAGCAATGTGTACACTGCTTAAAATGAAATGGCTTTTTCTAAATGAAATATGATCAAAAGTCACCTAATGATCTAACCAGATACGGCAATAGTTACGACTTTTCTACCTTAATAAACCACGTCTCCAGTGCCAAAATTTCCCAATCAGAATTCTAATAAAGTTTACAGGAAAACAAGAACAGCTAAACCAAAAAATAGCTCACAAATTGTGTAATATTTACTCTGCAATTCAATTTCTTTTGTTTCGTCGATAAATAAACATGAAGTCCATATAAAAGAAAAAGAAACGGCAAGAAACCTAGAAAACCAGAAGCTGTAAAAGATCACAGAGATTATTTACATAAAAATTGTAAACCTCACACCTGGTTACAAGTGAAACGATCCATAAGATGTGAAACAGACACGTCGTGGAAACAAAGAAAATTTAAATTTGAATTTCCACCAAAAAAATGCACAACTAACAACTGGCCAGAAATCGACAAAGCCACACAAAACAAAAAACATTGAACACTACAACGAAATTGTTCCGCCAGCCAACCATCATGGACGGGGACTTGGAATTTGTTTACAACAACCTCAACGAAAACAAAGTGAACATATTAAATTTAATTGGGAAAGGGCCAAGAAATAGAGATTTGTTTATACTTGCATGAGCCCAGCCATCGAGTGCTAACTAAACTACCTGTTACTTTTGCTTGCACAGGTCATAAATGAGGGAAGAGAAATCAACGACCACGACCCACACACTCCATGGTATTGCAACATTAGTACGAACAAACGTGTAATGCTAATGGCCATGGATGCATAGAATGGATGGATGGATGGATGGATGGTTGAGGAGATAAGTTCAGCAAACAAACCGAGATACGCGACTGGGAGCAACAGCACAATACATGGAATTTGAGTTCAACACTTTAAGGTGTGCGCCAGAAGGTACAAGTGAGATATGTTAGAAAAAACAGCTATTACGCCGTGGATAATGGGAATGGTGCGGTCTAATGAGTCAAGAAATTATAATGTTATTTTTAGCAACAAAATGCTGAACTGCTTAAAATGAAACGCCTTTTTCCTAGGGAATGGTCCCACGTGTTCGCTGCAAGAGGATTGATTGTACAGTATAAAAAGTAAAATAATCACACAATATTTAGCTTAATTTCAATTCAGGTCCAAAACATTTCAGCAATACGCAAAGAGGTATTCAGGATATTTGGTTATTACGTGTTTCGAGTATGCGGTTTTCAAACATTTTACAAAATTGAAAATGACGATATAATATTTCATCTATTTAAGTATTTGGAACAAAATTTCCTCCAAGACTAACAATAGCAAAACAATAATATTCTATATTATAAGGGTGTCCCAACAAGAACGCAAGATTTAAATGACTGATGCAGCAGTTGAATTGTTTCTCTGGCTGTATGACATGTGGCGCCGTCTTGTTGAAACCACATGCCCTTCACATTCATTTCTTCAATTCTAGGTATGAAAAAACTGGTTATCATTTCACGATACCGAACACCATTGACTGTTTGCGCTTGACATGCCTCATTTTCATAAAAAAAGGTCCAATATCCAATTAAATGTCCAATTAAAATTTAAGACACGCTTTACATATTATTTATAAACAATTTAAAACAGAATTATTTAATCTTAGAAATCTGTTAAGATATAATCGAAACAAATGTTGAGATGAGTCAAACTCTATGAGTTGATTGGAATCTTGATTCAAGGCATATTCATTAATTTCATTACGAATACAAAATAAAAGTGCAAAAATATGTGTTCGCCGGAGAGACCTAGGAGGAACGTAAAATGGAATCTGTGCCAAAAGATTAAAACAGTCGATATAACCACGTAATAAGCATTTTGAAATGTAGGTAGGCCTGAAGATAGGCCTCACCTCCGCCAATGGGGATTATGTTCCATACTAGCATAATCAAAATGGTATCTCCTGGCTGAGAAGAAAGGGTTGACAATATGCGGTAGTACCAAAATTGTCAGCCCCTTTTCCCAGATAGTTCAAAGGGGGCGTTGGCAATCGCATTGTAATATGCCCAGTGTGTCGCACACCGTGGGTAAGGCCTTCACGGCGCGACTCACGTTAAACCCTCGTGGACTTCTGTAGGTTGGAAGACGTTCTCCAAATCTAAATAAGGAAAGAGCAAACTTTACAAACACTCGCAGTTCAAGCCACAAACACAGCAAATATAAGGTGTAGTTAAAAAAATCAATTTTTTATTATTTTTTTTTTTTATTTTTGCAAGATATTGAAACTTTATTCGATATAGCTGAAATGATTTGATTTAGGTCGATAACTTGCTGCCATCTTGAAGGTAATTCCATTATGCCCCTCTCATAGACTGCCGATTTCCACAAACTTCTCTTAAGGCGTATTTTCTACAAACACAATAATTCGTTATTTCTTGATGCCAGAATACTTAAAAACCTCCCAATCAAGTTTCTGCTGACTCACTATTGTTTTGAATGTTGTCCTGATGGAACACAATTCTTCTGCTATTGGCCAAAGCTAGACACTACTGAGCGATTGCTGCCGTCAGACAACTTAATTTTCAACAGCACAGATAGGAATTAAGAGTTTAGTCATAGAAGAGCAGCTCATAGTAGATGATTTCCTGCCAAAATCTACCAGCAAAAACTTCTCCGTTAACCCTGGCTGGACTAGCATTTTCGCCGGTTTTCGGTTGACGTTGTCGTAATTTGCCCACTTTCCGTCACTAATCACCATCCGACACAGAAGTTAATCGATTTTATTGCGATTTAGCAGAGACTGGCACATGAAAATTCAGTTTCAGTTTGTGTTAATTCACGTGACATCCATACATCGAGCTTGTTTTTGTATCCAACCCTGTTCGAATAATCCCATACGGGTTTTCTATACTGTGTTTAACTCCTGTGTAATCGAAATAGTGTTTATATCATAATCAGATTTGACGATTTCTATTATTTTATCGACTTTTTCGACAATTGGACTTCCAAAATGTGGTGCATTTTTGACATCAAAATTACCAGAATATAATCGATGAAGCCAAAATTTTCGTGATTGGTTGTTGCAGTAGCAGGAGCATAAATACTTTCCTTTTCAATTTTATAAAAAAAAAAAAAAAAACAAAAACTATAAAATATGACATATTTTTTTTGGTGGTGTCCAACTTTAAAGCGTAGTCGAACAATACTGACCCAAGCAGTCACAAAACTGTCCGAAAAGTTTTTTGTGTACGAAATTCTCTTTGTCCAGAGCCATCTAGCGTAATCCCGTCGCACTTATACATTGCGAGATACAAGGCACTAAAACCATCTATTGGAAAAATAATGGAGTTCTTCTTTCCAATACCTTACCTTATATATAACTTCATATTTCACGCCTACCAAAGTAAAACAAATTTCACAAGAACATAAAATTCATCATACATTTACTTTCAATAAAATCTTTCTAAACGAAGTAGCAACCTGTGAAAATCATCGACAAGAGTGCAACAACAACAATTGCAAGAAGACGAAATATCGAATTCTAAATGAAGAGAAAGAATCGTAAAATACACTTCCATCAAATTAGCACTTAAATGTTAACAACATTTCCCACCAGCAGCAGCAACAACATACGTACTACAACGATATCCAAAGTGTTTTAGTGTTAACAAGAACAACAACAACAACACCAGCATGATTACATTATATTCTTTCGATGGATTATGAAGGAACAACATCGTGTTTGATTTCATTGCGATTGGAATTAGATGTTAACGGAAATCATGTTGAGCATATCGTCGAATGAGATAAATATCATCATCATCACCACTGCCGCCACCAGAAGGTCTTAAAGATCGTGTAATGCTAACTTTTATAGATTTAAAAAAATACACGATGGCTGGCGGTAAATTGAGAAATATACTACTAAAAGTTGTATGATGACTACTTCATTTGGTGTAGCGAACGGCGCAGCTAAAAATAAAACAGTACCAAATAAACGAGGAGAGGGTGATAAGTAATCGTCTTAGGCAAGAATACTAAATTTTTTCGCTTTAAGTTAATTTCTGAACATAATTTTTTTTCATGACAATATATACAGACGATTTTGATTTTTTTTATGTACAAACTTTCCTTATATCTTAATAATATTTAAAACTTTAAGAAAAATATGTTATTGTTTGATGCAGCCACCTTTAACGCGGTATTTCGTCTCATTCTCTGCGACGACCATTCTTTATGGCGTTGATCGTCTCATATTTTTTAGTTTATACTTTGGCCTCCAGAATGGATCATATGCAAAAACCCATTGGGTTTAAGTCCAAGGAATATGGTGGCCGTTGTTGTGAAATAATAAAGCTGAGAACTTTTCCTTGTAAAATAATTTCGGTTTCATGGTCTTTATGTGAAGACATAAAATGGTTTCTACCGATTTTTTTACACGCACAAGGTAACAATGCATCGTTTAAAATGTTTTTACGGCAGAAATGTTGATTTTCCTTTACGCCCTCTTCAATGAAAATGAGTAATGAACGTTCTATGCCAGTTATCGCCGCCAACATTTTTGGTTTGCGCTCTGACTATACACGATAGTTTCGTTTATTTACATACTGCGGAACCGTAAAAATTGTTTCATAATTAGAAGGGACCACATTTCAACGTGCAAGTGTCATAACAGCTTTGCTCCACCTTTGCTAGGCGAACAGCATTTTGTACAGTTGTTAAATCTAGCACTCTTTGCATTTTGCAGGGCTTCAATCGTAGTTCATTTTTCAATGCTACGAGCAGACACGTTGAAAGTTTTCGCCAATTGAGCTTCGTTTTGTGTTGGATTCCGTTGAATTCTGGTCTTCACCTCTCGAACCACTTCTGGCGATGTTGCTGTTTTTGGATGACCACCTCCATGACGTTTTGTGATGATACCAGTCTATCATTGCAACGTGTAACTGTCTAATGTCTACAGATTTTATTCACACGTAAATGTCGTAGCTCATTAACAATATAATATTAAGCGATAATACTGTTGCGTTTGAATTCCATTTGCAACGAATCGACTTAAAACGATATATTTCGGTAGAATTGTAAGCAGCATTACAGACTGATGCTTGTCAAAAAATGAGCACGCTGTCATTAGCCGTTTGGTTGCTACAGTAGCGTGAAGTGGGCAATACTTCGATCGCCTACCTCTGTACTAACTAATTTATTTATTTTTTCTATTTATTAAATTAATTTAGCGAGGGCCTCAAAATAGTTTTTCGTGTCAAAGATATCCCTTTCATTCTAGCGAAAAAACTCTTTTTATTTTGTTTTTTATATTGTTAAAAAAAATCATCCGAAAAGGAGCAAAATGTGTTCAGATAGCTTTCATAGAAGCTTTTCTTGGGGAATGACTTCTTCCCCTTTCTGCTGTATACCGGTTTAGTTTGTTTTCCAGCGAAAAGTATTATTTTTTAATATTTTTCCAAAACCCTGATTTTTTCGACGAAAATTCAACTAATATCACTACATCTTTTCTTGATAGCATATAGAAGAATATTCACCAAAAAAAATATATGAAGCCAAGTAAATATTTACAATTTACAAATGTTTTTACACCTCATTTAGCGCCGTACGAGCTCTGGGTGATGTAGTTTTCGACCACTTTTCCGCACATTTCGGGCAATATCTCGGCGATAACTTGACGAATGTTGGTTTCTAAATGCTCCAACGTTTGGGATTACCCGCGTAAATATGAACGAAAAAAAGTCTAACAACGTCAAATCTCATGATCTTGGTGGCTAATTAACGTCGCCAAAGCGTGAAATTACGCTCTGTGGATACTACTCGTGCAATAAAACTAAAATCGTAAAATGTTTTTAGCTCGTAGCACCGTCTTGTTGTCAATTGCAGGCCAAAAAAAGTCGATTATCATACGGCCACAGTCCACTGAAATGAAATTCGGATTATCCGCCACACTTTCACTAACAGAAGCGATATTTTCGGCAGTGCGTACATTGCGATGATGCACAGGCCTAACCACATCTATAACACTTCCGGTCTCTTCAAATTTCTTTATAGTCTTTATAATTCTTTGCACAGTAAGTCGAGTTGACGACCATAATCATGCCGTAATGCATGAAACGGGCCCACGTTCGAATCACCACTTTTACGAGTACAGTAAGTTTTAATTATTTTCACGCATTCTCCGGTTGTTAAGCGATCCATATTCGTAAATGGCAAACCTTTCACTTTCACTAGTAAATAACACTTCAGATGACAGGTATTTAACAGCTGACAGCCTTATCAAACCGGCGGTTTTGAAATCACTAAATGGATAACACTGTATAAAAATTTCGATAACGCTTTCGATAAGCTTTAATTATTAATAAACATTCGAAAGTTTATTGATAATTAAAGCTTTTTACGAGGAATAAATTCCACGAGACATTACTTGCTCGTGAACAAATCTAGCGCCGTTGCCATCTTTTCTTGTATTGATTTATAACACTGAAATCGGGACAACTGATATTATTTACGTCATAATATATTCGATAGTATATTTACAAAATTATTAAATATCCCCTTCTTTTATTAGTATTTCAATTTCAAGTATACAAAAGTATTATTGAACATATTGCGATATAAAAATTTCCATTATTTTGGCATCAGTGTTGGAAAGCAACAGCAGCGAATTTGGCGTTGCCATTTAAGAACATTTTACTCTTAAAAAAACATAGTACATATGGTGGAAAAATTTAGTTTCAAACTCCACGGCAATTTTTTTTCCTGCGAAGTTTTATTGCCAAAAATCAGCATAGTACCAACCTCAATAGTTAGCGATTTTTTCTACATTTTCAATTTCGATCACTGTTTGGATGTTTTTGTGTTTGTTTTGGATGAAAATGGCGAAACACAATCGCACTTGGCTGATCCAATATTAAAAAGTAACATTATTAATTATCGAAATTAGTTAAAATTCCGTCACGATATAATAAATTTTATCATTCGTTATAACGATTATAACAGTTTCAGCATAATTTTTAAATTTGAAATGCATGGTTTGCCAAATTTATTAAGTGAGTAGTTATCACACTTCCCTCTGCAAAAGTACTAACAATAAATTGGTTTATGCACAAAATCAAGCTTGGTAAAGTGGGCACCATCCGCAGTACTGTCAGCAGGATCGATTGACATTCAGTTTGAACAATACCAAAAGATGATATTAAATTGTTCACAGGAAAGAAAAAAACAAAACATCCGTCCGTACTAAGTCGGATTGTGTCGACAACAAAAATACAACAGATCCAGAGCAATAACAACAACAGCATCGCAGTGGGAGATAATTTGCCACTTTACTGAACAACACCAAAACGTGGTGCAACAACATAATACGTACAACGTGCAACAAGCACGCACACACACACACGCACACAAACACGCATACAAACGTTAAATGAACAACACATTGCAACAAATGTTACTGTTATTGTTTTTCTCTTTTAACGAAAATATTATTTCACGCCAAGAAATCCAAGGAAATCATCATAAAAATTTATTGATTTATGGTCTTATAGAGCAGGAGGAAAACGCAGCATCGTAACCGCCGCCACCATCACCACCAAGAAATTTAAACCTTTATCTCATTCAAACGAGCACAACTTCTGGTACGGAGTAGCAAAAACAACCAGCAACCCTCATTAAAATTTCAGTCAGTGCAAAAATATCCAGCCAATTGAGAAACTAAAACAAAATAATAAAATTTGATATTTTTATTGGACGAAATCAAAGTGAGCGTGATTTTGTCTACACGTAAGTTACCTTTACGCAAAGGCGAGCTCAGCTTACCACTTGCTTGGTGTACAGGAGAAGGGTGCCAACGATGTGCAACAACATGGATATGTTTTGAAGTCATGTTTTGTGGCAAGTTTGGCCGCTTGATGTAATTTTATGTTGATTTAGATAGTTTAAAGTTATATTTCATTATGTTTCTTTGCTTTTTCGAATTTCGTTCAATTTTGATGAATGAATTAATGATGCGTTTTACTTTTATATAAAAAAATCATCGAAAAAATGGTCGAACAGATTCCAAAGTACTCAATAGAGAGTAAATAGGTTATTCTGCATTAAGTGATTTATCATAATATTTTATCATAATATTTTAGATAAAATATTATGATTTAAAAAAAATATGTATAGAACTCAGTGTGCTACCGTTCGCATGACCTGATACAGCCATCTATCATTATTTGAGCGGCGGTCACCTCGATGTATTCGACGACCTCTTTGATTAGTCGAGTAATTGATAAGTCTGGTCCCTATAGGTCCCTTTAAGTGAGTATAAATAAAGAAACGAACATTCGGAATCGTCGTTAAACTGTAGTGAGGAAGTGAGTCCGAAAAGAGAATTTGCGTATGTTCACTGAATGTGCGAAGCTTTCCAATTTCTCATTTATGAAACGCAAACGGATTTTTTTTTTTATCTTGGCTTCTATCGAAATTTATATCTCAGGACAGATAGTTATAGAAGAATACAAAAAACGAGGAGCATTTTTTTTTTATTCCAGTGGTTAAAAAAATTTATGGAATTACGGAAATGTAGCGGAGTCCAATTTGTAAAAAGAGTTCCTACATCTAACTTAAAATATAAAATGGGGAAAATATTAAAAGAGCCATTGCATTGGCGAGTAATCAGTACACCAATGTGAAAAATGTAAGTTTTATACCTTTCATAGTATAAGAGATATGAAGTATCAAACTAGGGGGGGAAATATATATACATATATATAAGTATATATATATATATATAAGAATATGGGAAAAAATATAAGAAGCAAAGTGTAAAATTTGTATTGTAATAATTCTTATTCGACTGTTTTTATTCACGATTATAACGAAGTTGAAAGGCTAGTTATTTTACTGTTGTTTATCTTTATTCATAGCAAAATATTTTGTTAAAAAAATCAGCCATGGGTCGAAAAAGTCATTATTCTACAGAGGAGAGAACAATTGTTTCAAAACTAACAGAAAGTAGCCAAAGTCTTCGTTCTACAGCAGAAACTATGAATCGGTCGCTATTTTTTGTACAAAATGCTTTAAAGCCTAAAAAGCCCGTCGAAACTCGCGTAAGACCCAAAAAAAACTTCAAAACCAACAGATATTCGTATTGTAAAACTTGCAAAGAAGGACCCGTTTGTGTCTTCAAGAGCGATTTCAGCAGAAATTAGAAATGTAATTTCACCGCGAACGGTTCGTCGTAGACTACAAGAAGCACATTTACCAGGACGGATAGCCAGAAGCCTTTGCTTAGACAAAAAAATTTAAAGGCTAGATTGACGTTTGCAAGAAGTCATTCCAATTGGTCCGGAGGAGACGGTGGAAAAAAAAATGGCGGAAAATTTTGTGGAGAGATGAAACAAAAATTAATGTATTTGGAAACGACTGTGCCCGGAATGTTTGACGCCGTAAGGGTAAGGAATTCCATGTTCGCTTTACAAAGAAGACGGTCAAGCAAGGGGGGCGGCTATATTATGGTCTGGGTTTGTTTCTCGTGGTATGGTGTCGATCCGATACACCGAATTACCCACACTATGACCAGATTCCACTACAAAGATATCTTGGATAATACGATGTTGAACTATGCTGTGGAAAGTATGCTTCTTAGATGGACATTCCAGCAGGCTAAATATCCGAAGCATACTTCGATTACTTGGTTCCAAGATAATAATGTTGCCTTCTTGACTCGCCAAGTCAATCTCCCGACTTAAATCAAATCAAAAATTTTTGGGGAGAGTTGAAATAAAGAATTGGAAAGGAGGTTCTTAAAAATAAGCATCTGTTATGGAATTTTCTTGAAAAAACTTGGTATGAAATACCAGTAGAAACCTGCAGGAAGCTTATTGCCAGCATGCCAAAAAGAATCAATAAAATAATTGAAAATAAAGGTGGATATACCTGCTTTTAACAAAACTCAGCCACTTTAGCAGAAAAAAACTTGATTTTTTACTTGTTTGCTTATTTTAACTAAATGTACTTATTATTTTGTGCAATGTTTTTTAATTAATTTCTTAATTTTTGAAAAATACTGAATTTAATTTTTGTTATTGTTTTAGCATTTATTTTAAATCCAATGTTATAACAAACGAAATTAGTGTTTGTATTAAATTAGTATTAGAAATTAGTATTTAATTTAAATAAATTTTCATCTACGAGCTTTAAAAAAAATATAGGGTGTACTTATTATTTTGACCATATGTGTATATATGTGTACAATAACAGAGCAACAACAAAAAGCGTAAATTCAGCATCGCCACTGTACTCATCTGATAATGTAACGTTTACGTCTGTCTCAAGTTCCAAATTTCGGCCAAATGATGATTCTAAATTTCGATTGAGAGGCAACAGTTAAGTTGGCAGCAATTCATCGTTCTTCATCACTAATTTGCCGAAAGGGATATACTGAAAGGACTACATTGTCTGAGCAAAATCAAAGAAACTTTCTATAGTTTTTTCAGTTTTCTTCTCAACATTTTGACTAGTGGAGTCCTTATGATATTTTATGTTTAAAAGGTTCTTATGTTGTTCGTTATAAATGTAGAAACTTTTACCAAATGCTCTTTACCCGGGATTACAAAAGTGATCGGTATAAACAGAGTTCGACGTAAGAATGTTGACTGTAAACATAGCAGTTTCTATTAAAAATTGATGCAAAGTCATCGTTTATCATAATACATTATAAGTTCGAGTCCGCTTTAAGCTTGTTACACTGCATTTTAATTACAAGTGATCATAAACCTTAATAGCTTAATTGTTAAGAACACAACGTAACAGTAGTAGAAAATTTAAGTGAACTCATGGACCTGGCGTAATCACTTTTCTTAAATTGTTTATATTGGGATTCAGCAATAATTGGAAGTACCCTTTATTATACTAATTTTTTCAAATTTCGGTTTCAAAAAAACAATTAATGAAAGCACACATAAAGCTGCGATTTCGATAAAACTCTTATTTCATTATAATGCTTGCACTTTGCCATTATGTACGGAATACAATGTCATTTAAATGACCGTCTCTGGATTGGTTGCAGCAGCGGATCCTTTTGAAGTTCCTCCAGCGTCATTTTCGAAAAACTACGGCCCAATGACACCTCCAGACCATAAAGCGCACCAGACGGCCACTTTTTCCGCATGCAATGGCTTTTCCACAGTAACTTCTGGGTTATCCGAGCCCCATATGCTACAATTTTGCTTGTTGGCGTAATCACCGAGTGAGAAATGAGCTTCATCGCTGGGGAAAATTTTGTTCGATTGAAAGCCCACGTTTGAATCACCACTTTTGTAGTAAGTTTTAACGATTTTTACGCATTCTTCGGTTGTTAAACGACACATATTCGTAAATGGCAAATCTTTGACTAAATAAATAACATTTCAGATGATAGGTATTTAACAGCTGATAGCAACGACTTCAGCATTAGATATAGAACTATATTTCGGAAGGGGTGCAATTTTTACATCGTTGATATCTAACATGCAGCTTGTCTTAATCAATTTTATTTTTATTTTCTGCCCATCCATATTGCAAAACTGTAGATGCTTCTAATTGCGATTACGAAGATTCTTTGCTTTTTACTTTACATGACGTAAACAAAAATTGAATTTATGTAGTAATTTCGTATGTTGTTGTCAAAATAAATTCATAAATAACGCCAAAGTCAATTCCTGAATGCATATCCAAGCATTCCGGTTGAAAAGATTATTGACTCGTCGAAACCAATAACTAGATCTGTTCTACTGTCAAACTCTCTTCGGCCGATTCCATGTTTGATCAGATCGCAACACCCACTTAAAGAACATTAATATCACAAAGTTTCCTCTATTGATTTTTATATTAAAAGATATCTTTGAGCCAGCATTCGCTGTAGTATATTTACATTAATCATATCTCTTAAAAAAAATTCTATCGCAACAAAATGATCCTCGATTGATGAGCATTTTCAGTCCCGATGTATTGATTTGTACTGCCAATTATTTTTATGTGCTGCGCTCAGCATCGGAAATCAGCATTTCATTGATTAGTTGACAGCATTTCAAAACGTGTCAGTTGTTACCGCCTCTTAGCAGACGCCCGTTTCGGTCTGACCCAAATCCTGTAGTTCGACTAACACCAAAAGAACAACTTTTATGTTTCTCTTAAGAATTTCAATTAAGAAAACTTGTTTGAAAACACAAAACTAACTAAAACCTGAATCCTTTAAAATTCTTAAAATCTCCCCACAAAAACAACGAATGACTTGAAAGAATTTCAAATTTTGCCCAGCAGGTAGAAAGTTAGGAATACCTGTTTTCTTGTTCCAGGCAGCCAGCCCAGGCAGCCAGTCCAACAGCCAGCATAAAACGAAAAACGAGCACATGCATAACAATTTAAATTATACAAATTTTTGGTACAGAACACAGAGTTCTTTGCTTATCTTTAATGCTTTGGCTGGCTAAAGAAAACAAACAGGAATCGTTTACATGAAAGCAAAGAATTTAATGAAGGGTTATTTAATTTTTGAACAAGAAGGCAGAGGGCCTAAAACAATTGAGAAAACATCGTAAAATTATGAACTCAAACGCCAGTGCGAGACACAGACAGCAGACTGTCTGTTTGGAACATTAAGATTATTAAGATATTAATCTTTGGTTACCAACAACCAATTTTCCAGTTGAAATTGTATCTTGTCCAGTGAATTTATTATTTATTACCTTGGTGAGGGCCTATAAAAATTTTAATGTAAATTATTGTAATTTACATTTGTTGATAAGAAAAATTACTACATTTTGATGTTTCTGTTATTTCAATATGAAATTTTGTGTAACCGAAAAAAGGAAAGGAAACAGAGTGAAGAGACGATCTCCTCCAAGTAGGAGATCATCTTTATGCTGCTGTACTGCAGTGTAGAGATATTATAAATAGTAACGCCAAAGTTCTTAAATCGTTGTTAAACATATCCCCACAATATGTTGTCGTTCCTTCATTTTTACCACACTGTAATTTCAAGTCATAAATGTTGAAGCATTTTGGAATTTATGACTTTTGATGTCTGTCCGTCCGCCCTGGCTGTTTGCCCTCCCATCTCTTTTTCTCTTAGGGGCATTTTGGAAAACATTTTCATTACTCTTTCCCATCAGCAAATGTTGAAAGTTGCAACCTCAGTGCTGGCCACGATGGTGGTGGTGGTGGAGGGGAGTCTGTTTCATGGTTTCTTTTCTTTAAATTCCGTCTGCTGCATTTACCTCTAACACTGGTAACACAGATACGCAGATTGTTTGGATAAACATTTTTGCAAGCTTTGCAAGTTCTTTATGGAGCTGTTACAATTTT
This sequence comes from Philornis downsi, assembly GCA_019455685.1. Taxonomy (NCBI): domain Eukaryota; kingdom Metazoa; phylum Arthropoda; class Insecta; order Diptera; family Muscidae; genus Philornis; species Philornis downsi. The sequence goes on from JAHXMU010000038.1 coordinate 999,950, forward strand.
CACTTATGTGCGAAATTTTACAAGAAAATGTTGTGCGTTATGGTCCAAAGGCTTTTGTAATACAATGAGGAATTTGGCTCTGAACATTTGACGAGCTGTTAACTTGAGAATATATATTATACTCGTATGCTATTGGCAGTGCTTTTACATCCTGTCCTGTGCGACAGCCTCGTTAAGCTGATATAAAAAAGGGCAAAAAGACAAAATCTCATTACATTGAAAAAAAAAAATTAAATTTCATCAAATCCATGAATTGTTGCTATCAACAGTTAATTTTCATCAATAAAGCAAATGTTAAAATGTCATCGATGAAATGATACGTTAATTCATTTGAGTATCATGAATTTTCTAACATTTGTGCTATAAAATATGCCGAATTTGTTATATCAATTTTAATTATCCGATCTGACAACTGGTTATTATTAGAGAAATTTCTTCGATATGAACATTGATACAATGAAAGGAAGAAAAATTAACAAGTGAACAGGTGCAACATTGGACAAGCGCCATAATTTCAGTCGGACCGAGGCTTATGTACCCACTACCATGGATTGCAGTAAGCAGTGTTGTGGACAATATATAGACCCACCGTCAGCCCTGTGAACAACTGCCTTTGTTCGCATTGGAAAATCCATCTAAAAATGTAATTTACAATTGTATATAAATTGTGATTGTTCCTTCCCACCTACATGAAGTGCTAAAAAATGCCAGCAAAATTCTAAAAACACCATTTTTCAGAAGCAGGATTTAGTCCTTGTACGAGAAAGCTTTTCCTACCAATATTCCCCAATTGTGGCACTATCACAGCATCGTTGACAATGCACAGACTCAACGACAGACAGTGGGTACGTGAAACAACCACCTCTGCCAATATCAAAACAAATTGGATCTGCTCATTTTTTAGTGAAAATTCGTATTTTTTTAGTATTTTTCAGTTAAACTTTAAGATTCGGGTGGTCCTTCCCAGTATCCATTAACTACCATCGTAATCAATGAATAAAATGGTATAAATATTGATAAACCACTAAAAACGAAAAAAGAAGAAAGAAATAATTTTTCTTCCGTAAACTAGCAGAACAAATTTATACCTTGAATATGAGTCGATTGGGAATACACCAAGACTAGTGTCCTTAGTTAAGACTGGTGGCCTTAGTGGTAACCATCTTGGCTGCGAAATTTTTCTTCTAATTTCTTGGTTATTTTGTTGACAGCAACGCCAATTTAGAAAAAACCATCCAACACTACCAAGTTACAGCTGCCAACGTTCACGCAATGTCCCAAAGGAAGCAAAGCTACTTTTGCCGTTTTTTTCTCAAAAATTGAGAAGGCTGCAGTAATATTTCTTAGTTTCCTACCAATGACATCAACATCATCAGTGCACGCATATACTACACGGTTTTTGCAGCTTTATTCATCATCAGTATTATAAGAAATCACATGATAGACCAATGCCCTCTCTAAGGATTTGTTTGGTGCAAAACAACTCAGCAAGGTTTCTTTCAATCTTCGCTGAAGACCAAAACGTAACAACTTCGCAGGGATACAAAACTTAGCAATCGTCTCCAGTAATTTTTGTCGAATCGGGCTGCCAAAGGCAACTATATAATCGATGGAAGACGATATGTATCCATCTGCAGTTTTTCCTGTAGTTGTAGTTTCTCTACGATTTATAGCGGTGTGAAGATCAGGTCAGTCCCAGTAATAAAGTCTAATCATAACCGAACAACCTTAAGTTTATTTATACATATATATAGCACTCGATAGAGCGCGATTAATAATGTCGATACACACTTGGATGGCCATTGTGAACATAAAACATGATACACTTAGATTCCATGCACCGGGCACAAATTCTACGAACCAAATCATGCTTAGGAGCTGATTCCTGTCCATTGTCAGCACAATATGTCTCAAAAAGCTTTAATGCCCTGTCAGCAGCAACTTATAAAATTAATCTCTTCATGCTGCATATCCTTGATCAGTTTCCATTATCGTCCTTATAGGAACGTAAACTTTACCTTTTAACTTTTGATAGAATTTTCGTTCTTTACCGGTATCCCTGTAACTTCCATTTAAGAAGTTCTAAATCTCAGGGGGGTGAATGCCCACCCTTACGACAATCTGCATCGCCTGAGCGCGATTTGCATACCAAACTATAGTCTTTACGCCAGTTGTTATCGTATGCGCGGTACGTTGCCAGTGTGAGTAAGAATCATCAGGATTAGGTGTTTACTGCGCCACTAAGAGTTTGTGCGAGAGATTTTATTGGAATAGGCTGTGATTATCTTCTATCTCTTCGCTGAATTACGAATTATTTTTTATTCACTTTGTTTAATTTTGAAAGCAAAAAATTGTATCAGTACCAGATACAAAATTATTTCGACTTTTGAAGAAATTTTCCATACAAATTTTGCGGAGTTACTGTAAATCCCATTTTAAGTTGTAATTCCGAATATTAGGACGAAAAAACATTCAAAAATGAAAAATGCTAATCCATTGTAAATTATATTTTTCTGCTATTAAGACATAAAAGAATTTTATAGCATTAGTGTTGACAAATTTTATAAAGTATTTGTTATTGAATTATAGGGAAGATATGTTGCAACAATTGTAATTTGATCAAATCGGCCTTAAGGCATATAATTTGCTATTCTGAATACAACTAAATTAAATTAAAATTGAAAAATTTTCCGAAATTCAATGTTTTTTATACCACTCTATTTATTTAATCCTTTGGTGTTCATAGCTTCTGTCGAGCTATACTAAATTCAATCAAATTTGGAACCAGTTAAGTTTATTCTAAAGAAGTATCTGAAAATCGATATGGACCGCATTCTCATGTATTTTCTGGTAGCACCCAAGTATAATTGACGATTTTACGAAATTCGATTTATTCTTTGTAACTCCTGATTCGTTAAAATTTTGTTCACTGCTTTACGTCTAAAAAAAATTAGAAAAATCGACTAGCAATCACGCCCATTCTGGTACCTCTCATACAAATAGGCGATTTAATCCCTATAAATTCGCAGCTTTTTTGATAAGCTTTGATCTCGTATGTCATGATTCTTGATAAAATGTGATGAAAATCGATTTGATGAACCCCCCTTTTCTGGTAATCTGCACAAACTGTCTTATTTATTTTAACCTTTATAATTCTTAGAGTCACATATGCATTAAATTCAATGTAATTTACCAATTACCTTATAATAATTAATTTCAGTTAGTTATAATTTTGGGTTTTTATTGTGTGGTAATTCACAGCAGTCTTCTGGAGCCTTGCGCATTTTTGCATCAATGCAAGTGGACTTTAGATGGAGGTCTGAGGTCTCTAAACTGATTTCCTTTTTTACTTTTGACTATCATAAAATATAGTCGCACCCTTTTATTAGGAACTTTTGTTCTTATCACATCTGGCGGAGGATCTCACATGATCCATTGATATGGATGATCCTCACTAAAAATGTGATCCCCATGGAATATGTTGTGTTGCAAGCTCGTTAATAATTTCAGTACAATTTATCGCGTTATCTGCGATCAGTCTTTTTCCTTGTGTTCCATCCGTCAAAATGACTTCGCTAATAAAAATACTAGTACGACCTCACATTAAATCAGATGATCACAATTTAATTGCTGTTAACCACCGGTTTGGAGAGTATGCACGAAATGAGTACATTTCACTTACCAAACATAAATAAAAGTGAAAAATGTTTTCGGTGTTTGGAGAGAAATATTAATAACTTATCAGATTATCACAAAACATTACACTCTTTCAATCTCCAATCACCGTACTCATAATGTGACCGACTTAAATGATTGCCTTGTATTTAAAATGCTTATACAGTCGCGTCTAAATTGTTGGATCCAGAAAAGCGTGACGCACGAATAGCAGTAATATCGTCTGATTTTCTTTGAATATGTGAACAAGATATGTACTCTGACAGTCCTAAAAGCGGACATTGAAGAAGAAATGGCAAATATATCACAAATTTATTTGTGTTATTTTTTCGATTTAAAAAGAAAAAAATTAAAGATCCAAAATTCACAAGCACTTCTGATTTTTTTATTTATCATTTTAGTTTGTCGTTTTTTTGCTCCACAATGTACACAATTATTCCATGATTTTCAGGAGTGTAACCTACCCTCTAAATATTATTTCGTGATTTTCAGGAATATATTGTCATAAATTTTACATCACAAATACCAAAGTCAAGATAAGAGATGACGTCATATGCTCCGCATAAGCTTCCCCTCTATTTCTTCATATCCTAGATTCCACAATACAAATATTTCAAATCACTTAGCTTCTTTCCCTTTCGAAAGTTGTCATCTTTCGATAACCCATCTGTTTGTAATGATAGCCAAGCAAAGCAAAAGATATTTATAAAAATGTTTATTTTAGTAGTAGTGGCACTATCTCAAGGTTGATTTCATATAACGCTCCGTGACCAAACAATCCCCCAAATCGCAAATGTTCACAATAATCAACGAAACACATAAGACAACAATTGAAATCGATTTGCTTTGGCATATCATCGTACCCGTATCTTTTCAAATTCAACTTTCTTTATAAGGAAATCTGTTTGATTGCTCATAACAAGTTCAGGGTCAATCATATTATGTTGTTGTTATTTTTGTGTTTGAGGTTATGGAACGATTTTCCATATCTTCTTCTTTACAATTATTTGTCTCCTTTTTCGAGAATTTTTGTTAAGTCAACAAAATAATAGTTTCAACATTCAATTCCAACATAGATTTGGTTATCCACAAATTTATCGTAAACTAAATATTAGAGTTATTTAACAATAAATATTTGTTTAAATTTAACATAATCTTAAAAAAAAACAACAACATGACAACACAAATATCAACTAGGCCAAAAATTGTGACTCTTTTAAAGCATTTATATTTTATAATTTGACTATTAAAGAATTTAAATCGATATAGTCCGGGTATGTTTCAACAATAAATTAAATATTTAATAACCAACACAATAAATAGCACTTGCCGAAACTGGAACAAATAATAAAACCAACAGGTTTATTGGAATGTGAATTTCAAATCACCTCTAATCTCATTTTCTATCCCCGAAGTTTCTAGAAATTGCTTATGAAAGTGGAATATAATCTAAATAATGAGTCGATTGTTGAAGCAAATATCATCGGTTTAGAGGTGTTCTGGACTAAAAGCACACATTCGAAAAGAGATCTACATACTACATTGAAAATTGAAAAACATGTTTTTCATCTGCAAAATATACATAGTTATCATTCAGCCCTCATATAATTAATTTGCAAACACTGAAATACAACGAGATATCATCAAAGTCATGACATCATATTTCAAAACAAAATACGATCATGGTTTGAATTTTTTTTTTTTTATTATTATTGGTTAGTTTTAGTTTGGGCTTCGTCTGTGAAGAGGAGACATTAATATATGCGAGATTCAAGAAGTTAAGATCCCAGTAACAAAAATGGGAAATGATTCCAAAAGAATCTTGCCAGTGACATCAGTAATACAGCTCAACACCAATCTTTTGCGGCGATTTGAAAATGAATTTTGAATATCATGGTTACGATGGCATTTAAATGGGAAACAGTTTTTAATGCCGGCTGTAATTTGCAATAAGTCGCGTTGCAAAATTGGGAAAAAACAAATTTTTGTTCAATTTGAAACACTTCATCGGCGAAAAATGTTTTTGAACCAACATCAACATTAATTTTGTATCAAAACTATGTTATCGAGATTTGATTAACGTATTTATAAAAAAAACATACCCCTTACCCTCTCAGATTTCTCTTTAGACTCACTCATTGTGACCTACAGTTTATTGGCCAAACCGAACATCAGTTTCATTTACTAGATTTTTCGATTATTCGAGTGCCCGGAGTGTTCGTCAGATACATTGAAGTGGCCGCCACCCAAATAATGATAGGTAGTTGTATCGGGGATAGAACACACGACCATGTGATCAATATGGCAGCTCTTAATATGCAAAGTTATATTTTTACTCGAAAAGATCTATTGTTACACATATTGGAAAGCAATGTCAGCCAGTAATGTTTTTGGACTGGGATCAAATGTTATAACTTCTCTAATTATCAATATATACTGGAATGAAATTTGAAAAATTAGGAATGTAAATATAAATTTCATTCTGATAAGCGCTATTTTCGACACAAAATTGTAGGTAATAAATTCCTATGCCCAAATATGTGCAAATTTGAAAGCGATTTTTTTGTTCTTCTGTGTTGGTCCCAGTTATGGAGATATCTCAGAAAATCTATATAAAATTTTAATTACAATTGAAATATTTGTGGAACGTCAAAAATGGCAACTTAGAATAATTTCTGATAATTTTACACTTACGTATTTAGATAGCGACTAGAATAGACATTCTTATCTATAACACGCTGCACGTAGGAAAAATCTCACGCGCTTCTTCTCGGTAATATCTGTTCATAAGCAGTACTCTGCTCCTAATCTCCAGGCCGACATCTTTACTTTTATTCGGAGAGAAACCGAATATTCATACACCACTCAAGAGTTATAGTTGTTATACATATCACATATCATCCCAAGCGAGTAGACGCTTCGTTCGTCAAAACAAATTGATGTCTTTTGTCCGCGTTTACCATCACATCCATCTATAGTGCTGATTCACTATCAATGCTTGAGATGGCTGCAGTAACATCTTGCAGTTTTCTACCAATAATGTCTCTATTATCGGTATACACAAGTAGCATCTTACATATCATCTTGCTTGGAGCATGATATCTTTCGCTGGAGATGATTGTAGTTATTCCGTTTTTCATCCCGAATGATTTGGCGCTTCCAAAAACTATCATTTTGACTACGTGAGTACTTATCCGCTTGGGATAAGCTGTAGCTTGTGCTCCCTGGAGCTTCTTAAACAGAAACATGTCGTTCCAACTCAATAAGGGCTTTGTTTTCATACCTGATTTGTCGATCGCTCCGATGGTCACCTTTGAGCTTGGAATTTTCAGAGCGGAATTTCATAAAACAATTTTCGTAGGTGCATCCTATTCCAAAATTTTTGCTTTTGTACCTAACTTGAAAAGTCTGTTGTTTAACAGTGTAAATTACAGTTTAATTAACATTTCGAAAATAAACAAAAGCAGCATCTGTGTGAAAAACTATTTGAATTACTCTTATAAATAACGGAGTTTGTGGGAAGATACTTTTCAGACATTTTTTTTTTAATTTATATTGAAAATTGTCTGAAAGTTGGGGTTTCGTATAGAAATATGTGTCAAAACTATTGTGTGAGAATATTTCAGTGTAACGAATAACGAAAAATTTTTGAAAATTTAGATCTGTGTTTGGGAAGAGACAACTCCATACAGAAAACTTTCTGGTAAAAGGAGTTCTTAAGCCAGAAAATGTTTAGGACCCTTTGAAATACAAAATTATTTGCCGAAAGATGTTTCATGGCCAAAATTGTTTGCAAATTTTTCGTGTAGAAAAGTGTGTCCAAACTATTGCATGGAAATACTTCTGAATAACGGCTTTCATTCACACAGAAAAATTTTTCAATAATATCTTTTCACGTAGATTTGCGCTTCGAAAGTGATTCTCCGTACAGAAAACATTCTCGAAAAACTAATTTTGAGATAAGAAATTGTTTGAGACCTTTTCGAATAGAAAATTATCTAACGAAAGACGTTTCATACCGAAAATTTACCGGACATTTTTCATGTAGAAAAATGTGTCCAAACTATTGTATGGAAATATGGAAAATTTTTGAATGATGAGTGCATATCGAAATCTTTGGGGCAAAGACTTTTTAACCAAGAAAGTGTTTTAGAATCCTTTCAAATAGAAAATGAACTGCCAAAAGAGGAAACACGTTTTCAAACTGTTGTATGGCGATATTTCTGAACAACGACCTTTATATAGAAAGATTTCTAAAGAATGAGATTTCATTCAGCCTTGCGCTTAGAAAGTGATTCTCCATACAGAAAACTTTCAAAAAAAAAAAAAGAGTTTTTAAACAAAAAAAGTGTTTGAAGACCCTACAAAATAAAAGACTATCTGCCTAATCTTGTGTGGAAATAATCTTTTCGTATACAATAATATTTGGAAGGGAGACTTTTTCAATAGACTGCTATCGTTCGATAGTTTAATGAAAGTTGTAAAGATTACAATTCTGAAAATATCAGGATCCATTTCTGGTCGGAGAACTGGCAAAAAAGTAATTCATTAAATACACAGAGGAACAAATTAAGTTAACCAGCCTTAATTAATTAAGCGTTTACATTATTATTAAATAGATTTTGTGTTCCATCATCAAAGTCTACCTCAAAATATGTCTAATATGTTAAATTTTACTGAATGTGATTCAATTCTACACAAAGTGTGCCATTGTTTGTTAGGTAACAATTCGGAATTCGTCAGCAAAAAAAAAACTCTCCATGAGTTCTTCACAAAATATAATCTGTCAGATCGCAAAAATGAAAAGAAACAAGAAACTGCCAGCGTCATCATATAGAGGGGAACGGAAAAAAACATATTGCCAAGTTCAAATGACCGCGCCATAATTAGACTATATGTCTCATCGAAAAAACGCACTAGAGGATTATCACACAGCTGTCAGAAGACTGAAATAACGTCTAATTTCATTCCGCCTGATGGCCCTAATTCTATAGATAAAAGCGTTTGATATCCTCCAGAACAAGTATTCGGTAATCTTATATTCACGAGTGCAATTCTCTCCGATTATGGTTAAAGTTGATAGGCGTGTTGGAAAAAAGGATTAAGTCATGGTTCAAAACTATGTTATTGGATTGTTATCGATAAAAGCTTTAATTCTGCATCTTTTAACACCGTAGTCATCCAATTACTCTAACATACGACTTTATGTTTTCTTTATTGCTGCATTTAATTTTTTAAAAGATGGTTTCCATATACCGATTTTATAATTTTTGTACATTTTAATAGTTAACGTTTTTAATAATTACATTCATTGAGTGCTTTTTCTTTTTGCTGGGATATCCCATATTCCTTCTTTACACTTGTTCGGTTTCCAAGACATGTCTGCAAGCCCATTCAATGGGCCGTCCGTCCGCGCCCGTCATTTGTTGCTTAAAACAACAACAACAAATACCCGTAATACAATATTTTTCATTTGCTACTTGAAAGTTCCTGAAATGAAGACCTTTTGCATTTTATTGTTCAAGTTTTATGACGATGACGATGACGACGCCGTCGTCGCATCTGTTTTATGAACCTTCTTCTTTGCCTTTCTCTAACCTAATCGTCTCTTTTTCTTCCTTCTGACTTACTCTCTTTCGCTTATTCTCCTCCACTTCATTTTCATCCCAACAAAAAATACTCTTTCTTAGTGATCCTCATTATCTTGGGCATATCAGTTTTCCAAAGTGTATCACAATGGCTTGTCATACTCTGTTTTGGGCTTATTTTTCGGTTTTTGAACACGCAAACAACATCCGTTCCATAGTGTTGAGATTTTAAATGTTTGCTGTCTGCCGCCCCCCTCTATTTGTCGAGATTTGTCGCTCAATAAGCGACAAAATCAAAGTACCAACTTCCTTTCTGCCATTTCGTAGAGCTGGCACTCAACTATTCATTTACTTATCATCAATCCCTTGAAGTTGGCCTTTTCTTGAGCTGTGCTCTGGCACTTGTTGAAAATTTGTCATCTTCTCATTGCATCATGATGTGTTTCGTCTCTTGGAACCCTTTTTTTATGGTTATGTTCCCACATCTTATCGCTCTAATGCTTTATAAATTGGTTTCATTTCTTTGATGGTTCATCACGAGCATCTCATCCGCCGGAGCAGTTTTAATGGGGCAGTCATCATGAACTCCAATGCAGTCTGATTAGTTCATTTCTGTGCCTCTCTGGCTCTTTACGATTCTGACAAGATAAAGTGGTATAAATTGTAGCTTAAATGAAAATGTTGCCCTACATGACACTTAAGATAATTTACTTTCTCTTCACGCCCTCGCCAATGCTGTTCTTCGTAGAAACTCTCTTATTTATGTTATGGCTGTGTTAAAGATGCTAAAGAATTACACGCTTATTATATACATATATGTATATAATATGATGGATTAAAGTATAAATAATTGAGTGAAATGCTAAGAAAGTAAAGAACATTTTTATTATTCTATTGACTTTTCAAGCACACAACAAAAGCCGTACAATACCATCGATTTTCCAAGTAAACAAATTTCAATTTAAATTCATGAAATCGTTGACGCTTTTGAAATTAACGTCGTTTTATATTTCAACTAAATCCTATTTACTTTCCCCGTTCAGTATGTCATGGTTTCTTCATCTAATAATACCAAATGTTGATTGGGATTCTACGAGTATAACATATCCCTCTTAAAGAGTCCTCTTTTCTGGTTTCTATCAAATTCAATGCTGAAATATTTTCATTCCCATACAGTTAATAATTCATACGGAGTTGAAAATCTCCATCAGTGATGAAGTGAACAGCTACTATACGTTACGATGAGACTGATATAAATTCAATCACCACAATCATATCGACCTTCAAACACTGTCCCAGGATGCCAGGTATTGTTATTGATCGCCACCGCAACCAATTTGCGGACACCTTCCCGACGTTTGAAAAGGTTGCAGTAACATCACACACACATAGACATCGCTATAGCCAAGCATTAAGGTTGGTATAACGGCAAAGAAGCGCTCCTTATGGAAATAAGACTTCAATATTTCTTAACGTTCATCAAGCTTAAATATGTTCTTTTTAAACCGCATAGATGTGATACCGCATCCTTGTCAATATCTTGAAAAGGAAACCCTGATTTTCCAAAATTTTTCAAACTTAGTTATATTTACTTTCCATATTATCATAAAAGAGATCGCAATCTAAAATCCATTTTTGAATCAAAGTTCTCATGCAGAAACTTGCTTGGAAAATCACTTCTTATATAAGAAAAAGCCCCGACAATCATTATTCAGACAAAAACACCCATCTAAAGGGAAACTATAGAGTGAAGAAGACTTATCAGTACATGCAGAAAAGTTTATAGAAATAACCTAAAATACATTAACAGTCGAGAATCTGCAAATGTAATTTGTGTGTAGAAAGTTTACGAAATAACACTTTTTATACAGGAACAATCTCAAAAAGGGGTCTTTTCGTCCATAAAAACGGAAAGAAAGGTGTCACGCACGCTCTTCATATAGAAAACTGTCTATAAGAACACTTTTTCATGAAAGGAGGAGTCTCGAATGATTATTTTCATACAACGAGCTGTGAGGAATAACATTTATTCATCATTGATTTATTTATTTATTTATGTCTTTTCCGACAATATCGGAAAAATGCCTGGAATGATGGTCAATTAAGAAGAAACTTTTCGTTTAGGAAGGATCTGGAAGTACATTTTTTATACAGAAAAGTGTCTAGGAGGACTTTTTTCGTCTATAAGCGCATACAAAAAGAGGCTATTCATTATTTTCATATAGAAAGCTGGCTGTAAAGATAGTTCTTCATTAAAGAGAACAAAAAGATAATTCGTATATTGTAAAGTATTGGAAACAGCACTTATCCTATAGAAAAGTGTCATTCTAGACAGGATTCGGAAAAGAGTCTAAAAAATACAATTTTCATGTAAAAAATGTTTGTTGCCTGAAAAGATACTTTCCATATAAGAATGTGTTAGGAAAGAAAATTTCTATACAACAGCTTCAGGAGAGACTTTTCCAGTATATCCTTTAAAAATATATCTTTGTCATTTGTAAAACCTTAAAAAGAGAGCCTTGAATGGGCCTTGTCATACAAAAATGTGTCAGATATATGCTTTACATACAGGGAGATTCATAGAAAAACACTTAAAAAAAACTATCTCGAAAGATACTTTTTGCTCTAAGAAAGATACTACAAGTATTCTCCCAAATACTACAGTATCATAAAGAAAACAGTTTATAAACGAGACTTTTTACATGAAAAAGCATTTGAAAAATCGATTTTCATAAACAAAATTATCTGGAGAGAAATTTTTGATGTAGAAAAGTGTAGATTAGGCCTCTATTCATATAGCGGTGTTTCAGGAATAAATGGAAATAAATGCCTTCGCAGTATCTTCCAGATACTTTTCTTTATAAGAAAAACATATTTCCAACAATTTTCTATAAGAAAGGTAAGTTTCTGATAGCAAAGTGTCTGGGTAGTTGTTTTTATATAGGAAAATAACTTCCAAGGCATTTTTGTTAAGAGAAGAGATCCCCATATAAAAAAGTTTCCTGAAAGAGAATTTTTAAATATGGCAGTGTGTGGATATCGTTTTGTATAAAAAAAATAAATGTAAAGAAATTGTTCATGTAGACAAATGACTGTAAAGAGAAAATTCTTCCATATACAAGAGCGCATAACGTCAAGAAAATCAGCTTCCTAAAATAATATATTGAATTTGTCTTTATTTGACTACAGTGCAGCGTTAGATTGCATTTTTTGTAATCAAAAACGCTCACATACGATTAATATCCACTGTCCTTAAATACATTGAAAATGTTAAAAATGTATAATCGGTTTATCTTGACTACAATTCCATACTCATTCACTCAGTCAGCATTCACTTTTCAGAGCTCATTTTTCATGAGGAAAATTGAAACCAAAAGTGATTTTAAGCACAATGCACCCCACACCTCAAAGTCGGATTACAAGAAATGTCTAACAACATTTTAAAAGGATTTAAAAATATGACACAACGTGTCAACAACCAATTTATTGTAATTTTTGTTTAAGAATTAGTAAGACTTTTGATTTCATCAGCATGAAAACACAAATATTTTTGATATTTGTCTTTAAACATATATTTGAATTTTTTTTCGGTATAAAAAAATGTGAGCGCTCATAAAACGTCTTTTGATGGCTGCTTAAGAAGAAACCCACGCTCGTATTTGACTTATCAACTTTCTAGGTAAGATGTTATATTAACGCACTTTTTCGTTTGGCTTTTTGGTTATGTTTAAGGGGATCTTGCTATGTTTAAGGTCTCCCTTTGTCTATCTCTACGGTTTTTGTTTCTGTAAAAAGTGTTATTAGAAAATGTAGTTTTATTTGAAACCCACACAATATTCTTCTTCTTGCTTGCCTCTTCCTTCTGCTTGAAGCGTGTAAAGCTATGCTTTATTGCCCCAGACAGCATGTAAGTCTGACTTTAAACCAAATTTATAATACCTCTTAGACTTTTATACGAGTATATGGTCATAAAACAACAGCTATTCGAATTTTTAAGTGTTTTTAAGATTAGTTCTTTTACGATCTTTCATTCGTGAAAACAGACATTAGTGTTTGATGGCTTATAAAATTGGGGGTTACAAAAGTGAACAACTATGTAGTAGCTTAAAGTTATCTTGTTGACGCCTCCAAAAAGGAGATATTGACAAGAATGTGAGAGATGTAAAAAAGTTACCGTATCTTCGAATTGATTTTGTGTTTACGTTACCTAGTTTTTTTTTGTTTTTTAAACATAACAAATTTAAATATCAGTCATATTCAAGAATTATTAAAAGAAATATGTATCCAAAGCGCAAGTCTGAGTTGCAATTCGATCGATTCTAAACATTCGATCTTTAATAAATAACTGTTTGTTCAGCACAGTTTGCAAAGCTTACTGTCATTTATTTATTTACTCTAAACTGTTGCCAATATGTTGCTTAATTGTCGCCGCTGCAATGGTACACATTATGCACGATAGGTGGAGCACAAGTAATTTTAATAAGTGCTTAGAATGTGGGGAAACCTTTAAATACTTATCGATCTAACTATTATCTGTCAATAGAGCGCTGAGCAATTTCGTAATTCTGTGTAGCTTTTTTTTGCTTTTTTTTTTGTAGTCATTGGTAGCGGACAACTTTGTCAATTTTAATGAATATTAAAAATTTGAACTTGGATCTTTGCTCCCTTTGAATCTGAACTGAAGTGCTCACACCCAAATCAATTACAAAACCTCATGACGCGGTCTTTAAATATTATGTTATGTTATTATGTTATGTTAAATATTAAAAGATGAGAGTTAACTAACATTTTTCAATATGTCGCCGTCGCGTCTTGTGCAATATGTGACATTATGCAAACGAAAAAACATCGAGAAGTCTGTTTACTGAAGAAAACTATCTTTTGACAAAACTAATTACACTACAAATAATTGAATGATGTGCTACTCCGAATGAATATCCTCAAAAATAATAAAGAACAAACAAAAAAAAAACGAATTCGCTCGATACAACCCAATGGAATGCTTTCCATTGATCCAATCGATCAATTTCAATTTATAAAACCTTCCCATCAAAGAGATTTGATCAATTTTTCCAACAGGACGATTTCGGTTGTTTAAAAAAGAGAACAGTGTCAATCGATTTTTCCAATAATTTCGGCCAATACTCCCTAACACAGAATACTTTTTTTCATTTCTTCCTAATGGTTTTCGTTCGATTTTTCTTAAACAGAACAACTTTGATCGGTCGATTTTTCCCAGCATAACGTTTTCGATAGATATAACGATTTCGGTTAATTTTTTCAGCAAAACAGTTTGCATCACCACACGATTTCTACCAATTCTCCCCAGCAGAATAATGTCGGCCTGTACTTCCCAAACAAAACGGTTTGTGTGAACAATTTGTTACAGAACAATTTCAGTTGATTTCCCCAAGAAGAACGATTTCAATTTCAGTTATTCCTAACAAATTTTTATCGATTTTTTCCGTTAGGAACTGTTTTTTTCCTCTTTCTTTTTTTTTTTTTTTTTTTTGATTGTTATATATGTATATTATATTACAATTAGATTAAGTATAACCATCTAACTGATGTATGCAAGTAAAATGTTCTAGTTTACTTTAAAGCTTATTGATAAGAGGAAATTCGAAACTGATTCTCATCCGTATATCATAAAATAAAATTAATCAGTGCTAATATTTTAAACTTACCTGTGTTTTCTTTTGTACCAAATTGCAGATTTCTTGACGCCGTTGATGACAATGAATCTCCTGCATCAATGATGCCACCTTGTTCGACACTTGTTAAATCCATAGCTTTAATAGCTGATGAGGGCGAGGAGCCGGATGATGACGATGAGGCATCATATAAATCCGTAAAATTATTCAAAGCAAATAAACCCGCACTGCGATATTCTTTGTAATTTACAGAGGCACCATGCGAGGGCGAAGGTAGAGAACAAAAAAAAAGTATTAATAAAAAGACAAATTGCCAGGGCTGACAAATTTTCGAGAAGTGAAACAACGAAACGTAGATACTAAATTTAGACTTCTCCTGCCGATTATCACAATTATGACAGTGATTATGGACATCAACCAAATTAGCTTGCTCTACATTTAGGCGACATATTGAAAGATCGGAAACAAGGCGTATTTGGGTTAAATCCGAAAGTGATGCCATATTGTTTGCGTTTAAAAAACTGGTACATAAAGATGAGCCAAACGAATTTTGTTTTATTTATATAATTTGATAACAAATTTTCTTTTCCATTATATTTAATTCAATGGTGAACTATTTCTGCTATTATTTTCTTTCTATTACTTTCTGTCTCCACTACTCGCGTGTTTGCATTTAATTATTTTCATTCACTTCCATTCACATTCACATAAATGATCACCGTTTTGTCCATCTAACCATTCATGGCGGGATGGGGTTTTTGCAGTTGATTTTATTTTCTTTTTTTTGTGGGGGAAAACAATTGTTTAATTAAATTTCACGATGTTGACAAATTATGGCAACAATTAAAGATAATTGAGGCTAACTAAAGACGTACTCATTTGGTCACATACAATAAATAGCACGGCTGCACCAGAAAACCGCTTGGAACGCGCGCATTGTAACGATCGTGCGCGTATATTCAGCAAGCCAATAACAAAGCTATGACTGATGTTGCTGCTTCTTCTTTTCGCTTAGTTGACATTTATTGAAACGATGTTTTGTTTGTTGTTATTTTCATATTTTTTTGGTATTTTTTTCAGTATCCTCTTAATTGATAATTTGAAGTGATCTTTTAATGATTGTATCCATTTATTGTGTGTCAAATTTGAAATTGACACATAAATTTGGCAAACAAACAACAGGAAAAAAACACAAATATGGCAGCAGTGACAGCAAAGCTTTAATCTGTAAGAAAAGAGAGGAAGAGAAAGAAATATAATTTAAGTTTTAATATTATTTATCATTAAGAATATCAGAGTCTTTGGGGGAAGAGGAGAAAATGAGTCGAAATATGATGCAGCAACCAACTTCTTTGTTGAGGGTGTAATATCGCTTAATGAACTGTCAAAAGTTGTGCAAAAAAGTGCGAGAATGATAAATGATTCCGAGATAAATAAACAAGTTGAGTGAGGTTCACTTGATATAACAAAAATGATCGGAAGATAAGAAAATAAACTGGACGTTATTCACATTGCTGCAAATAATTGAAAAGATTCTTTCTTTTGGAGTATTCATAAAAATCTTTGGACAAGATTTGTGCATATGGAAGATACAAATCCTATTAACCCATTGATGATTTGATTTGGTTGTTTTGCAACGTAAAAGTAAACAAATAGCATTCATCGTTGCTTCCATTTTAAATAAATTCTTCCAAATAATAACCTTTGTCCAAGTCTTAAAACATAGGTATTACTTTAGGATTAGAGTAGCTACACATTATATAAAAAAAATTACAATAATACATTTATGCCAAAATAATACATTTATGCCAACAAATAATGCAATCACTAAAATATCATTGGAAGTGGTCATTTAGGTTTTGGAAAGAGAATTTAATGGGTTCCTGGCCAGAGATTGCTAAAGTACAGTCTAACAACGAAAATCAACACTGAAGCGCCTCTCCTGCCTCTCCGAAATTCAATCTTTCCCTTGTAATTTCTAATTAGTAAAATGCAGTGAGTAATCCAGATTTTCGTGTATTGTATTTATTTACAATTCTCGGTAAAATTTAGATAAAATCAATCAAGTAACCCTTCTGACATCAACCGTACGAATTGAAGCATATACTTTAATATTTTTCAAGACGTACTGAATTCAAACAAATTTAAGACACGTCGTACAATTGATACATTTAATTGTGATCATGACAATGTACGGCATCGTCACACATCTTATAGTCAATGTTATCTGAAATTTTTTTAGCCAATGTACTCTCTTGAATAAAACCTTTTTTAAAAACTGATTGCTGAATGTTTTTTGGTACATTTTTCGAATTTCTAACTTTTTTTTTGAAAAAATTTTAAGCATAATTTTTATAGTATTATGCATTTCTTGTATTTAACCCTCTGGGACTGACGTGGTAGTCTGACAGACACCACGAATTACAAAACAACCGATTGTGCCGTTATTTTTGCAGCATTGACTTTCGAGTTCTCAGTACCTTCCTATTACGCACTGAGGCAAGCGTTAGTGTATTGGAAGAGATCGTTGCAAGTGCACGCTTCGGAGTAGGAGCAAAAGTGTCTACCAGTCAACCACGTCAGTGTTAAGGTATGTGTCTGAGAGACAACCGCCTCAGTAAATTTGTTATACTCTCGTAGTGTCTCCTAGGCAACACATCAGTAAAATTGTTATACTCTCGTAGTGTCTCCCAGACAACACGTCAGTAAAATTGTTTTGCATTGTTCTTTTTCTTGTTTGTTGTTTCAGATGGATCACTTAAATATTAATCAAAGGCCTAGCGGTTCTAAGAGAACCTCGTCTGGAACTTTGCCTTCAGTGCTCCAAGCCACTTTGTGAAACCTGCCAAAATAAGTTTTAACTTTTCTTTGCCAATTTAATGGATCTCGTTTATTTAAGTCTCATTAATTTAATGTGAAGTATTTTTTTAAGTTCGTATTTCTATAAAATATACAATGTCAGTTTTTAATAAACAAATGAAATGGATTTTTTAATTTTAAAAAACCATAATGTGCTTTCATTTAAACTCATATAACTCTGGTAGACCTGGAACAAGGCAAAATTGGGATATGTCAAGTATTATGCACATAAAAGTGAGGTTTGTATTTGAATTTACACAAGTAGGCATTAAAGAGTTACGGTATATATACAAAAGGAAACTAGGAAAATATAAGCCATAGAAATGGTGTCTGGTGAACTACCACGTCAGTAAAATAGTAAAAATTAAGTAACGTCTTAGCCAATTTGTGGACACTGAAAGAAATAGTTGTAAGTTTTAATTTAACAATTGAATGTTTCTCTTTTTTTTAAGTCTGATAAACTAAAATGTGAACTTTAAAAATGTAAAACACTTGTTCAAAAAATTACAATATCGAATATTTTTTTGAGTTTTTTGTATATATATAAGTTTTGGAGTGTCTTTTTGTGCCATGTCAATAAATACTCTTTAACATAAAGTTTGTAGTTGAATGTAATATATACTATATATATTAACAACTTAAACCCTTAAACTAACAATTATCAGCCATTTTAGTAGGCATACAAAACGAATGTTGAAAAGTATAAGCCTCCGAAATGGTGTCTGGTGTACTACCACGTCAGCAAAATTGTGAAAACTAAGTCACGTCAGTCCCAGAGGGTTAACACAATACAGAATTCAGCAACTAAGAACCAAACTCTGAACATTTTCTTCCCTAACTTATGTGATATTTTTAATTTTCGGGAAAGTGGTGCTAATTCAAACAGAATACTTAAAATTTTATTAAAAAAGTTGAGAGAGAAGTGAACTTTTTTGTTATGTATAACTTTAGAAAATGTTAATAATAATTCTAGGAATTTTGAACAAGTAAAAGCTATTTCCTAAAATGTGAAAGCATTATCAAATACAGCTCACAGATGAGAACAATGACGTACAAAAGAAAGAGCCCAGAACAGCGCAATACATAACGCAAAGTGGACATACAGATGACTTCAATAATATGAGAATACAAGTATTTGACAAAGAGTGAAGAGTGAAGAAAAAACTACACTCTAAGATTTCTACAAAAACTTAACAATGCAATGGACACAAAAGAAGACATGCATAACTTCACTGTTTGTTACAGTGTTGCATTATATGTGATATTATTTTGAGTTGTGTTTTTAAATTATATTATTATTGTATTTTGTTTATTGATGTTACATGTTTTTACAACTTTTACAAAAATTAGTGCAATTGATACACAATTGTAAGTAAAATAATATTTATTGTAACAACATTTTGATGAAATTATTTTTTTCAAATTGACGACGTCCCCTAAAAAGAAGTCAACAATTCTAGACGAATCATAAGGATAAAATGTAATTAATTGATATTTTAATTACAAAACAACTAACGTCCAAATATGTTAAGACAGCTTAACAGAATTATTAAACATTGTCTTCGAAAAAACTTTGCTTGGTAAACTGATAAATTTAAGCGAGATCAATTTTGTTATAGTCTGCCTGTTTGTTTTAAAATTTTCAAAAGAAGGAATCGCGGATTAATTAAATAAGGAAATATAGGCAAAGTATACATAAAAATGTATTGAGTTTTATAACTTTAAAAAAAAATTGGTCAACAAAAATATTAACCATAGGTAATTTTCATATAGTTACATATAGTTAATAATAACTGTAGTCTCTTCAATTCGTCAAACATTTCGGAAGTAAACTATTACCTCGGCATAAATTTGTTATGGGTAATTTTAAAAATGGTCAAATAGTAACCCTCCGCAAACTTCTGTACAATAAAATAAAGAAAAATGTATTCCCTAACTTAGAAACGTCCACAGATTTGTACAGCAGGCAAAGATCTGTGTAGAAAGTTTTCTAAATTCTAGAAATTAGGAAATATTTAGTTTTTAGCAATTAAAATGTTTCTTATATTGCAACTTTCCTAATATTTAAACTAAGTAAACATTTACAAAATAAGTAAACATTTCTAGTACGATATGGAAAAACTCAATAATTTCCAATCGAATCTTGAATATACTACAGCTTGAGACAGCTCCTTTTGAATTCTAAAAACTACTATAGAACAATGTTACCTTCTTAACCTACCAATACAAATATTTTTGTTAGAATCTAAGGGCCTCATTCATGAACAAAGCGTAAATGCAGCTTTAAAATTGTATTTTGTTATAGAGAGCTTTAGCACTTATTGTAGGTATCATAAGAAATGTACTCATAATAAGTACATTTAATATTTTAACTATTGGACAAAATACTAACTTTTGCCGTATTTTTAGCTTTACCAACACTGTTTACTTGTAATTTAAACTGATTATGATGCGCAAACAAAGTAAACATGAAACGATGTACCGAAAAATAAAACACGTTGTTGAAATTTTTATACAATATATGGACCAGTTTCAATTCTATTTTATAGAAATTCAAATTTTATTTTATATATGAAAAATCGAAAAACACTCAAATTTGCGTCATATATTAAAATTTTTAATTGGAATCGATAAATTGGTCCTTGCCATTAAATTTTTAAAGATAATTTCATTTAAATGTTGTCCGCGGCTCCGTCTCAAAATGTCCATTCGGAAGGTCCAATTTTTCGTCACTTTTTCGAGCATTTCGGCCTGTATTCCACGAATAACGCGTTTTATGTTATCCCGTAAATCTGCAATAGTGCTCGGCTTGCCCACATAGACTAACGACTTGACATAACCCCGCAAGAAATAATCAGGAGACGTTAAATCACAAGATCTTGGAGGCCAACTCACAGAGCCAAATCGAGAGATAAGCTGCTGGGACAAAATCCAAATATTTTCAAAAGCAGTAAAAGAGAAAAAATGGACAATTTTTTTTAATATTTTTGTCAATATTTGGCCAAAGTAACTTTACAAAAGGGCGAAACGTTCAATAAAAATGGCAGCTTAATAGAGGCATTTTTGGTTTATGAGTATAATTTTTGTTCATAAATTTAATTATTATAGATAAGGTCCCAAAAATTTAATTTAATGTATTTTGATACATTTTCTAATAAATTATAAATTCTATATTTATAAACATGGACACATCTGAAAATAACTGGATACCCAAAAATATCTAGAAAACATGAGCATGTGGTGTTACAGGTTGTGGTTGTTTATAGGTTCTAATAAAAAATACGATATAATTTGTTGAATACAATAGGTAACGACCAAAACCGTCTACAAGCTTCCTAAAAATAATCGCCTTTGAGTAATTATACACAATGTGTCCAAAAAGAAATTTTATATTTAGTGGATAGCAGTATTTCGAAAAAATATTCATTAAAATAGTTATTAAAGTACACCTTTTGGGTATTTATTTTTTAAAAGTAACGTAATGTAAACCCCGCGTCCCTCTTTTAAACGAACAATGACGTTTCTTATTGACTCGACTCGACTGGTAAACACCAACATAGCTGCAATTTCGTGACGGATATTTTCCTTCAAATGCGTCATGGAAATCGGTTTATTAACATACATTTTAGATTTGATATAACTCCATAAAAAATCGGGAGTTAGGAGTTAAATCAGAGAATTATGTCACCTCTGCTGGGAATATGTCATGGTGGAAACTTACTGATCGTATGCGAAGTTGATCCGTGCTTTGTTTATCATCAGGAGATTTATCCGAAAACTATATCTTAGTAAACGTTGAAAACTGCTCAATTGTCTGGTTTACGAGGCCAATCCTCTGAATGGCATCCGAGGACTTTCATTATTGCATCAATGCAAATTTTTAGGGATGCAACTTTAAGTCTTTACGCACAATAAGGACTGAATGGCGATGTATTCATATTTTAGGCACTTGCATGCTTCCGAATTGGAAAGAGCCACCGTTCTATTGTCCCTCATATAGATATTCCGAGCAATTGACATAAAATGCGGTTTCTCATTGTCCCACCCATGAGAATTAAAGGGAATTTGTCTTTTTTATTGTTTGTCTTTCTAATCAAATAAACCCTAACCCTGGTGATAGAATGTCGGAATTCTCTTTGATATGGACAATTCCCAGACACACTGTGAAACTTTATTACTTATGTTAGGATCATAAAATTATAACTTATTAGAAGTGTCATAAAAAGATAAACAGTCCCCCCCTTTCTATCACTCTCTCCCTCCCTCTCCCTCTCCCTCTCTCTCTCCCTCTCTCTCTCCCCCCCTCTCTCTCTCCGTATCTCCCTGTTCCCTGTGAACACAAAACACAACTATTTTTAACAATAAAACTTACAGAAAGGAAGATAAAACTCTTGTGCTCAAACATCCAGCTACACAAACATTAACATCCACTTACAACTAACTAATCTATCCCTGTGGCCCTCTAAGGCGGCTACTAAAGCGGTCCTGCCAACATGTCGGTGGGCATCAGTTTACAACAAACCGATTTAAGTCTACAGGAGGCCTTGCAGAGTGTGACAAAACATCAAAGCGCCATCCGTGACCGAAGGCACAACGACATAATAATAAAATATAATAAGAAATTATAAGCAAACATTTCGTATTTTCCTTTTTTGTTTGCCTGTTGTCACAGCTGTCACTTTGACAGTTGGGTCCGTCCATGGTGTCGCATGCCATTGGGTAGGTAAACCTCAAACACATGTGCATAAAGTGTCCGCTCATGTTGGTTTCTTGATATTTTTATGGCTTTTTAACAAATGGTCACTTTATTTGGAATTTTTTTTTTTTCACTTTTTATTTCAGGAGTGGGGCAAACAAATTGTAAAAATTATTCACCATTCGCCAATGAGCGAGTGAGCAAATTATTGCTACAGCTCAATGGAAAGTTATAATTTTATTTTAATATCCCTGTCGTAAATTTAGGGATTTTCACTTTCATTACAAGCAGACAGACAGGGGAGGAGGTAAATAAAAAGTTAATTTTTATGTCATGCAAGATGACAAATTAAGAGCCACTTCGGAATGTCGTGAAAGTAAATTGTACAGAATTATTTCTTCTCTGTGGGATTATAAATGTCATTTAATTGAGGTGAATCGAAAACGATGAAATTTCATAAAATAATTCCAAAATATTTGGGGGGTTGCACAGAAATATTTCAGGTCGTGTGCCAAATAGCCTATAAATCATCGTTTCTAAATACAATAAGCAAGTTTATTCCAACAAATTTGCTCTAAGAAAATTGAAAAAAAAAACAAGGGAACAACCAATACCGTAGCCAGTTTCTTCCCTGGTCCTACCCAGAAATTATGATCTGCGTTAATACCTGTTCATCGCACTTGATTACAACTGAAATCTCTCCATAAGGACTAAAAAGAGGAAAACAGGAGAAGGGTAACTCACATGTTTGATTAATTTAGCTACAAACTTTTTCTACAATTTATACGGCGGAAAAAATTATTGCCCAGCTCTTAAACTTAAACCTAACTGTGGAATTGTTAGTTGCTCCTAAGTGAGATTTGCAATTATTATAATGGTTGAAAATATCAAACAATAAATCTGCCTCATACTTTATATTGCAAATGGAATTTTGTGGCCAATTGAAGAAAATTTTGCAGGAGGCTTACAGTGAATCGATTTTGTCAATACAGTGTATTCAAATGCAGTTAGGATGTGGCGAAACATCTCTCTTTTGGCCGGACATCAACGTCTTCAACTGAAGCTAACATTGATAAAGTGAAAGAAATTCATCATTTAAATATAAGAGAAATAGCCGCTGAACATTCTGTGTCTCACGAATCACTTCGTACCATTCTACACAGTTGTTTGCGTATGAAACTTGTGGCTGCAAGTTCAGGAAGACCTGAAGACTTACTAGGAGTCAATTCGGCAGAACCGATATAAAATTAAATTTTTTTTTTATCAATATTATGTATTTTATTGGCCAATTTCAAGTACTATTTTAACAAAATGTATATTTATATTCCTGAAATTCGTAATTTCTCAAGATTGCCGAACAAATTCGGGGTAAATTCAGTCAATTCTGGCATATGCTTGTTAAGCATTTTTCACAGCCAAGTCCGAGGCTGAAAATGGAGAGCAACGCCAAGCCCTTTCTGGTATCTCCCATAAAAATTGTCCGATTTGCCAAATTTCAGGATTTCCGCTGTAACAATGCACAGCGGAAATAGGTTCTTGTCTATTATATTGATTTACGTTTGACAAGATTTGAAAAAAATCGAACAGCACGCTCTTTATAATACAACTCGAGAGACCGACTTAACCCACTTATTTTCAGCTTTATAAGTTCCAAGCAGTTGAACCGAATACAGCCAAATTTGCAACACATTATGAGTTTGAGGAACTAAATTCTATTAATGAAAATTGAAGCAATGCCACATCCCTTTCTAGCCTGGTAGCTACCGATTTATCGAAATTTAATTTTTACGCTGTAATTTCTAATTTGTCGACTGCATGTACTTAAATTTTCGCTAATTATATTGCATAATACTGATTGAGAAAACACGCCGTTTCTGGTATCTTCCATACAAAACGTCCAACATAACCGATATATTCCTAGATTGATATCCGCCATTCCATTGTACCAAATTCAATATAATATAGCACGATCAGGCGTTTAGTAAATTTAATTCAGCAAATGATGCCCGGCAGGGTGTCAAACACACAAATTGACCGATTTTGCAAAAAAAAAAAAACTATGTTTCCCCCATATCTTCTAAGCGGAGATGTTTTCAAAGACGTAATTTTGCTTCTATTGCCAATCGTTAATTCATAGCTATTTTTGGTAAGAACCTAACGGTTTAACCCTTCCATTCTGACAACCCTCACATGTTTGCACATACATATGTACTAAAGTCAGTTTACCTGGCTGACATTTCAGTACTTGCTGCAGTATATTCATATATATATATATATTTTTTTTTTTTTTTTGAATTTGTAAAAAAATTCTGGGATTTCCGGACAAAATTCCCGAGAAAGCGGTGAATGGCATGCATTCCTTATTTGCAGATAAAAAAGAATATGAATTGTCACACATTTAAAAATAACGTTTGCACAATTTGCGACACATTTGTTAAGGGGCTACCATAAAACGTCATCCGATTTCTATCTCAGACACACAATGGCCCAACAACAATGTGAGGTTACATTGCAAATTTAATCTAGATCGGTCTATGTCTGTTAGCGGCAGACACATTGAAAGAAAGCAATAATTGTCATTGTTCAAAGTGACGGAAGGAAGAACAATGAAAAATACTGTAGTGTTCAAATACTCGAATTTTTCAGAAAACCGGCTCTCCTGTTATTCTAAAAATCCGATTTTCGTTATTCCACCGACAAAAAGCGATTAAAACGGGGGTTTTCTGTTTTCTATAGAGCAGGGCTAGAGGTAAAAGGACTTAAAAGAATGTGAATTTTAATAGAAAATAAATAATAACATTTTAAATCACCGTACTTGTACAACTTAATAAAATTACATTTATGCCATCGTTTGCTCTTCAACCCCCGCAAAGTAATCTGCCAAAGTTATGCCCTAATCAGATGGATGATAAATGAGCCCGTACGTAAGCACCAGTGTGTGCGAATTGTACCGCGTTATCCATTTTTCGGTTTCAAAAATAAAGCTAAATAAAGCACACATAAAGCCAAGTTTTCGATGAAACTTTTGTTTCATTATAATGCTTGGAACTTACGAAATATGTACGAAATATCATATCACTTTCGACTACTTTTTCGCACATTTCGGGCGATATCTTTTTGGTTTTCAATTGCTACAACGTTTGGAAATTTTCCTCGTAAACATGGTATTTGACTTAGCTCCACAAAAAGAAGTTAAACGGCCTAATCTCGCGATCGATTTCGCCAAAACTTAAAATTAAGCATTCTGGAAACTTCTCATGCAATAAAGTTAAAATCGGTCGTGGCACCGTCTTGTTGAAATCATATATAGTCTAGTGCATAATCTTCAATTTCAGACCGAAAAAAGTCGGTTATCATACGGCCAAAGCGCTCTGAATTGAAATTCGGATTACCCGCCACACTTTCACTAGCAGAGTCGATATTTTCGGCAGTGCGTACATTCCGATGAAGCACAGGCCTGACTATATCTGTAACACATCCATTCTCTTCCGTTCTCTTCCTTTCTATTCAAATTTCTTTATAATCTTACCAATTTCTTGCACAGTAGGTCTATTATGACGACCATAATCTACAGTGCGATGCATGAAAAGTTCCCACGTTTAAATTGCCGCTTTTGCAGTAAGTTTTAACTACTTTCACGCGTTCTTCGGTTGTTAAACAATCCACATTTGTAAATGGCAAGCATTTCACTAAACACCTAACACTTCAGATGACAAGTATTTAACAGCTGATAGCCGTGCCACAACGGCGGTTTTGAAACCACAAAATGGATATCCCTGTACTAATAAAGAAATTATCAACTTGTGAAATCTTAACCTTAGCATCTAGTATCCCATACCGGTCAATATTAATTAGTTATGATTATCTGAAACAATTTTGGTTCAAAATCAACAATTTATTATATCAAATGGGTCAGAGTCAGCATTTCATGCTACTAAATTTTAATTTGTGCAACACAAAGCCGTTTTTTAAACATTTTTCTACTTCCAAAAATCAGTAAGCCGATTAAAGGAATTAATCGAAAATGATAATTTTAAACAAACCGGCACACGTTTCGTTCGGGAAACCCAGTTTACCTGTTTCTGGTTTCCACTATAAACAGTCTAGCGATAACATTAATTTTTTTTCATTGATTCACAAGCGATTTTTCTTGCAGTCTAAAGTACGGCCTTCATGTGGAGTTGGTAAGCAGGTCCATGTGGTGTACAATGTACGAAACCAATGCTCTATATTTCGGGTTTTGAAAAATATAACTTCTAGCACATAATAACCGTTTTCCACATCACCTGGCTGGTAAACCGCCACAATTACATCATCGCTAGAATGTTATTTGTTCATTGTAATTATAACATTAATTATCTGATTAATTTCTCCCCTCATTAATAAATCTTTCCTTTTAAGCACCTCACTAAGGTTTTTTTGTCGCTTTCCTCCTTAGTGTTTATTTAATTACAACAAAAATTCGTTGTATTTAAATTAAAACATCACCCCCGCCTCCTTCGAAGCAGAAAACAACAACAAACTAAATAAATAAAAATAAAACAAACAAGCCAGTCAGGTTGTCGGTTGACATCGGATGATTTATAAAGTAGTTTCTGTCTGATTCAAATCAAATCCCTATAATTTATAAACTCGACACGTTTCTTACGAAAAGGCTACAGCAACAGCTACAATAAAAATAACAACGCAACGGCAATAACGAAAAAATAAAACATCAAAATTAATTTAAATTAGCAATAAGTAGTCACAAAACTAACCATATGGACAGCAAAGGGACAGACTAAAATATATCGAAAATGCAAAATATGAAAAAAAAATAAATACAAACACCAGACATTAAACATCGATCAAGACGGGAAGGGAGAGACCCACCAATTTCGACTTCTACAGAAGATTTACAAACAAACAGCACCAAGAGCAACATTAATTTTCTGTGTTTTTCTGTAATGATTACAAAATAATATGCTGCTACAACAACAACAGCAACAATTAAATTTATTATGCAAATTTTATAATGAATAGCGAAGAGAGAAGAGCTACACGAACAAAGAAGATTGAACTTGTAAAGGAATTAAAAAATAAACATATTTTACAAACTTGTTTCAGGAAATGCCATAATATCTGTGCTTACAAGGAGAAACGACTTTAGTGGAGTTAGCACAAAGTCAGGTTTATCTGTGATTATTTTTGTCCTTATTTGGACCCATATTTACGCCCAACCCAAATTTCAAATTTCCGTATAGTTCACAGATTCTTTTGAACTATAGAGTCTTTTGAAAAATCATGTGATTTATCTGTTTTTTGCTGTTATGGTTTATATCATTAAAATGGCTAAACACGATTTCAGAATTCAAAATATTTCAAAAGGTATGTCCAATTTCTATAACAGCGATTCCTTGCAAAACACTTAACATTTCAAAACAACAAAATCTGAGTTAAGTCGTTTTTCCTAATGAGCACAGATATGTTTGCGTGATAATAATTGTCAACTTCTTCTTATTTCTTTGTAATTTTGACCACCCCGAACTTGTTAATCAAATTAGTGACGAATACAAAAGAAAATCAATTCGTTTCGTTGCAGAAGCAACAGTAAATGAATGAGCGAATGATTCATCATTTTACAGTAACCCAAAAAATTATGCTGGGTGTGGGCCAAATGATATACCTCATATAGACAATCCACTGCAGGGAAGGGAGGTCAGTGCAATTTCCGTGTCCGCTGATATTCGAATCAGAAACCACAGCAACAATTAGGGATTTTATATGTGATGGTATCTGATGGTATTGTTAATATTGCTTTTGAATTTTATTTGGAAAGCTGTTCATTACTTTACAAAAAGGCAAAATAGTTCAAGGCCTTCAAAGACTGGGCTGAGCCATGAGCACTGATTCATGAAACTAAAGGCGCTGACATTTGAATCAGAAACTACCACAAGCTGGGAATTTACAAGTGTTTTGTGTACATATATTGATTACTTCACGGACAAAATTGACTTGCTGAATTACAATTATGATGTTAGTTTTTTAAAAATATATAACGATATACAAAGGAATATAAAGAAATCTATGTTATGCCAAAAGTAAACTGATCGTGCGTTGTATAAGTGCGATCAGGTTACACTAGATGGCGTTAGAAAAAACACATTTCGCACTCAAAACACTATTCAGACAGTTTTGGGATTGCTTGGGCCAATGTTGTTTGGCCGTTGTTGTTTTGCTGTATAGCAGCAAAAAGATAATGCGCCATATTTTACGGGTTTCTTTTAATAAGGGCAAAAACACAACCCAATAGGCTAGGATTGTGTTCTATTAGGACAACGCCAGACCACACACATCGATAGCTACTCCGAAAGCTTGGTTAGGACGTTCTTATAGACAGGACATTTTCACTGAAACTACGTCTTTTTGCTTTGATGCCAAAGTGCGAGGGGTCCTAGAAAGTGAAATTGTTGGGTTCTTATCAAATATTACTTTGAACAATAAAAGAACAAAAATTGTAACTTACTGAACTCTCGCTTAGAAATGATAAGGGAACCGCTGGTTTTTGCTGAATAGTATTCTGTAGAATATTCTGCTGGTTTTTTCATTTGCGCCTGCAAATAGGTGCAAAGTAAATCTTCAATATTTCTAAGTTTTAGTTCATATGATATCCAATTCCCTTCTTTTTAGATCATTCCCAAAGATTTTAAACGATGTGAAATTGCAATTGCAAGTTCTTCTTGCATTTGGCACAAATTCTTTTTCAATAATGTGTGAAATTCAGCGTCTGCGTCCATCTTAGGTATTGTCTTCGACGTCGAACTCAATGTTTTTCAACTTTTGAAGACCCCAAAATCAACTTCTCGTCACAAATTTGCAGATTTACAGATTTCTGCAAATTGGGAATGTGAATCAAAAGTTCTCGCAAATGACATATATTTGGCTCAAAACTCGGCATTTTCATTAAAAAATATATGATCCAAAATCGATATTTCATGATTGTGGTGTTGCAGATGTCCAACCTTGCAATATAGCGCTTTACATCTGACAATTTCAACCAAAACTTTTATAAAACTTTTATAAAACTCTTATAATTCCTTCAAATGTATTGTGTCGCCCTCTGCCTCTTGCGAAATAACTCACTTGTGCCAACGGATTAGTCATCAAAATGTTAGAATATATTTTTCGAAAAAGATTTCGTTTCTCACGATGAATCCTCTTTTATGACTTCTATCGACTGAAAGCTATTGCATCGAAGTCCTAATTTACATTTTGGAGAGAGAGATAAAAGTCAGCCTTAGCATTAGTCCTTTTTTCCAAGGATGCGAGATGTTGCGAAACCCATGAATTTGCTCTTTCGAAAGTAGCATAAATTCCATATAACATTTTTTCTTTATCGCCTAACTTTCTGGCAATAATTCCGGGTGCACAACATTACCTTGACTCTTGACCCACTTTGCTGTGGCCTTTCGGTTTCGTCTCATTTGGAAGGCGCCATTTCGTATGTTGTTAGTTGGCTTGCATGTCAAACACATAAAGCCCAAGCCTCATCATGAGTTATAACGCTTTCTTTAAATGTAGGATCAATATTGATTTTGCGCAATTGAGTTTTTGAAGAAAATTAAATTCGTTCGGAACTAACTGGTCCACAACAGGTTTCATGCCGAAACAACTGTGTAAAGTGGTACGAATTCGCACGCGAGAAACAGAAATTTCAGTGGCTATTTCTTTCTGATTTAAAAGTTCCAGCCAGCTCCTCCTCTAACGTTTTTTCACTCTACCAACGTTAACTTGAGTTAAAGACGTTCATGGCCTACCAGAGAGGGGCAAATCTGCTATCAAATCCTGGCCGCTTTTGAATACCCCGTGCAATCCAGATGAACGTATTTATGGTGAAATCAATTCACCGTAAGCATTCTGTAGTATCTTCAGCAATTCGGCGCACGAAGTTGTATTAGCAATTCAACATTTAAGGCAAATTCTTTGTTCAATATATTGAGAAAATTGCATAATACTCTCGATGTAAACTGACAATATCAAGCTCCACGAAGAAACGATACAGCTTGTTCTTGTGCTAACCTAAGATTGATACTGAGGAGACTTCGAAAATTAAGTTCAATGGCAAACACAGTTTTTTGTTGGTATCCAAAAATGAAACCGGAATAACTTACATTTTTGCGCTGTAATATGTTCGATAATGCACTTAAAAACTTGTGAAATGAAATAATACAAAAAACACATAATTTGAATTAATTTAAACGTATTATCGAATATATTATTATTATTGGCGTAAAACATAATCTATTTGGATTTCAATCTTGGGAACATATGCAATGAAAAGATGGCAGCTAAACTCTTTTGCGATAAAATAATGTCTCGTGGAATTTCTTCTTCGTAAAAAAAACATAATGCATATCTTAAAACAGAATTTGTCGACCAGACTCCGTTTTTTCCTCGAGGAAAATATTTTCAAGTGGCAACGCCGTGCTTCTTATTTTTTCCAGCACTGAAATACGTGAAATGAAATAGTGATGAAAATGGAAAAATTTTAAAATTTTTCTGTAAAAACGTAAATAATTTGGATTTCAGTTTTGAAAGCCACCAAAAAAAGCAACATTTTTCACGATCAGACAATGTCCCATAGCGTTAGTGGCAAAATAATTGTGACAACCCCATAAATCTGTTGTGAACTTTTTGGAGAAATGAGATTTGGTGGCCGGATTGGATCGTCCCGGTATACCTATAAATAAGCATGTTTAGTAGGCCTTGAAAATTCTCCCGATAGAATCCGAGTCGCCATAATCACCCCTGTTGAGGTCCAACATCAACGACGCCACATGCGGCACGTTGTTTGGATTGAATCCCACTGCAATGATAGATTCTCTCGCACGAACATTGGATTTAATTAACTGCCAAAGCGAAAACATATTTATTGTTTATACTCGTAATAATCAATACAGAGGTATGAAGAGGCAAGAAGTTCATAAAAATCACACTTCTTTATTGATCTACCCGATATTTGGACGACGATCGGCCAATATTAATATTTTTGTGTTAATGGCTTTTGAATGTTTGCTTAACGGCTTTCAAGAGGGGCAACAAAACAAATAGTTTTTAAAGGCACAAGTTGCCGAATTGTTATTAACAAATATCCCCATCCGTCCACGTTCATCCAACCATTCACAACAAAACAACAAAAGCCCATAAACAAATACCAAATAACGATGCAAAAGAGAATGTGTGAGAAAGAAAAAAAACAAACAACATCAAAGGCTAACAAAACAAGTCTCAACCATTCAAATCATTTCGCAAATCCCCGATGATAAATCCAATAAAAATCACAACGAAAGGAAAGGAAATGATTTGTTTATCTGGAAATGGCGAAGCTTTAATTAAAAGAACAAGAATGACGGGATCCAAGCGAAGAAGAACGAAGGAACTGGCTGCACCAACAGCAACACTGGCAAAGGGAAACCCACATATAAATATAAATTCATGCATTATATTGTAAGTACATATTTCGTACTGAACAAGACCCAATTAAGATGTCAGGTCATTTCCTGACCAAAAACACCATGCAACCAAGTTACCTTTTTCTCGTAGTATCCTTTATAAATTGCTAGATATGAGTGATGACGTCTGTTGTTTGCAATAATAATCCATGAAATGTGATAATAGCGATAAATTATCCAATTAGGTCAATTCATAAATATCATTCAATATCAATTGCCTTCCCTATGGCTTTTTTTGACACTGTACTCGAAATCACATGTGCTATTTTATTACACCTTCTTCCCTGACTTCTTTCTATTTATATTTATTTATATTCTATTTATGTGACAACTTTCTTCATTAATTTTTTATTTAAAAGAAGAAAATTTATTTAAGATTTGTTTTCCAATTTCACTTAGATTATATTAATTTTTGTTTACATTCTTTTTTATAAACAAAATAATATTTTTGTAATTTTACAGTTACTAATTGTATGTTTAAATGAAAACGCGTTTCTTTCGTAAAACAAAAACAAAGCACTTTTGTAAAACAAAACGAGTGAACACCCTCCGTCACAAACAACCACTTCCAATAACCGATCGACCAAAACTGAAGTAAAAACAAAAAGAGAGAAAGAGCGTTGCCGTTTGTTTTGTTTTCTTGCAGTGTTGCCAGCGGTAGCAAAATTTCTATGTTGTGGGATTTTCTTAGAGCAACTAATATTTTCTTTATTGATTTTCCGTCGCGAGAACAAATACGAATATAACAAACAGTAAAGGTGGGAATACACGACATGTATTTTACATATCGCATGTCACTTTTACATACCAAAAAATTATGCATGCCGTGTGGCCCCTGACAAACATGCCATATGCACCATGCCATATGCAATACATATGGCAATTTTTGAAATAGAGCGTGCTCTATTTTTGTATGTAAACCGTATCGCAGTCAGCTGTTTTATTATAAACAACAAAGCGTCAAGTGTTCAACGACTACAAAAAAAAAAATAAATAAAATAAAAATAATTTAAAATGAATAGACAAAACGCAAAAGTAAGTAATTTATTAACAGTATAAATAAAAGTATTAATGATTGCTTTTAAAAAAAATGGTTTTTTGTGTCATAACGACATCAGCTGTTAATGACAATGTTATGTGGTTTACACATGTACGTTTGGACATATAAAATTGAACGCCGCGTTTTTTTCATAATTTTGACAGACATACGAAAAACAGACGGGTCAAAAAAGTGACATGCGATATGTAAAATACATGTCGTGTATTCCCACCTTAAAGGATAAAATGAAAAGAAAAAAAAAGTTTTTAGGGCGCTACCAAAAGTCTGATTTATGTTCGTTGTGGGATGTTTCGATTGTATGTATTTCATATAAAAGAAAGAAGAAATATTGTGGACTAATGTAAATTGTAAATCTGGCTTTACGGAAGAAGGAAAAAAGAATATAGTTTGTAAAGGTGCTGCATAAATACAAACTTATGTCCATAGCGAAATGAGTTGCTTGCATGAATACCACATACGTAAAGTTGTTTAATACAGGGTGGGCCATAAGGGTGTTGGCGGTTTAAATATTCAATTAAAAAAAAACTACGAAACATTAAAAAAATATATTTGTATTTTTAAAAAGTAGGAGTATGGAAATTTTTAAGACTTAAAAATAATGTTGTCCAAATGGCTTCCCTCGGCTGCTTGACACTCTTGGAACCGAAGTCGCAAATTTTGGAAAACTCGTTGAAAAGTTGTTCTCGGTATTTTGTTACTTTCCTGAATAATGTTCCTCTTCAACTGCTCTAAATTGGTCGGATTATTCTCGTAGACTACCGATTTGAGGTAGCCCCATAGAAAATAATCGCATGGAGAGAGATCGGGGCTACGTGGGGGCCGGTTGACGTTATCCCAGCCCACACGACAAGCTTAGGGCTGTGAAGTGGACGTTCATGCAAGCGTCGGGGATTAGTCTCGGACCAGAACCGACAATTTTGCTTGTTCACATGGCCATTAAAGTGAAAATTGGCCTCATCACTAAAAATCACGTTGTTGAAATTGTTGAACCGCTCTAGCATCAAATTGACAAAGTTAAGTCGGTTATTGCATCATCGGGTTTTAATTCTTGGACTATCTGAATCTCATAAGCCTTCAAATGCAAATCAGGTTTCAAAATTCGTCGCGAAGTTGTTCTTTTGACATCCAAAGACTGACTTCTCTTACATGTTGACTGTTGCGGATTTCGCTGAACTGAAACACTACCACGCTTCACAATGTCGGCTGATCTTGCAGAAACTGGGCGACCACGAACCGTAATTGGTACTGTTGAGCCGGTTGTTTCGATCATTCTGATCCATTTTCGTATCACATTGGCGCTTGGAACTTCACTTAAATCGTGTAAACCGTGTACGGCTCCATGGCGACTAAATTTCCAGGAAGCGGCGCAGCGAACAACATATCCCCCCGCCACCCCGCGCCGCGCGTTACCGAGAAATTGAAAAATTAAATAGCCAACACTCATATGACCCACCCTGTATATTGCTGGAAAATGTACGGAAAACAATCACAAATTTCAAAACTGATTGTATGGAAGAGTGGAAGAAACGGGCGTAGTTTGTTACGTTGTTACATAAACTTGTTTGGTAGTATAAATTTCATATAAACTTGCTCAAATATTGAGGAGTGCTACTGCGGTATTAACACTTACCAACGCGGCATGTTAAAACGCAGCTCTGATAACAGGCTATCACAATTATTTCAATATCACCAAACTGAGGCTATTGTTGCGAAGTTTTGAGCAATGTTTTGATCCAAAAATTTGATTCTATATAATTTCTGCAAATATCTACAACGACAAAGTTCATGCTGAAAACAAGTAGCAGAATATGTATTATTTATTTTTCATGCTGCAAAAATTACGTAAGTTTTCAATAATCGAGTAAACATAATTTTTCACCCTAAAGATCTTAATACAAGTACATGGCTTAAATGTAACATAAAATGTTATGATTATGAAATCAATATGCAAAAAATGTAAAAACTTATAAAAATAGTAAATTAATCTTTTTAATTTTGATATGTATATAATGACCAATAACGAAAATGAAATACTGGTGTTTGTAGTTCGACAAATCGGACTTAAATGGAAAATTTTAAAACGGACGGCGTTACCAGTTTTAGGTGATTATATGTGAAATTCATAAAAATTCGCACCAAAGGCAAGTTCATATTTAGCTAAAAGGTATTTTATCCGTATATCAGTTAGTAGGTCACGGTTTTACCAGTGCTGAAATGAAAGCAAACTTCATATTCATTGTTATCTCTGCTTCGCACCGTCAGTAAACAAATTTCAATTCTTATCACTAAGTTAGAAATTCATACAATCAAAATATTCCGCACAGGAGACAAGTTCGTATTTTGCTGGTACCAATATATTTTTCGCAACACAGAGTAGAACAAACAATGTGAGATTAATCCTCTCTTTTTAAGGGATTTTTAAAATAATGCGGGAAGCATTTAAGGGAATTTTTCACTGGTTGATGAAAGAAATGCTTTGATAATTTGATTCATATACGTATTTCCTTTGTTTTTCAATTGCTTTACAAAGTTTTAAAAGAAAGCGAATTTGAAAAATAAAATCTTGCTGAAATTGCAATCAAGCGATGTTGCGATTATTATTACAAACTAGCACTTTATGAAGTAAATTGAAATAATTGATCCTCCTCTTTTTTTTTTTGTGACGACACTAATTTGTCAATCTCCTTTCTATTGATTTGCAGCACTGGGACCGGGGAAACATATATTTTTGTATCATAATATGTTTGACATCTCATTTGTAAAATTGTGTTTTTTTTTTTTGTATTATAATTTCGTTATTGGATTAAAGCATTGATAGTTTTAAAATGTCTTATAAAATAACAGATGCTTAAAAATAAAGTGTAACTTTTGAAATAGTTATACATGCTATGTGCCTCAAATTGGTGACGATCTTGAAAAACACCAAATTTCTTTATGAAACAACCATAGAGGTTAAATCAACTGAAGAAACGAACTCGCTCACCTGATAGTGTACGTGTTGCGCCTGAAAGCGCGCAATGGTGTTACTATGGGGTCCAATGTCATTGTTTTCATATGGTTGATACACAGCATGGACTTGAACCAAATTGCTTTCAAAAGAGACAAATCTGCTCGAGTTTATCAGTCGAACATTTTATCTTTTGGAGCCCAGAGAGACATGGTTTATCTGGTACATAATTTAAATTAATTATTAATTTAAATTAATTTAATAATTAATTTAAATTAATTAATTAATTCAAATTACGAACTTAGTGTTATTAAATCAACTTTTTAGATACATTCGATTTTTTTAGTATTTTTAGCAAGTTCGAAAGTTTAAACCAAAAATTAACTAAATGTATTTTCGTTTGAGCTACCGAAACTTTTCAGTTTGCTAGAGCGAAACAAAGTATAGCGAATCAAGGGGAAAGAAATGGAAAAGAGAAAGCTTTGAAATCCTTTTCGGTTAAATTGAGTTTTAAATCATTTTGTCTTTCAATGCAATATTTAATTAATTTTTTATCTGTCAATAATAAAATCTTTCTCGATGTACGTTTGATATATCTGACCATATTTCGATTTCTACCAAAATTGGCAGAGAGTTTGCTTGAACTAAAGACGGGAACGAGCCATATCAATTAATGTTTTAAAATAGACGCCGTTTTTTATGGACCGGTCCAGCTTGGTTTTACCCTTGCTTTTTGTTGCAAAGCGCTCATATTTGATACATATAATTTGTTTGGGCCAAGTTCGCCAATGGGCCCCCAAAGTTTATTTTTATCTATTCTTACTTACTTGCTTCCTAAGCCGCAGCTATACATTTTTATGTTTTACGCTGCCTGTAGACAATAACCCCAAACTCCTTGATCTTCTGCACTCCTTCGCCAACTTTTGATTGTACGTCAATAGTCTGACGCAGCAGAGCCAATCGTCCAAAACACTATGAAATTCAAGTTATTAATTATGATGAGGGACCATATCAGTTACAATAGGCCAGGAAGCTGAAGTTACAGATCGGTAGCTGAATATAAATGGCTATCCATTGTTCGGTTTCAAAAGTAAAGTTAAAAACAAAACAGGAAGCTATAGTTTCGGTAAAACTTTTATTTTATTATATTGCTTGGACCTTGCCATTATAAAATACAATGTCACTTAAATGACCCTCTGTGGATTGGTTGCAATAGTGGATCCTTTTGAGGTAGTTTTCGACCACTTCTTCGCACATTTCGGGCGGTATCTCGGCGATAGCTTGACAAATGTTAATTTTCAAACGCTCCAACGTTTGGGGATTATCCGCGTAAACACGATCTTTGACGTAGTCCCACAATAGAGTATAACGGAGTCAAATCGCATTGGACGCCAAGGGCAATTGACATTGCCAAAACGTGAAATTACGCTTTTTAGAAACTCCTCATGCAATTAAGCCAAAATTGGTCGTGTTGAATCACGTTTAAATTATCAGTTTTGTGGTAAGTTTCAACTATTTTTACGAGTTCTTTGGTCGTTAAGCGATCCATATTCGTAAATGGCGAACCTTTCACTAAATAAATAACATTTTATGTGATAGATATTTGGCGGTTGACAGCCTTGCCAGACCGGCGGTTTTGAAACCACTAAATGGATTACAAAAATTTTAGGCAAAACAATCATGTATGTTTTAAAAAACATACACATTTTCTTGTTTACTATCTTTTTATGAACTTACATGCAAAGCTATTCGCATTTCATAGTCATAGCTGTTAAATAGTTATTA
Organism: Philornis downsi; assembly: GCA_019455685.1. Taxonomy (NCBI): domain Eukaryota; kingdom Metazoa; phylum Arthropoda; class Insecta; order Diptera; family Muscidae; genus Philornis; species Philornis downsi. Next base: position 1,037,705 of record JAHXMU010000038.1, read on the forward strand.
TTTTTTTTTTGAGTTATCGGTTTTCTTTTTGTTCAGATGGTACCCTTAAAAATAATTCCAACATAAAATTTTTTGTAAGATTTATATGTGCGAAGATAAGAAATAATTACATATTTTAATCGAAACCTCATATCTGGGGATTTCCTTGTCTGCACCGCTTGCCTTCTTTATATAGAAACAATTGAAATTTTATCGAATGATATCTCGGAACAATTAATTTTGATAGCTATATGAATTCCAAACAGATTTAAAATTTCTCCAACCTCTGGAACGTCCAAATCACTTTTTCTCCAGAGGAATACATGAATAATGAAAAAAAAATACGATACCATTGCGGCCCTCAAATCATACCAATTATGATCAAAACAGTGCAAAATTCACAACTGCTTCATCTGTATGTTCTCCTTTGTTTATGATATGAACAAAACCATTTAATGGATAAGAACAGAAAATGTGTTGCTCAGTCGCTCTCTGCCAGTCGGTGTGAGCTAATGGGACAGCTGGAGGTGGGGTATGCTGCAGGTGTATTCGGATTTGCGGGTTCATACGCAATATTGATATCATTTTTTTATATGTTTTCAGATTCCTTTAATGAGGTCATTGTTAACAAAAAAATTGAATTTCACTCACAGTTAGAGCATACATTTTTATCTGAAGCAGCGATTTCAGAGCCCTCTGTGAACAATAATTATCTACGTTATTTTTATTCACAGGCAAATAAATTCTTTTATAAACTTCCTTTCTCTACGATCGAAATATGAGAAAATCACATTTTCGAATGTTCCACAATTAATTTATAAACTCCAATACCGACGAAAGACTTCCTTGTGGGGATGATATGGCAGCAACAACATTGTTCGTAATTTTAAAGTAACAGTATTGCCGTCTCTATTATGGCACCAAACTTTCTTTATACATATACCCATGACTTGACAGCACTCTGTGTTGTTTGTGGTTTTTGACTAAGCTAAGGAACCCGTTTGACCAAACCGGTGTAAAGCAATTACTTTTATTACTAATTGACATCCAGGGTAGCGTTAAAAAATGTTCGAAACAATATAAAACTATCTGGTTATCATAGTTCATATTGTAGAATAAACTCACTGTTCGAATTAGGAAAGTTAAAGATTGTAAATTTTGGCTGTAGCATAGTTTGCATTCCAAACAATTCGCTTAATATTAGTTTGAGTACAAACTCTTGTAAGTGCTCTCTTGTACAAACTTTTTCTAAAATTCACAAGCAAATCCAAAAGTTGTCAATTACTTACCTACTTAATAGCACCAACTTGTCGCCGAACCCAACTACAATGGTAAGTCATTACATTTTTTTAAGTAGTGTATCCTCTCCAGTGAATGACCTTTCAGCAGAATATTTATTAGAGCAACAATGTTCAAATTTGGGCTCTTTTTTCTAAAGTGTCAAAAATAGCGTGAAATATACCAGAGACAATTTTATAGCCCCCCGCTCAGTAATTGAAACAACTACAATTCCACTTAAATCAAAACTTATATTGTCTTTTTCTCAACCAACATTAGTTTACTTCTGTTTTAACAAAAGTTGTAGCACAGAATATTTTAATTAAACAAATAGTGTATAATTTCCAAATAAACAAACTAGAAACATAATATCCAATTCATTTGGTATTTATAAATCAAATTAAAATCCACGAAGCAAACAATATTCAAAAACACATTTGGTTTATAAGCTAAATTGTGCTAATTACAGTTAACACACGAGCGCTTCGCAATGGCAAAATACAGTTAAAATTAAGCTATTTCTAATGTAAAAAGGCCCCAAATATTTAAGTAGTCACAAAAATTCGATCGATTCGATTTTCCCCTGCTTCAAAATTATCAGGTATAAAAATACACAGGCAAACTCAATTATCAAATTACACACCTCAATTTTAACAATCTTGTCCGAATTCTATGCATTAACAAACATGATTTTAAAATATAAACGTTACAATACAAATAGTTTTCAAGCCTCGAGGGGATGTCTAGAAAAATGTTCGAAACAGTCCTACTACAGCTTGAACCCACCTCGGCACCGGCCGTGTGGTTATCTGTTTTTCTGCTGTGCTCGAGAGACTAAAGAGACGTTCATTTTCCGTTTGTAGACTTTGTCTTAAACCCTCATTGGCAGTAACTAAACAAATTTGTGTCTCCAAATCACGATTAACAGAACGTTCACCAAAGTTGGAGGAACCGATTAGCGTGAGGTTGGGCAACGTAGACTGAGGTAGATAGTACCAGAGACCCTTGGCGTGATAGGTCCAGCCTTGTTTCTCATATTCGAAGAAATTAATGCGATGATCTTGTTTGCGTCGTACAAGGGTCTGGTAGAAACTCTTGGCGATGAGTGTATAGGCGGCGGGGATACCGCCTGCGGGCCCTTTCGCACCCTGGAAGCCATTTGCCTAGAATTGAAAGTAGTTAAATAATAACATTTTAATTAAAGTTCATAGTAGTTAGCAAAATATGCTGTAAAATTAATAGATGTTAATACAATAAAGCTTTTGTAGCAGATTATGGTATGGTATTATTTTATGCTATACAATATTCATAATTTTATAAAGGACAGCAGAACCTTTCTGACCGCCATTCGATCACAACAGTTTTCCCTTGATTTGTCATATGTGATCTACGTTTCATCATTAGTCCCGTTCGCTTCAGAACTGGCTCGATTTTATTGCTATTTAGCAGCAATTTGCGGATGGAAATTCGGTCTATGATATTTATTCATGTTAACTATTGTAGTATTCATACATCCAGCATCTTTTTATATCCAGCCTTATTTAAATGGTTCCAAGCGGGGTTTTGCGCAATGTATAGTATAGTAAGCAATCAAAATAGTGCTTACATGGTGGTTGTACTTATGGATTTCCAATATTTCATCTACATTTTCGAGATCGATTAACTAAAAACTCTGATTATTCAAATCTATGATTAATTAATTAATTTGAATTTTGGGTAATCCATTTCGAATAATTTATTCAAATTTCAAATAGATTGGGCAAGAAGGTGATACGAAAGAAATATACAAGCAACATATGGATTAAACGACAAAAAAAAAATACGTTGAAATATTCGCACAAAACAAAAAATATGAAATGTCCAATTATTAAAATTCTGGTTAACCAGGTGTTCAATTAATCAATTAATTGTGAATTTTGAATAATTAAAATTATGATTAATCGATTAACCGTAAATATAATTAGTCCAAATGTATGATTGATCAGTTCATTGATTGATCTGGATTTTGGTTAATCTGAATTTGATTAAAAAGATTCCATTTTTTCTTGAAAGCAACAACATTTAACCTCACTTAAAAAAAGGAAAACTATTAAGAATAATTTGTAATTTTTCTTTGATAGAAGTCGCGGTTTCCAATTTTCAAAAGCCTATAACATTTTCTCACAATTTTACATTTGTTTAAGCAACATCGGAAGCTTATATTTTGGGTATAGGCGTTTGAAATTTTGTGAGATTTGGGGTTTCCAACACGAAAAATGACGGTGACATTGAAAATATATCTTCACAAATCCCATAACAACACACACCATCAAATGGAATTTGCATTAACTTTAACTTTGGTTTTCGGCAAACTCTTTTATGTCGTCTTCCTCCTATTTATAGTTACCGTGTAACGCTCGACAATTTTACAGCACAAACGATTTGCGCTTAAACACATTATGTATACTTACATTTGGATGTGCCATCAGTATACTACACTGGGCCATACACATGTGCGTCAACGTGTCCATGTATTCCTGAGTCAAATTGAAATAACCCGTTGCCAGTTTCAATCGTGAATTCTCTATGCAATTTGACAACAGTCTTTTGGTCACTACACTGTCATGATGTATGCCAATTTGTCCCATCTCGATTAAGGGGAAGATCCATGAGTCTGCCTCTTTCGAGTCCTGGCACACTTTTTGTTGCCGCTGATACACCTGCTGCATGTACTCCGTTATTCGTTTTTTGGCTCTGTTAATGAACTCGTCCTTGGTGCCCTCATAGGGAAGAATACGCCAATTCTGATGCAGGCCTACTTCGGAATTTTGACGCACGCTTAGACTGAATTCTTGCACTCGGGAAATAAACTCCGCATAGAAATCAGCCAAAGGTTTATCTTCAATAAGGATGTATCGATCTTGGCGGTTGGTGAAGTAGTCATTGGAAAGATTAGCGCCCGAAATGAGTACGGCGTCATCAAACAAGTACACTTTCATATGTTGCAGTCCCAATAACTCATTCCAGCGAGCGGGAGCTAGGCGCTTGGTCATGCCCCTTAGATTGGGCGTATGATAGAGACTCAACTGTACTTGCTCACCAAAGTCTTGCAGCAGAGGCAAAAGCAAAGTTTTGGAATTGATCTCTCCTCGCGTGCCTCTAGCAAAATCGAGCAGAACATTCACCCTCAACGAAGATTGTGTTTGGAGACTTCTTCTTAAAGTCTGCACAAAGTTGCTCTCCATCTGCCCAGTTCCTAGGTATAGACTAGCGAGCACAATGCGCCGAGTGGCTGTAGCGCTGCGTTGCATTAGGGTCTCATAGAAATGTCTAGGTTCATTAATGACTTGTATCTGTTCACCCCTCAGGGGAAAACACGGCGCCACATTATGCAGCCACGATAGGCTCTCTAAGCTGGACGTGGCGCTACCCCCAGCAAATCCTGTTCCCAGCAGTTGAGGCGATTGCTGTAAGCAGCCAATCAGATCGGCTGGTTGGTTCAGTGGCTCGGCGAACGACGACAAAAGACGCCTTAAGAACATCATGTCTCTGCCGTTTTCGTTTGTCTGCCCTTAATACTTGATAACTTCGTTGACCTTCCACACTTTCTTTTGCTCAATGACATTAACGAAACAATTTCCCAAAAACAATTTGTTGCTGCGTTTGTCGCATTTGCCTTCACACGAAAAAGGGTTTGTAGTTATTTTTAGCTACACTTGATTTCAGATTCTCCGATATTTCCTATATAATAGTGGTTGAATGGCCTCGCTGATTGGACTCTCTGGACTTTGGCTTAGGATTTTGGTAAGTTTATGTTATGAAATGCTTCTATTTAATTGAGCACGTTTTTAAATGAGAGTTTTCTAATCTTCTTTCATAATGTAAACACTTGGGAATTTGTTAATGAATACTACTGACTGGTGATGATTACTAAATCGATTGCACTATCTACTGAAACAGTAAAGCGATATCGATAGCCGAATGTATAGTATTATCGTATAGTATTATGTATAGTATTATTCCAAGCCGACCATGAAAAATGGACGAGTTAATTGACTGAAACCGGCTAGATTTAGCCGCGAGTTAGCGGCTGATATTAACGATTTGCTTCCTCATATTATACACAATTTTGTAGATGCTTTACATATAGGAAAGATTCATAGACATTTTTTAAATATAAAAGTGCCTTCATTGACACTTTTCGTATAGAAGTGTCTTCATGAAAAATGTCTTCATGGACAGTTTTCGTATAGGAAAGATACTTTTCATGTGGAAATAAAGTGTGACCGGAGCATCAATAAATCGCCTCAGCACCATTAATAACGTAAACGTCAAATTAAGTTTCATCCTTAACCGCTGGGTTTCGTTTTTTAAACTTGTTTTATGTAAAATTTCTCATACCGTTTCCACAACAATTGAACGTTTTAATCAAAGCTAAAACCCTTTCAAGAAATCGAAACAAAATAAGTTTATTTATCATTGCGTGATAATTCCCCAGTAGTTAATTCTTTTTTTTTTTTTTTTTGTTGAATAGAGTTAATCGCGTTCTATCCGTTATCCGGTATATCTTTCATATTGTTTTTACATCACAAAATTGAGAGATGGAAACCCGGTAAAAGATCGAAGTATAAAATATGTTTTTGCCATGGGCCCATTCTAACACCGTTCATTTGGAAAATGTTTTTAACTATATTACGAGTTCGACACTATTTTCTTGAAGTTTTTGAAGTATAAAAGTTTCTGTATAATCTGAGTGGTGTTTTCCAGTTGACGAATAATTAATATATATTATTCTCTTTTTTTTAATTAAAAACAATATTCAACGTGAATATGAAAGAATAATGAGAATGTTAGAAATATTTATTTAGAATCCATTTTATTTAATAAGAAAATAATTATGACGCAAAAAATCTTTATAGAAATAGCTTACGGCCAGATGTATTGGAACAAACATTTTCACGTGAAAAAGGCTTATTTTACTAATACTATCCATCAATTGTAGTTAACATCTATTGTAATTAAAAATGTATAGAAAGAGTGTTTTTCATTGCAAATATCAAAGATAATTATTTAGAACCAATTTGTAGCAAAAAAACTACTTGCTTTGTGAAGAATCATTTGAGATTTCGTAGCAATAGCGCCTAGTAAATGATAATAAATAAATAATTTCACGGAAAAATATTTAGTAATGTGCTTTAGATAAAACTGAGTGAAATAAGATTGAATCAAAAATCATTACAAACTCTCAAGGTTTCTTTATTCATATAACAATGATTTTCTTGATGATTTCGTTGACTTTATTCATAAGCATTCGTGAAAATTTATAAACATTTATTATTTTTCTGTACTCATCTGGCTCTTACCATAGTCGTTACGCTCGAAGGCCAGCCTGTCGAATAAATGCACAACAGTTAGTCAATGAAAAAATATTTAGATAAAGTGCTATCAGTAAAAATTTGGTATTATGTTTTATGTAAATAAACGTGCTAAATTTGCTTCAAATATAGTATGTGATTACATGAAATTGCTGCTTACAAGTTTAATTTTTCTGATTTTTAATTTTAGACTGATCTGGCAGATTTAAGCCTATTGGCAAACGCTTAGTATGAAAATTCGCAAATTCTGCTAAATCTGTCAGATCTTTTCGCTAGTGCGTCATCGATCGTAGTTGGGTACTTTCGTATTTCCCATTCGAAGGATTTAGACAGTATTGCATTTTTTTATGTTTGTGAAGGATAATAAGTTAACGGATTGGTTTGACTTAAATAAATTTAATTTGTGGATAATTTGAAAAAATTTTCATTCTAAATATTTGTCAAATTTAATTATGCCTATCTAATCTGTTAGTGTGTCATCCATCAAAACATACGACGATATCGGGTACTCGATACCAACATATTTAATTCTTTCACAGTTTTAGAGCAACGACAAACACGGTACTACCACTAATGCAGTATCCAGTGTAACAATGCTGGGTTTCAAATTTTTTTGGAAATCTTTGTAAATTGAAATGTCTTTTTGTAGAGTTATGACTGTCACGGCGCAGAATTTTAGCGATATTTAGCGAATACGGCAATTTTATAATAATTGTTTGTTGTTGCTATCCTTCTGACCTAGTTGGGCCGTGCCTAGGTACTATGTGATGCAGTTGGCACCAGAGAACAGAGTCGGTTTGAGATAATTGCCGTCGTTGCATATTGTTCGTTATGCGCCGCCGCAAATGTTTCTAATCTTAATGTTGTTTGTTTGAGATAAACAATTTATAAAATTTACAACGATCCCGGGAAATGAGTGAAACAACAGCCCCGAAATTACTTGATGTGGAACGCTTACAGCAGTTGAGCTACGAACGGTCTACAAAATGGGCCAATTTTCTAGACGTGCGAAACAATGACTTGACCATCCCAGAGAGCGGTAATAACTTGTTTTTTTTGCCATTGCAGCGTATCACTGAGCCAGAGCATCCGCCTGAAATCAGCCTTATTGATATGGAGAATCTTTACCAAGGCGAACCGGAAGACGTGGACGACGACTTGGCCTCCATGGAAGACGAGGTGTACGATGACAAAAGCCTGGACTCCGAGGTATTAAGGGACATTACAAATTCGACGCGTTTGTCCTTGATGTTCAATAACTATAATAACACGTCCAAGCTGTGCGAAAGCAACGTCCAGGACGAAAATAATGATCTTGTGGATCTCTTCAATCAGACTATACCCGTGATCAATGAGCACAACCGTCAGTTGAAAGAGTCTGGCTTCGAACGTATTCTCAATACATTCGACGCTAAGAAGATCGAGGAGAAGGTGGGTGGTTGGCTGAGCAGACACAATTCGTTGTACGCCGCAGATTACAAAGCTCCAGAGCATACGCATGCAAGGACACGTCCTTGCCGTATGAATGTCAATGTGGCCCATCAAAATGTTGCTTATAACACGGCGGCTTCAAACCCTCTCAGGAATTATCGTAATGAAGAAACAGATTCCGATGACTCCTTCCATTCGGGCGAAACTGCTCGTTACATACGTTCCAGCCGAGCAGGTGCCCAGAAAAGTTCTTCCTCTACCACCATGATGATCAAGACCTATCGTATGGTAAAGAGCACCCGCCAGGCCTTAAAGGAGAAATATGCCTGCACCCAAGATGATGATGCCGAAATTCATTTGAATAAGCTGAGACACCGACGTAGAATTGCCAACGAAATCGAACTGCTGCACCACAGTAGCAAACATTCCATTAGATCTCACAAAGCCAAATACATGACACCATCTCAAGCATCATCGCATTCGTTAAAGCGTAAAGTTCTGCGGAAGCGTCCCATCAGCAATAGCTGCAGCGCAATGGAAACATCATCCGAATCGGATAACGGGGATTATGACCCGTTAGCGCTTAAATGCTATCGCAAGAGGCACATGCATTGTGGTCAGTGCCATTGTTCCACAAGGTTCAAATGTAGTACTGCACCATCGGCAACTGTAGGCGCATCAGTTAAGCATTCACGCAGAAGACCTCCATACGTTCGCAGGGACCGATTGTGCTATTATAATGAATCTCACTTGATATCGTCGTCCTTTTCCTCGTCTTCCTCATCAACTAAAACTTGCGATAGGAGGACAGCCAAGCATGCAGACAAACGCAAGTGCAGCGACAATCGTCCATTTAAATTAGAATCTGAATGCCACTGTTGCAGTGAGAAGAGATTGTGCCTGGAGTACAAGTGAGTATTTCGCTATCACATATTTAATTTATTGTCTAATATTGTAACAGCTAAAAACCAAAATAAGTGTCATATACAGCAACTTTTTGATGGTACCGTTCCAGTCTACAATTTCTGGAAACTGTACGATAAACGAATCTTTAGTAAATGTTAAAGATGAAATACCCGGGGTTATCTAACCTTATACTTATGATCTAAGATTATAGAATTTGCGATTCAGTTTCGATTTGGATCAAAGTTTAGTCGTTTTGTCGAGTTTTAATTTGCAATTTGTTCAATATAAAGTCGTTCCTAACATATGTCCTGTTTAGTCGAAGCAAAAAATCTGGTAAAGTGGTTGTTCGAAAATGTTGAAAATATTGTTTTTTTTTTGACCGGTTATGGCTTATGTTTGGAATTCAATAAACACCAATGGTTCTTCCACCGCATGAGAAATCCATGTTGAATTCGTTGGTGATTACAGGAAATTTTCGCACTTCGCCCAAAACTTGGGTAGAACTTTTTTCTTTGTAGGGGCTCTACCGCATGCACTTGCGCCACAAATTCACACGCGGCTGGAAATATAGAAAATTTATCAAAAATATTAAGTGGAAATTTATAAGAGCATCATATTCGCTCTTCCTTATAATCCATTAAAAAATTTATATTATATTCTCAATAATCATGAGCCCAGTAGGCAGACTGAAACAGTTGAAATATATGATATGATGATTAGAGCACGCGACTGTCGTCCATATGATCGTGAGTTCCAGTTGTTATGTAATCACCTATCATTTCTGTCATCTCGGTGTGTCTTTTTTCACTTCGAGTAATCGAGTGATCATCAACTGTAGTAAATGCTTCTCTTATAAGCGTTAAACTGTAGGTCCCGTTAAGTGAGTTTAGAAATAGGATGAATGTGAGAAGCTTTCCATATCTCAAGCACGGGATGCAGGAAAATTTGTTTAATTGGAAAAATTTTTGTGGGTTTCTTCCTACGGTTTTCAGTCTATGTAATTTGGCATTGAAAACGCAAGGCCTCCGGAATGTTTATAATTCAAAATTAAGCCTTGTTGGGGCTATTTCAAGCCATGAACACCGCTACTGGGGGAAGAGGGGGTGACTGTGTTAAAAACAGGTTGTGCTGTTGTAATATACGTATTTGTAAACACTTTGTAGTGGCTATATCAATTGTGTGGACAATTTGTTTGAGTCCGGAGTCATTACATTAAAAACGTGTAAAGTATGGTAATGAAATTTAGCAAGAATAGCGTAATCTGTTATGTTATATGCTGAAACTTATAACCTCTATTAAAATTTGCCAGTTTAGTACCAAAAACATCTAACCTTTAAATTGAAATCATTGACGCAGAGAGCAAGAAATTTTTCTTTAGACTCGACATTTAAAACTATTTTTTTGATTGAAGTAATAACCTTCAAAACGAGATACTTAGGCAAAGTTGTTAAGCTCATAACTTTCAACCTGAGGTTACATTTCATATGTACACCTCTAGCAGTAGCATATGCAAAAAAAAAAAAAAAAACATTTTGGTTATCACCTTCACGTGAAATGCCCCGCTTACTGAAATCTATGTTTTAATATTAATAATATGGCTGGCTACATCTGCGAGTCTTTTCTGCATTATAAAAATGTATTTTAAAAACTTAAACGAATAAATGTCAGATTTATTGTTTTATTTATTAGTAATAACACTTATTCCTTGAAAACTTGCTATATAAAGTGTAAATAATTGGAATTATTTTTTGCTTACTTACGTTTTAATAATTTAATTTGTTTAGTCTATTATTCCTTTATTTTGTTTCATTTGTTCATTTCTTTTATAATCGGAACCATTTTTGTCATTCTGTGTTCACAGGCATCTGGCTGACTCATCAACAGACGACGACTGGTTTGTTGAAAATAGTTATTGTCCTAAAAAACTTCAAAACAGGCCTACATTGGAGTCAGTGCGATTGAATTCATTGGTTGCAGATAATATTGCCACAGGTAAAATCCAAAAGAACATTGGTGATAAACCAGCAGCCTCAATGGCAGATAATAATATACTGCTCCCTGATATCCCCGAAAAAGACGAGCCCAAAAAGAAAAAACCTAAACGAATTTCGGCGAATGTTACCAAAAAGAAAGAAGTGATAAAAGAAATAGCAGAGGATTCCGATTTTGAGTTGCAACTTCAAATGGCTTTAAAGGCGTCAAAAGAATTTTATGAAAAGGAACAGAAGGAAAAATTACAAAAGGAAAAGAAAATAGATGGCAAGAAACAGAAGTCTCAAGCCGAAAATACTGAATTTGTAACGGAAATTGAATTGACCAATAAACAGCAAGGCAATAATGTTACACCGGCAAACGATGGAAATCAGAATGGGTCGTCCAAGTCGAACCAATTTACTGAAGATGATACCATGGTTTCGACAAATAAGAAAAATTTGACAATTGGTGGAACAGAGGAAACATTTTTCGCTGCCAACGCGGGAGTTTGCAACTCAACTGCTGTACCCTGTGATAAAGAAGCTTGCAAAAGGCAAATTGGTGAAGATAAGGAAACGAATAAGGTACTAAATACGAAAGGGGTCGTCGCACGAAAGGGCAAGGTAATTCGAAAGACTCCAGCAATCGTTGAGACCGAAGAAATCGAAGATGACTTAACGCCGTTGAAAACCCTCCCGAAGACGACGGACAACTGCACTACAGTTAAATCTGAATCAACGAAGTCTTTAAGAAAGGTTGCAACAATCGTTCAGTCCGCGGGAGCATCTGTTAAATCAAACACAAGCGCTTTGAATGATACTACTAGGTCAAAGGATAAGAAGGATTCTTCAAGTAAAGTAAGACATCCCAGTCCTAAAGGTGTTTACACTATTGAAGATGGTTATGTTTTCGTTAAACCTCAAGGGCGGTCTAAAGCTAATGCGCATGTTAAAAATGATATGACAAGTGTGAAGGAAGCAACATTTATTTCAGGATCTCAAGTCATTTGTAACTCAATAAATGTGGCCGATGACAAAATAGAGTGCGAAAACCAGGCCAATGGACGCATCTGCTGTGAAACTGACAAAGCAGAAGAGGAAGTAATGCTATCAGTTAAAAGGAAACAACCAGAGGAAAGACGAAATACAAAGTCTGGAAAACAACTTGATTTAAAAAATTGCAAAATCGATGACGACCAGGAGAAAGACGAAGTTCAAAAGCTTTACAATAAATCGATGAATACAACTAAAGAATATAGGAAGAATTTATCACTGACAGCTAAGTTGAAACAGCAAACGGAAAATTCCATACATTTGGAAACAAAAGCATCGAATGACAACGAAGATTTGAAGTGCAAGCATAAACCTATTGGCACTAAGCAGGGCATGGGCACAGAAGACAACAAATGCAACTCCTTAGTTAAACCACAAAAGAGTTTAGCCTCTAAAAATGCGTCCAAATCACGTTTAGATCAGACCACTGAAGACATGCTCGAACAAGAAATAGACTCTGCATATAAGAACAATCATATGGTAATGAATACTACAAAGCATATAGCTGAAACTAAAATAAATAGAATTTGTAGAAATAAAAGCAGTGAAACTACAAAGAAATTAAATTCTAGTAGTCAGAAAAACACCAGCTCAAATGTCACCTCAACTACCATACATTCGCCCGATATCTCCAAGGATTTACGGAAACCAAAGAAGCAATATACACGAATTATTGACATAAGCAGTTCAAGTGATTCCGATGAAAATGATTGTACCGTAGTATCATCCACCACAAATGTAGAACCTCCTCTGCAAATAAAATATACACCAACCACGACGGATACGCCATCAACCAGAAAACAAAACACTACACCCACAATAGCTTTTCCAACTTCATCAGCTGCAGGATCGCAGTCATTTACTGAACCACAACCTCAACAGCAACAAAAAAAATCTATAACTTTTAAACCTTTACATCATTTCCAGCATCGTCATCATCCCAAAAAGGGTATTCTTATCTATACCCCTCGGAATCCTGCACAGACTTCAGTTCACAGTCATTGCAATGAGCATAGCTATTTCTACATAACTAAGGAACATTTAAGCAACATTATTGGAGAAAAACCAGCTGAGAAATTCATTAAATACTACGAAGGTCGACGACGTTTCCATAAGAATTCTACAATTTACTACAGACCACCGGCTGCACAAATGCTGGACACCGATGATGATTCATCTTCGGATAGTGGTAAAGACGCTTTGGATGGTGTAGGCCATGTTGGCGAACTTTATGAATCACGGAATTGGGATAATAGCGGTGATGGCGTTGAGGGTAATGGTGGTGAACATGAATCGCAGTCACATTCTTGAAATTGTAAGCTAAGATTGTAGGTTAATGTTGATTGAATGTTTATTTCTCATTTTAAAATTTTATATATATGTAACTTTGTTTGTTAAAAGGAATATAATATACAAACAAATACAATAATCCGATTACGTTATGAAGGGATAACGGGAACGATACACACATTTACTAATTGCAACAGGTTTGGAATTCTCATATTAGTCTCCAATTTCGATTTCGACCCCGAATACAACGTCGGAAAAGTAAAAGATTTATTTGAACAGTTTATTTCATAACAGAATGCAATGACATAAAAACTGACTCAATAATTGCCAATTTAAACCAATCTGATCAAAAAATACTCCATGATTTATAAGGTTAAATTAGATATTTTAACAATAATTTATACAGGGGTCGACGCTCGAAGTGTCACTTATTAGATATGCAGTAATTTTGTCAATTTTGATTTTTTTTATTTAAGAACTTTAGTATATCATAAACTAAAATAATAAAAAAAATGTTTTTGTTCAATGAAGCCACCTTTAGTGCGGATATTTGCTTCCAGTCTGTCCAGGAAGGCTTCAGGCGTTGTACGAATCCTGATGGCCTAGTATCTTGTCACATACTTGTCGAAGAGCAATCTTTAAACCGTTGACCATCCCATATTTTTTAGTATATAATTTGGCCTCCGGAATGAACCATATGGAAAAATGCATTGGATTTAAGTCCGTGGAATATAGCAGAAATGGGGCTGGGGACTTTTTCTTCAAAAAAAAAAAAAAAAAAGGGGAAAAATGTGTTTCTCGGGCTTGTGGTTGGAGTTTTGTTGAGACGTCCAATGATTTCTACCGAACGGAGAGAGCATCGTTTAAAACTTTTTCACGGTAGATTTCTTGATTTACCTTTGTGCCCAGTTCAACGTGAACGAAATGAAATACAAAGCAATAACACTGTTTGATATTTTGTGTCGAAATGTGGAGATTGTGCCAGATGTGGCAGGAAAGGCAATTTGATGGTTTTTGCCCCAAAAACTGCGAACGAGATTTGGTTTTTGTGCTGCCAGCCAGTTTCAACTATTGCCAAAAATGTGATATGCATTCAGAGAGAAATAAATAAATAGCTAATGATCGGAGCAATAAGAAAACGTAACTTAATAAAATGTTTCTATTCTATATGTTGCGCCTCATTTTAATCATTCCTGCTCCCTAAATCATACCATTTAATTTTGGGTTGCTTTATATTCACATTAATGAAATAATTTTGTGTTAACTATACTTAAAATTATTATTTTGCTAAGTTTACAAAATGTATAATTTATACAATTTGTAACGATAGTTCGGCACGAAATCCAACATACATAAACCCCCTATTGTCAACTAAAGATTGATTTGTAAAATGAACCATTCGTAACAGAAACTTTAATAAGTCCATGAAGTTTTGAGGTACAAAATGAAAGTATGAAAAGAAATAGTTAACATCTACCTTTTGACACTCGTAGTTATGAAAACTAACGCGAATCGTTCCTAACAAGTCATCGTAGCATTGGGAATATGTAGCGACGATAACTGTTATTTTCAACGACATTTTAAGAATTATCTGTTGTTAGACTGCCGAAAATATCGATTCTGAAAGTTTGGCGGATAATTCGAATTTCAATTTAGAAAAAAAGGCTTTTTGGACCGCAGTTAAAGATTACGAACTGGACGATATTTGGTTTTAACAAGAAGGTGCCACGAACCACACAACTCGACCGATTTTAGCTTTATTGCGTGAGAAGTTTCCAGAAAGCGTAACTTCCATTTTGGCGACGTCAATTGGCCACCAGATCATGCGATTTGACGCCCTTAGACTTTTTTGTGGGGCTACGTCAAAGACCGTGTTTACGCGGATAATCCCCAAACGATGGGGCATTTGAAAATCAACATTCGTTAAATTATCTCCGAGGTACCACTTCAAAAGGATCCACTGTTGCAACCAATCCAGAGGCGGAGGAGGAGTTTAATCGCAATCATAGCTTTATGTGTCTTTTATTTAACTTTATTTTTGAAACCGAAAAATGAATAACCGGTATCTCAAATATAGTACACATTTCTCGTTACTTCCTTAGTCCGTTACTGCTTTGTAATGTGAATAGAAATTACAGGCAGTATAAATTTTTCCAATGTATAAGAATATTACCTTGGTGCCGCCATAAATATTTTATGGTAATTTCTTTCAACAGAAATATTCCGAATTGTATTTTCATTAATAACATATATTTCTAGCGCTTATAAAACTGGTGTTTCCCCCATATAGTTGTAATTAGCCCCTTCTCTATTGTGTATTACTGTTTTGTTTAAATTTGCGTGTCTAAACAAATAAAGCTAGATTTCTTTCTAGCGGAAAACTGTATGATCCAATGCGCTTTCGCTGCAGCTTAAATTGCTTATGACGTGTAGCGTCACCTGGTGTCAATTCTTATTTTTCCTACAATATCTAGATTCTTTTATTATCATTGCTTATTGCGGTTCATCTAACGCAGAGTTGTGCACTAGTACTTCCTCCCGTTTAATATTTTTTCAAAACAGAGTTGTACTTTACTATTGTTAAATTGACATTTCTATCTCTTGTTGTTATTTTCTTTGTGCACTGTTTGTTAAATACAAAACATCAGTTGTTCGCGCTTTTCTCGGGTATAAAGTTCTCAAAGTGATCAACAATTTGTTTTTATGGAAACATATGAAGAATAAATGTTGTACATTAAGCTACGGGTGGACAATTTTATGTTAAGAGGAAATAAAAGAATATAATGTCAATCACTACGACGATAGTGCGTGCTTTTCAAAGGGTTTCCAAGTGTTTGTTTATTACCGCAATTATGTCTGCAACAAGTGAATGCCTTTGCTTCCATGTCTGCATTAAATGACGGCTGTTAATAAATTGCAAACAGTTACAGTATTATAAGCGTTTTCGGTTAAGCGGTTAATGTGTTTGCATTAGCCCCTCATTGTTTGGTTGAGATTAATTTAATGAGGGTATTCAACTTTTTATGTTGAAGTTAATAAGTAAACTGACGGAAGACCATGAAACTCATCGCTTCATCTTATTTTAGAAAGAAAATATTTCTGAATTGAGGGTAAGTTCCTAATTATTGAGTTTACAATACTGCAGGTGTATATATATACGTTTTTGCCTTAGAGACCACAGCAGATCTTTATGATAATTATCGATGGCCGCATTGTAGACTTGTTGGACTAGTTCGAAATGTGAGAAGTGTCAAATGCGCACTATGTGCAAATAAACATATTCATGATTATTGTGCCTAATATGTGTAAGCTGTGCTATAATTGATTGAATTTAAAGTTTTATTTATAGAATCCTATCTCCGACCCTGTACATTTTAACCTTTTCGCATATAAGTGCACAGTATTTCTGGAAGACGCTACGCCAGAGAAAAAAAGCTTAGATCAGAGAAATATTATTTGAGATGTAGTTGTTACTCATATTGAAGTGAAAATTCTTAACGGGTGCTTTGAAGTCTGGCTGCGAATTGTCCCTGACGGAAACAGGTGAATTGGGGGATACCTGCCATTGAGATGGTAGGGTATTTTATTGGTTTAGTAATAGCAAAAGCGCAACATTGTGTATAAGAGAACAAATAGCAATTTGCTTCGGATCTATTCATGGCTTGGTATGTTGCCCGCTAGAAATTGTTTGTATTTCCTGGTTAATGATGTTGTGTAGCGTGATATTAGTGAAACATTACTTTACTTTCATTGATGTTTCATTTGTATCAGATAATAGTTCTGCTGCTTTGTGCCGAAATTTGGAGGGGACAAAAAGTGGCTTTGAAAGAATGCTCTTTGACGCATCCGCTTCTCACTTGTCTTTTTCACAATGTTACATGTTTAGCATATTTTTTGCTTCGGTAGTATACTTATTTTTGTTATTGTTCTTTTATTTTGGAATACCGGGTTATTAATTTTTCGGTTTCAAAAACAAAGTTGAACAAAACACACATAAAGCTACATATGCCTTCGATGGAACATTTATTTCTTTATAATGCTTGGACTTTGTCATTATAAAGGATTGGTTGCAGCAGTGTATGTAGTTTTAATGTAGTTTTCGCACATTTCGGGCGGTATCTCGGAGATAACTTGACGAATGTTGGTTTTTGACACTTTAGAAAATAATCAAACCAAAGATTCAGTTAAAATTTATTAGTGTCTTGCCATTTTTAAAGTATTTAATGCATTTAAATATTTCATAAATTAATAATTATTGGCGATGTTCCCAAGATCCTACAGATGGCATGCAGAAATATCTAAAAGACATTCTTATTATTATTTATCATATTTAGCGGCATTGCCAGCTCTCTCTGAATTGGCTTCCAACAGTTGAATCGGAACAACTTATCTTTGTACTTCATAATGTGTTCGACAATAGGTTTGCAAAAGATTTTGTCTTTTCTCTTATTACTATTTCACTTCACAAGTTTGGAAATGTATTATCTGACATATTCTGACGTAAAAATATAAGTTATTTTGAATTCAATGTTGCCACTTAAGAAAATTTTCTTCGCGAAAACGCATATCACTGTCTGGTGAAAAAATTGATCTTCAAATTTCAGTACCATTTTTTGTATATGGACTTTCGCCGCGAAAAGTCAGAATGCTACCAGCCTTTAGGTGCAAATTTTTGGAGACAGAGCATTTTAATCGTACTTAATTACAGCTTCTATGATCTTTTAAACAATAAACGAATTATTTATGAAACAAATCGGTTTATGTAAGATGTGGTAAAAGGAAATCCATTATTTTTCCAATAGATGGTTCCAGTAATGCGTATGTTGCGCTATATTAAATGCGATCGGGTTACGGCAAATGGTTTTAGAATGACAAGATTTCGAACTCAATAAACTATTCAGACAGATTTGTAGTTGCTTGAAAACACAAAGTGATGTCACACACATCGATAGACTCATCAAAAACTCTAGGCGCTGGGTTAAGAGGCTCTTATGCATTCACCTTTTAATCCGAATCGGGCGCCAAGTGCTTTTCGCCTATTCTTGTCTAAGCCCAATGAATTTGCTGGTAAAAAAATTAACCCCAAGAGAAGTTTCTGAAAAACGACTGCTCCAGGTTTTTGCCAATGGGACAAAGAATTCTATAAGAGAGCCATAATGGAATTACCACCAAGATTGTAAAAAATCGAATAAAACCATGCATATTTAACCTTAATTAGATGATTCTAACAATGCTAAATAAAGCCTTCAACACCGCACAAAAATAATGGATTTCTTTTATCTACAGCTTATAATGGCTTAAACACCTTTCTATTAACCGAACCAGTAATTCAAAGGTGATCTAAAGCACTGAACCGAATCAAAATTTCAGATGGTTTGCAACCCCGCAACAAATAAATAATAACACGAATTTCAAGTATTTTTGAATATTTTTTGTTTATTTTATAAATAATTATTTTATATGTTTGAAAAAATATCATAAAAAACATAAAAACATAATATATAATATGGATAACAGAAATACGTTTTTTTGTTTGATTTACTTTAAATTATATGTTTTAGCAATTGTTTAATAAACAAAGTATTTAAAATTATATTGCTTTTCAATCGATTAAAAACAAAATTGTATAAAAAAGGACAAGAAAATGATTAAAATCTAAATTTGAAAGAAAAAAACGAGAATTTATGTTCATTAACTAACGAGACGAGATAAGTTTCTCAAATACCTTTCGAGTAACATGAAAGATCAAAGTTTGTTCAATTCTTTCATATTAAAATTTACAAAGAATTACAAAAAAATAAATAAATAATCGAATACATTTAGAGACGACGACGTGGCGATTTTATGACGACTTAATGTTAAAGGCATTTGGAAGTGGAACTTTGCTTTTGTTTCGTTCAAAACAACACACAAAATCACTTTTAAAAATTAGCGATTTTCAAAAGTTTTCAGAACAGAAAAAGTTGCGAAGATATAAAACCATTGCTGGATAGGTAGAGTAGTAAAACAACGACTTAGACATCAATTTGGAAAGGTGAACCGGGAATATGTTCTTCACCCCATTTGACTATTAAAATATATTGGCCACGATCGCGAACCATGTAGCTGACATTGTAATTGTTGCGTCCAGTGTGCTTGATGCTGAATTCCTCACAGGGGCCTTTGGGGCCGTACATGCCGACGTAAAGGATATTGTTGCCTGGTAAAGAGAGTATGATATGAAATATTAAAAAAAGCTGGCCGTTATCATTACACAATTCGGATACCTACCAGCGTCTGTGGCACAAATTGTAAAGGTATTGGTCTTGCCCATGAAGGCCTTTTTCAAGCCCATACCCTTGGATGTTACCAGAGTAGCATCGGATTTGAATGCAGGTATAACAACGCCAGTGTTTTTGCCTCCCTTGGCGACCTTTTGCACGGTGTCCACCACAACTGTGGAGGTTTCCTGAGCACCTTCATCGGCCAATTTGTCACCTGAAAATGGTGAAAAACTCAATGAATAAATATTTTCATTTCCTCTCCTTTATTCTCCCCTCTTACCTTCACAGCTAACTTTGAAGGGTGAACCAATAATGTGGATATTGTTATATTTCACTGATATGTAATGATCGCCGGGCAATAGAGGAGTGTAGCGGACTTTATAACCTTCCTCGACTTCGGTACAATCCATGGCCACCTTAGATGGACCATCAATGGCTACGGACAAGGTACCAACACCAGCATTGCAGGTGTTGATAATGAAATCGGCCTTGTGACCGGTCTTGACGCATTCCAAGCCGGAACCGCTAGCGTGAACAGCCGCGGGATCAGCAACATCCTTGCCGACCTTGATGCGGAAGGGAGAGCCTTGAATGTGAACACCGTTGAATTTGACATGGATGGCATGGATGCCATTTTCGCGTGGATAGAAACGTACGGAGGTCATTTCGCTGTCAATGGTTTGAATGAAACAATCGTCATCGGTGCCGGAGGGCGCCACAATCTTGGCATCTAATTCACCCTTGGCGCCGTTTTTGCGCACCAAGAATTGGTAGGGAGCATCGGCTTGGATGTTACCCTCGGGGAATTGCTGAACTTCCAATTTGTGGGCATCGCTGGCATCAGGGGAGACGTAGACCTTGAAGGGCGAGTCCGGAATATGGCGATCATTGAATTTCAAGCCAACGCGATACTCTCCAGGTTCACTGACTTTGTAGGAGACATCGCAGGAACCATCCTTACGATCTTTGAATTCAATTTCCGCCTTGCTGGGGCCTTCGACTGAGATGGCCAAGGAGCCACCACCAGCCTCACGGGTCCAGACATTGAATTCGCTGGGCAAACCGACAACACCACGTTCCAAACCAGAACCGCCAGCCTTAACCAAATGGCTACCGAAGTCGTGCAATGGACCGACGGTAAATTGGAAGGGAGATCCGGGGATGTGCATCTCCTTGTAGCGGACAGAGACGGTGTGGACACCCAATTCCTTGGGGATGAAATGGACGGAGTAGAGGCCATCTTCGACCTCCTGGATTTCAGCATCCTCAGTAACATTGCTGGGGGAAGTGACGCGGGCGGCCAAATCGAACGAAGTAATGCCGGGCATCTTGAAGGTCAATTTGCATTTGCTACCAATTTCAGTTACGGGAACAGCGTCACGTTCACGTTGGATCTTCTCACGCTTGCGATTGCTGCCTTCGCCAACAACCTTGACGGTGAAGGGTGAACCCTCAACATGGTGATCGGCGAACTTCAAGTTGACAATATAGTAACCAGGCTCTGTTGGCTTGTAAGAGATGTTCAAGGTGCCATCGTCCTTGTCAGTGCATTGGATTTCAGCCTTGCTAGGGCCCTCAATGGATACGGAGAGACCACCATAACCAGCATTGCGGGTGTCGACACAGAAGATATTTTCAGTATGGGTTTTGCCTTCTTTCAAGCCAGCTCCAGATACCCTAACCTTCTTGGCGTCACCAACTTCGCGTTCCATAACGGTTACCTTGAAGGGTGAGTTGGGAATATGCTTACCCATGCGTTTAACCGATACCATATGTTCACCAGTCTCACGTGGCGTAAATGAGATGCCTATGTTGCCCGTGGGCATACGTTTCAAGAAGCAAGGTTCCTCCAAGCCGCTGGGGGCCTGAATGGAAGCATTCAAGGCGCGCAAGTCATCGTCGGTGATCTCACCGGGCATGGTAACTTCAGAGCAGGAACCGACCGAAATTTGATTACGTTTGCGACCCTCGCCAGTAACCTTGGCCACATAGGGTGAACCCTTAATGTGCTTATCGCCGAAGCGGACGGCGACATGATATTCACCGGGGGCAGTGGGAAGGTATTGGACGGAAACGGTGCCATCCTTGTTGTCGTGGTAGTTGATCTAAAGGGTGGGAGATACGGAAAGAGAATAACATTTTATTTAATATAACAATTAACAGAATGTTCAAAAATTAATGAAATTAATGCAATTAATCAAAAAAAAAACGGGGTTAATCAAACTAAAGGAATTTATTGAATTGATGAAATCAATGACATTTATGGGAGTTAATGTGAAATGTTTGAGATTCATGAAGTAAATAAATTTAATTAAATTAATGAAACTAATGAAACTAACTAAATTAGCGAAATCAATTAAATTGACGAGATTGACGAATTTTATAAAATTCATAAAATTCGTGAAATTAATGGAATTCATGAAATGGGCGAAAGTTAAAGAATGTCATAAACTTGATCCTGTTAATGAAATTAAACATTAATGAAATTTATGAAATTGGTGAAACTAACAAAATTCCTGAAATTAATGAAGTTGAATGAATGCCATACAATTAATAACGTTAATGAAATTGAACGTTAATGAAATTTATGAAATTGGTGAAACTAATAAAATTCATAAAATGTAATAAATTTCATACAATTGATAACATGCTAATTGTAAATTAAGAAAATTAGTGAAACTAACCCATGACATGGAATTGATGAAACTAATAAAATTCATGAGACTCAAAAATTTTAATAAATTTTATAAAATGGAGAACTCTATTGAAACTAGAAATGGATAAGATTAACGAAATCTATGAATAAATTAATATTTTGAATTAATAAAATTCATGAAATTAATTAACGAAATTAATTAATTAATTGATTATTATATATACAACATTTAAATGTACAAATTAAGAAAACTGAGGAAGTTAATAATAATAATTTAATTACAGTAAATTCTTTTATTAATTAAAATTCGCGGTCTATAATTCTTCATTATTTAATTCATTGATATAATCCAAAAATTACGAAAAATGTAACTTCCCAGTTTATTGAGGCAACTTGCAGTAATTGCAAAATTTTAAATCGATCAATAAATTCTACAGATAGATAAGCATGTTAGTCAGAACGCACGACTATATACATACGTATATATGTATATGTACACTTTTTGACGCAAAATGGAGATTATCTGGCCGGCTTAATATGCAGTTTATAAGACCAATTTGGTAAAACTGGAAAATTTGACAAGATTAAGTCTACAACTTTAATATGATATACAAATGAATCGATCTTCATGTCAGGTTTAATATATTTTAAAATCCTGCATATTTCGAAAGTTATAACCAGTTATAATCAACAAACTGGAATTTAAAAAGTTGTTTTGTTATCTGCAAACATAGATATATAAATGCATATTTGAACATTTGTTTTACAGACTTGATTTCAAAATTTCCCACTTTAGTAATTTAAACCTACGTTCTCTGCAGCCACGTTAAAAAACAAAAATAATTAAATTTGTGTTCTTCATAAATTCTTTTGAAATGGGGCAGACACTATTTTCCGACCTTTTCCAATTTTTATAATAACAAAATCGACTCAAAGCAACATTTATAGACTGCACTTGGATATGTTTATAAAACATATTTGAGAGGCACTTTCAAAATTTTTAGGGCTTGAGGAATATCGTAAAACTTTTCGATCGAGTTAAAATTTTCCAATTCTGAAGTTCTAGGGTCACATATTTTTGACTTTTAAACGTCTTTACTAATCATGGCCACCTTAGTGTCCATTGATGCGACGTATCTTATTCGATTATTAAAATTATTGAAGTTATTAAAATGATTGAAACTGTTAAATTTGAAAGAAAAATATGGAAATTGTGTTGGGGTTTCACTATTAATTGGCTGATAAAGCAAACCGACTACCAAAAATTCCAATTAATCAGTAAATTGATTAATTATACGATCGAAATTATTTTTTTTATTTTTGAAATCAAAGAAATTGTGGAATGAAATGATTAATTGATAAACCATACTTTTGGATTAATTATCGAAATTATTTAATTTTTTTTTTTGAAATCATATAAAAATTATGAAATGAATTTACTGAATTTATGTTAACTATCTTTACTACTCACATCAACTTTGCTAGGGCCTTCAACGGCCATAGTTAAGCCGGCAGCACTGGCGCCCTTGGTGGAAATAGTGAAATTACAGGGTTCACCAGTAACGCCATGGGTCAAGCCGGGACCATAGGCGGTAACATAACCAGAAGTGATTGAGTCAACATGGAATTTGAAGGGAGCGCCTGCAAAATATTAAAAAAATTGATTTAATACCAGACGACAATTGCAATAATTTTCCAGTCCTACCTTGAACGGGTTCACCATTGTATTTGACCATCAATTCATGAATGCCCTCCTCCTTGGGATCATATTTAACAGAGACGGTACCATCACGATTGTCTTGAATAATGGGTTTGTCAATTTTACCGCTAGGCATTTTTACTTCAGCTAAAAATATACAGAAGCGAGAGAGAGAACGTTATGTTATTCCTGTTATTATTTGTGATATATTCCAGATTAGAATTTCAATCATATGACAAGATAATCAACTTTTCAGAATAGATAGAGAGTAATAAAAATTTGAAATGTTCAACTGTTTCTAAACATTTAATATGTTTCCTAATTTATGGCATGCGGGTTTTTTAGATTACATTCGCATGCATATCTCGCTGCAATTAAAGAATTTCGAAAACGAAAATAAATATTAAAAAAAATATCCCATAAAAATTGATGGGTTTGGCGGGGGGTCGTTGCGTGAAACCAAATAAACAAACAACGGCAGTAAATGCTCGACAGACATCGCTTTGTCGGATGGAAGAGGTATCACACCACTTTATGTGATCCTGGACATGTGTCAAATGTTTCACAATGATTCACTTTTCTAATATTTTGGCATCGTTTGACTATGTATTTTTAGAGTTGTACATATTTTCGACTATAAACTGTATATATATTTATTTTTTTGTGATAATTTTGAAAATATTTCATTGTTATTTTATTTAAGTAATTATAAATAGAATTATGGACACGACAAAAAATATTTATATAGAGCACAAATATCAACAACAGCTGAGAGGCATAATTAGCATCAGCTAAAAATTTTTTGATTTCTAATGAGTTCAAAGAGAATAAATTTCAAAAAGTCAAACGAAAAGCAAAAATCAAATCAAATTTAAAATCAGAGAGCGAAACATTCCGGCTATGTTATAACATTCCACTGCCATTAGACATTATTAGGAAGGGCATATAAACGGACAAAGAGGTCAAAATATTAATAAATATAAAATATTGAAATATTAGATATTGGAAAATATTAAAAAACAGTTCAATAACTTTAGCACCAAGTGTTGCATAATTATTATTATAAATGTTAGAAATTGCATTTATTAATTTTTATCCTCCTTTATTATATATACCGGTACGATTGCTTTTACTCTAGTTTATGGCTGCTAATAAAATTGCAAATACGGCATTAACTCTTTACACACTTTTCTGCTTAAATATCCTCTTAGACCGTTTAACATATAAAATGCCTGTCCTCAAATATTTTTCTTAAAGAAATGTGTTCTCATAGCATATTTCTATATTTGATAGGTGTCTTTAAGTCAATTTTATATCTGAAAAGTGCTTTAAAGATAACAAGTTTTTTCAATATCACTTTTTCAAATGAAAAGTGCCTTCACCGACTTTTCTGTACGAGATCACCTTCATTTCACCATATGAAACCTGTTCTCACAGGCACTTTTCCCCTATGAAAAGTGTACCTACAGACACTTTTCTCTATGAAAGGGTTTCACATAGGCTCTTTTCCCTATGAAAGAGGTGCCCTTATAGCAATTTTTCTATATGATATCTTCCCGATCGTTTAGATATATTAAAATCAGTGTCGTTTTTTTTTACCACAATAGAGCCTTCGTTATTATTTTATATGAGACGATTCTTCAAATTTGCTTTTATAAATCAGGTTTTTTCATTGTACATTTGTTATATAGAAAATGCCACCGTAGTAACTTTTTCAATAAGACAAATGTCTTCAATGTCGCTTTTCTGTATGAAATGTGTCTTCATAGACTTCTTTCTATATGAAAAGTATCTTCATGATATTATTTTATAGAAAAAGTATTTATATAAAAATTTTTCTATTCGAAAGGTGTCTTTTATGCACACTTTTCTGTATGAACAGTGTCTTCATACACACTTCCTAGAAACTTTTCTATAAGAAAATAGGCACTTTTCGTCTATATAGAAATATGTCTTCATAGACCATTTTCTAAACGAAAAGTGTCTTCATAGACCATTTTCTATACAAAAAGTGTATTCATAGACCATTTTCTATACGAAAAGTGTCTTCATAGACCCTTTTCTATACGAGAAGTGTCTTCCTAGACCTTCTGTGCGAAAAGTGCCCTCGGAGGAGTCATTTCTATACAAAAAGTGTCCTCATAGACCCGTTTCTATACGAAAAGTGTTCTCATAGACCCGTTTATATACGAAAAGTGTCTTCTTAGACCCGTTCATATACGAAAAGTGTCTTCATATTCCCGTTTCTATACGGAGTGTCCTCATAGAACCTTTTCTGTACGAAAAGTGTCCACATAGACCTTTTCTATACGAAAAGTGTCCTCATAGACTCGTTTCTATACGAGAAGTGTCTTCAAAGATCCGTTTACATACGAAAATGTCTTCATATTCCCGTTTCTATACGAAAAGTGTCCTCATAGAACCTTTTCTATACGAAAAGTGTCCTCATAGACCCTTTCTATACGAAAAGTGTTCTCAAAGGCCTTTTCTATACGAAAAGTGTCCTTATAGACCCATTTCTATACGAAAAGTGCCCTCATAGACCCGTTTCTACACGAAAAGTGTTCTCATAGACCTGTTTGTATACGAAAAGTGTCTTCATATTCCCGTTTCTATACGAAAAAATTCTCTTCATAAACCGTTTCTATACGAAAAGTGTCCTCAT
Source organism: Philornis downsi (assembly GCA_019455685.1). Taxonomy (NCBI): domain Eukaryota; kingdom Metazoa; phylum Arthropoda; class Insecta; order Diptera; family Muscidae; genus Philornis; species Philornis downsi. The sequence continues at coordinate 1,064,252 of JAHXMU010000038.1, forward strand.
AGGTCCTTTTCTATACGAAAAGTGTCTTCATAAACTCTTTTCTATACAAAAAGTGTCTTTATAGGCACTTTTCTATGTGAAAAATGCTTTCACTGTCTCTTTTTAGAAGTAAAGAAACATGTTTTTTCTGTACGACAGGGGTTATATTACACAAAATTCTATAATAAAATTCCTGTCCAACATGGTTTTCTCTCCAAATGATTCATATTACTCTAGTCTATCATTTGGATCGCTATAGTCAACCATTACAATCAACAAATCTTCCCTACATTATTGGCTTCATTTTCACCCCATTAACGCTAAAATCACTTTACATTAATTTTCTGTCATCGAAAGTTGCCAGATGCTGATAAATTGTATGTAGAGTCCCAAAAATACTAAATGAAATAATTTTCTGATCTTTTAACAAATTTGTCTTATTATCTACATTATTAATTTGCGAGATTGTTGCCAGTATTGTTGGTATTTTTAATCAAAATATTGTTGTTTTTTGTTTGTTCTGTTTTTTTGCGGTTCCTTCTCATCATTTGGCACGCGTCGCTGATTTATTAAACAATTAAGTTGTGAGGGGATATAGTTTCTTCCCTCGCTTAAGGATGGGGCAGTTTGGGGTGGCATTGTCAATTTTGTTTATTTAAATGTTATGTTTTTTTTCAAAGATTTTTATTTCCTGATAACAATTGTTTACATTGAAGTCACAATCTTTTTAATTGGCCATAATAAAAATGTGATTTCCCAAATCTTTTTGGAAATATCGTAAAATTTTAATGAACCAATGTAGATTCAAAAAGATGAGTGTTTGCAGAATTCTGTCGATTTTATGATAATTGTGGTGGATCATTAAAATAATGGTTGAGGAGGCATATTTTGTCATGTTTTTCAGAGGTAAGGAAATTTGGCAAAAAATCGGAAAATAATTTATCATCACATTTATTTCGACTTGAGATGCATTCATTTTCAAATAGGGGTGAACAATTACGACTGATGGAAAATTGCATGCTTAATAATTGCTTAATTAATAAATAATAGATACGAAAAACAAGTCGCATTCCATGAATGGGATATGAGAGAACATCTAATATTCAGTAAACGTGCACGCATTTTATTTTTAGACTCTAATTTAGAGACGATTTCAAATCTCAGTTTTAAAAAGTTTTACTAGAACTTTCGATTACGCGATTACTCGAATCGTGTGTTAGGCAGAACGAGGTGACAACTGTTTAATTAATGATAGGCGGTTGTATCGGGGTTCGAATCCATGATCATATGCACGATGGTCGCATGTTCTAATCTTTATGCCATGGTCTGCGATACCATTACCATAAAAATTATTTTCTTCTATGATATTTTTTCCATCTATCGTTAAACCTTAATTTTTATTCAGTGAGTCTAAAAATAACTTGTACACAAACTCATGACTTTAAAGTTAATTGCATATTTTTTATTTAGAGCGATAGAATTGTTTCCATGAACATATGTGCGGAGGAGTCATTTCTATTAAAGATATTTTTCATAGCGGACTCTTTCTTACATATTTTGTTTAGCACACACTTTTAATACAGATACAGAACATCGTTAGAGAAAACATGTCTCTCAAAGAAAGTATGCCTCAAAAACGTACCTGTCAACTATTTGAGAAGGCTGTCTCTCTTGCAGAAACTTATGCTATACATGATTTTTGTGAAAAGACATGCAGTAGAGTTTCCGCATGCAGTTAAATGGAATACAAAAAGTTAAAGACGATATAATTTCCGTAATGAATATCACAATCGAAGTCGAAAGATACTTTAGAATATAGAAAATTGTTGTTATACATACTACTTAAGACTTCACTTTTATTATAAAAAAGATCTGTCAAGATAGATGTTTACGAAATATTTCGTTTCTTATTTTTAAATTGCTGCTTTCTACACATTCGACAATCAATATTTCGCTATTTAGCTCCTTTTATTTCTTGCTATAGCGTTAATAATATCCCTACATAAATATACATCATAATATGAACACCCCTAATACAATATTTACATTTTAAAAGTTTACAGCCAAAAATTGTGATAAATTGCTGAACATAATTGAAAATAGAAAACTTTTATAAGACTTCTAATTAAAAGTACAAACGATAAACATAATTTTGTGAAAAATAGCCACTAAAATACGCAATAAATATTCAAGAATACAATTAAGTCCATTAACAACTGATTTATAAGAGGAAAATAAGAATTCAAAACACTACAGAAGGTGTTAGAAAACAGACAGTAAGGCACATTAATAATATACTCGTATGTGAATTTTTCATTAAATATTAAAGGGTCCATTAGCACTGGTAGTAGTAGTAGTAGTAGTGAAGAAGGAAATGTGTGGAATTATAGAGTATATATGTAGATATAGATATGATAGAAAGGACGGTATAATTAAAGCTATGGCATGAATAAAAATGTTAGCTGTAGATATAAATGGTGCTACGAAATATGACATTTTGGCATTTGCCAAAAATTTGAATGTAGTTTCTGATAATTATTCCATTTTCATAAAATTGTTTTCAGAAATTGTAAAATTGCCCAATATTGTGAAACATTCGTCGTCGAAAGTTCGAAAAATAGTCATTTCTCTAGTTGCTCTAGTTGTGGAGATATCATACAACGAAATACGGAAATTTGAAAATTTTGGTCATATTTCAGACAATTTCGACCATTATGAACTCTAAAATATAATCCGGTTATTACCGAAGAGCTTTTTGATTAGTCTGTAGTAATTCCATTGGTTTGCTTGGCAGGCGCAAACTTTGCTGCAAAAAATTCATAATTGTATATCCATTCGAAACAAATACTCAAATATTCTATTTTATACAGGATTATCCATTTAATGGTTTCAAAACCGCCAGTTTGGCAAGGCTGTCAACTGTTAAATACCTGTCATCTGAAGTGTTGTTTATTTAGTGAAAGGTTTGCCATTTACGAATATGGATCGTTTAGCAACCAAAGAGTGCGTAAAAAGAGTTAGAACTTACTACAAAAGCGGTTATTCAAATGTGGGCTTTCAATCCATCAAAATTTTTTTCAGCCATGAAGCACATTTCTCTCTCGATGGTTACGTCAATAAGCAAAATGGTCGTATATGGGGATCGGAGAACCCAGAGGTGATTGTGGAAAAGCCATTGCATCCGAAAAAAGTGACTATTTTGTGCGCATTAAGGTCTGAAAGTGAAAGTGTCACTGTTGTAACCAATCCAGAGGCGGTCATTTAAATAACATAATGTCAAGGTCCAAGCATTACGTTATATATATATATATATAAATATAATTTACTAACAAATTATTCTCCTCTTTACTCCAATACAATTTATTTATTTTTTTTTTTTTGTAAAATGGAGTTAATCCATTATCTTAGCACATATTTCACTTTTCATTTGACATAGCTGTAGCAATTAATATGCCCAATTTATTAAAACCCACATATGTTGCCAAGACACCTATGCACTCCTCTGTCCGTGTTGAAACATTCCACGATTTCTAGATGTTTCATACGGCTGTCATTTATGTGTCAGCCTATTGTCACTAAATTGTCATGATTTGTTGTTAAAGTGTCATTTGGGTGTTGGTAGTCTTGCTTTAATGTTGTTGCTGTCGCTGTGTAGAAAATTATGAAAACTTATGTTTTAGTATGTTTTTCTCTTGGTATTTGTTCTTGTTTGTTTGAGGATATTTTTGGCAATTTTTCAAAACGCACCAACTTTATTGGTGCGGTCTTTAAACACAAAAAAAGAGAAAAATCATTGGGTGCGGTGTGCATTTCTTTCCCTATAATGAGCATAAAAAATTGTTTGCTTTCATTGGGCCCATTATGGATTGCATATTTCTTTGTTAAAATTTTTGTTGTTTTATTGTTTGTTTCTGTTGTGGGAATTGCCTCAATACAAACTAAGTTGCTGCGTTATGGGTTTTTTTCAATTTAATACATTTGTTGTATTGTGTGGCATGCCCCATAAATTGGGCATTTAATGTATTCTGACACTTGTTTACATTTGCTTTTAATTGTACAATAATATTTTTGTTGTAACAAATTTGATTGGTTGGATGCACATAATGAAATTTTGAATTGTTGGTTTTGTGTCATTAAAAAAATGTGAGCAGCGATGTTTTTTTTTAGAGATTTAATTAAAAAGGTTCATGGCAGGCTTTAGGGGGGACATATAATGAACTACAAATTACAAATTCTCTTTTATCTTTTCTACTTAATTTTTAACGAGTTTTACGAGTATTTTACTGAGTATTTTACTATAAAATCCATTACCATACTGAGACCAATAAATTCGAGCTAATTGGTTGCAAGCAGAATTTTATTAAAGGTTATTAGTTAATGTGTTATTTAGAGTATCATAACTTATCTTTTTAATTAATGAGGATATGAGACGATTTGGATGAAAATTGCTTGTCTACTCTTTTTTAATGGATATTATTTTTTTGTGTATATACAGAAATTCCTTAAAGAATTCAAGTCGATAATTGGAAATTAACTGGCTTGGAGAAACTTTTTTTAAGCAGGCTATTAAGTCCAACCATAACAAGAGCAATTATAGCAAAGTTTTATATGGCAGGTGCTTGATAAGTCTCATTGACAGATCGAGTGAGATTTAATAAAAAGAAATGGTTTTTGAGTTATTTTTTTGTTTTGGTTTCTTATTGATTTATTATTATATTTTTTTTTTTGTTATTTCTTCCATTAATTCTTTTAAGCCTTCAATTCGAAACTATATAGTTATGGTCAGTATTTCAAAGTTTCCCAGCATAGAACAATATTTGTACTATAGGTGGCGATTGAATCATTTCAATAAATTAGAGTTACGCATGAGATACAAACTACTTCATAAAATAAAGTATACGCACCATATAAGATTTCTACTAATACTCTTAATAACCATATTTTAAATTGCGGATTGAAAATTTGCAACAGCAGAGAAAAACCAACTAATTATTAATGATTATATAGTAGCCTCGTTTTAGACATGACACAAAGGCCGCCAAAACAGGTAACAGATTAAGTTATTTTGACGATTGAATGCTATGGTTTTGTGTTATATGTAGATAAATTTGTTTGGCGGTTTATTGGATATTTCTCGCTTTCTTAGCCAAGGTACCATTTTGATCCAACGAATTGGAAGCCCCAGAATTATTGAAATTTTTGGTGACCCCATCCCTTATTTGTCAATATCTTATATTTTAGATATTAATCATCACAAAGGTTAGAATTTATGCGACATATTGTACTATTTTCAAATCATGTAAATAGGTCAAGGCCTTATCAATATTCAATATTGATACCTGACACCATATCACGAATACAAACGGCAGATTTAGCCCGATACTCAGATGGTGCAAAACTATTGGACAAATTTTGTAATATTGGGCATTTGATACAAAACACATTTTCTTCGACTTTATGGATGTGTTACACGAGTTTGTTGTATGCAGGACTTAGAGTCGACACCACCTTAACCTATTCTTAAACTTTAAATGGGTAAGAACCTCACTTTTCTTGGTAGGAAGGTTGTGGTTGTGATATAATGTGCCCAGTGGGCCACTTTTGGCATCATTTTTCGGACATGTATTTGTTTTTGTATGATCTACGTTATACCTCTAAAACTGAGATATTTTACTTTCCGAAAATTCTGAAAAATGTCACATCTTGTCACAACCTATAGACTCCTTTTGTGGCAGCACTTTCCACTTCATGAAATAATCGCTAAATTTGATATACAATTTTTGTTTTTAAAGCGACACTATTTTACATTTATTTAATTTCTGTTCATTTCTTCTCAAAGAAATAAATAAAACTATTTTAATGGAATATCAATTAGATTCATTAGTACAAAGTAATTTGATTTTCAGCAAAACCAAGCTTGGCACCGCCCTTTAATCGTTGCTCTTAATTTGTGGTCCGAGCAAATGTCTAATTTATCGTTGTTGATCAACAAATTTCATTAACATCTTCTGAAATGAGTATCCCTGTATTGATTTTAGAAGATTAAGATTAATTGGGCACCACTTCATGGGCATTTCTGTGAATTTTGTGGTCTGAACAAAGCATAGATAAACAATCAGTAATCTTTCTAAGAAATGTAAAAGAAACCATTTATAGGCTCCCAAAATATTAAAATATGACTTTTCAGCATTGGCTAAAATTTCGATTACTGTCCCGAATAGATCGTAATGTATACATATAGATTCCAACACTGCTTTAGAAATTTTAGATTAAATAACCTTTGTAAGATGAAAGCCAATTTTTAATAAATCTCAAAATAATATAAATGTTTGTAACTGTAAGAAACATAGCATCATTTTGATATGGTAATAAAGTTCTATAAACATGTTTCGTAAACTAAGGGCGGTACATCAAAACTATGCTCGCAAAGTCTTTACGAAAGACTTAATTATAATCTATACATTTGATTTCATTCTAAAGGTATTAATATCAGGTCAGATTTTCAGAACTTTGGAAATATGTTATCAAACATATTATGAAATCAAAATATTTGTATTATTCAGATTTCAAAGTGCTCTCAATGCCATACGAGTATAACAAAGATATTTTTTGCAAAAAACATAACATAACATACAATTGTTATAACCATTTTTTTATATAGAATGTTACCGGCATTTAGTTAAAAGTAACAAAACATAAAAGTAAATGCAACTATATGTTACAGTACTGTGTTGTCTTAAAATCCTCCTCACATGGTGACAAACTGTAAAAATTTGACGGCTGTCTGAACAGATGTTGGCCAAAGTAAATAGGTTTCACTGTAAATAAATATTAAAATTTGGCACCATTTTCCACAGATTATTTAAGCCGTAAAATCAAACATTTGATATGGTTACCAAATTTATTGAAATCTATTTCGATTTCCTTTCAATCAACCACCAAATTTTTTGTCTTGCCCGATCAACCACCGCTAACAGTTAGTTTGTGGAAGCACATACAAAATGTTTAATGTTTCACTTGATTTCCTTTATGATGTGACAGCGCCATCTGTTTGTAAAATATTTTAGAGGTTTTATCATCAATTTGCCAAATGCTGCTATGATTGTTGACGTCAACGGGGAAGGATAGAGAAATTATGACATTTATTGATCGTTATTTCGAAAAAGATTTGTGTAGCATAAAATTAGAATAGCATACTTTTTTCTACGCTAAAAATCAAGTAGCTCAGAGATATTAAAAGAAATTCTAATAAATATATCAACAAGGAAATTTACGTCAAAAGATTTTATTCTAGGGAGTTTGTAAAATTGGAACAACACATACATATATCTAATTTTAATTTTTTTTTTTTCGAAATATGTTAAAGATTTCTAGGGAAACTAATTTCTACATGATTTTACTTTTAGAATTCTACATTTCTATATATATCTTTACCTTGATGGGTTATAATAAAAAATGATGATCTAAAATTCAATGGCGTAAAATCGCAATTATTTATTCCTTCATTCTCTGGTATTGGGGTTTCGTTATAATACACCTGGGTCTTTTCGACGTGATCTCTTTCCGAAACGGTGACTTTATAATATTTCGGATGATACAAATATGAGAATTCTTCCCAAGTTGCTTCAGGAGCTTCGGGTTTTTCGGTCAACCAACTGAAGTTCATGTTGATTTGTTGTTGTGTTTATATGACAGTATATATAAATATATATATATTTATGACGATATTTGATTCAATATTTGTTTTTGTCGATTAAGTTTTGTTAATTTTGTATTTGTTTTACAATACAAGCACACAAACACACACAGTAAAATTTAAAATAAAGACACTTAAAATTTAGATTAAAATTATTTTTTTAATCAAAATTCAAAAAATTTAAAAAAATATTATAAAATTTCTATAGAAATATTTGGAGAAAGAAAGATTGCAAGTATAAGATAACGGAAAATGTTGTCAACTGAACTGTTTTAACGAAAATAGTGATTTAGTAAATATTATGTTTACAAAATATTCAACTTTCCCTCTTTGAATTTTAATTAAAATTAGTACAATCCGAAACGCTGTATTTAAGAAAATAATTAACTTTTTTGCCTTTGAAATTTAATGGAGTCACCTCAATCGACTCATCAGACTTTTTTATAGTTTGGCAACAAATTTCTGAGTATTTTAAAGTAAATATTGAATGGATTCGATTATGACGTCACAAGTTTAGCAATGCATACTAAAATTCGTAATTATGGAGACATCAGGTAAGGAAATGTTACAATATTGGAAAACAGGGCGTATTTGATGTTCATCAAGAGCCATCAAAGTTTTAAAACTAAATTAATAATTTAATCTGTCTGTGTTGGTTCTATTGAAGTAGATTTTTTACTAAATTTGTGTCCTGAATTTTAATAAATTTGTGTTTTTTCCGCGATATGTTCATAGCTAGCATTAGCATGGATGGACGAAACTGAGATCCAACAATTTTTTTTTTGATAAAAATATGCTACTCTAATATTTTTTTGGCCAAAGAATTGAGTTCAGAATTTGAATGCTTCAATTATGGTGATTCTTCATTTGTAGGAAGTGTCGGGGTGTCATGTTGCAAGGTTAGAAAAAGCTATATTTTACAGGTTTTGGAAGGCTCTAACTGCTAGTACCGTGTAACGAGAACAAATTCATTAGGTACAATTGAGACTGGTACAACGATTTCTAAATCTCTGTAACTTTTATTATACCTTCTATACATTTGGAGATACTTTGCCACTGTTCAAATGTTCAAACAGCAATATGGTGTTATGTTTGAGATTTAATTCTTAGCCACCTTAATATTTTGACTAAATGTTAAGTTGTCGAATTTCAAATGTGTTTTCAATTCTATCGTGTTCCTGCTAGCAGTAAAGATTTTTCGCTAAAACTTTGCAGGGGTTTATCCCTTTACTGCTTCCAAAACCGCCGGTCTGGCAAGGCTGTCAGCTGTTAAATACCTGTCATCTGAAGTGTTATTTATTTGGTGAAAGATTTGCCATTTACGAATATGTGTCGTTTAACAACCGAAGAACGCGTAAAAATAGTTAAAACTTATTACAAAAATGGTGGCCCAAACGTGGGCACTTTTCGTGCATTACGGGGTAATTATGGTCGTCAAAGTCGACCTACTATGCAAGGAATTGGCAAGATCATAAAGAAATTTGAAGGGACTGAAAACGTTCAAGATGTGGTCAGGCCAGTGCATCATCGCAATGTACCGCCTGCCGAAAATATCGCTTCTATTAGTGAAAGTGTGGCGGATAATCCAAATTTCAATTTAGAACGCTATGGCCGTGTGGTAACCGATCTTTTTTTTGACCTGTAATTGAAGATTATGAACTGGACGATATATGGTTTCAACGAGACGGTGCTACGAGCCACACAACAGATCCAATTGAGCATGAGAAATTTCCAGAAAACGTAATATCACGTTTTGGCGACGTCTATTGGACACCAGATCATGCGATTTGACGGCATTAGACTTTTTTTGTAGGGCTACGTCAAAGATGGTGTTTACGTGGATAATCTCCAAACGTTGGAGCATTTGAAAGGCAACATTCGTCAAGCTATCGGCGAGATACCGCCCGGAATGTGCGAAAAAACTTTTAAAATAGAACCAGTACAGGTAAACTAATGGCAACTTTTGAGTCTCTGATTTTTAATTTCTTTTAGTTGGGAATTCGAAATGTAATTGTGAAAGTTTACCTCAAATATAGAACCATTTCTCAATTTTCAATTTTTTTTGCTTAATATCTCCATAACTATCACCGTAAGAGAAACAAAAATACTTTATCAAGAATAATTTGTTACAATTATTTTTAGCAATATCTAAACTTTTGGCGTCTTTAGATTTTGGAAAATACTGGCTATCAAATATGTTAAATTCAGTATTTTTTTAAACTTTTGGCAGAGAATATTTCATGGTAGGGGGTCGGTCTGAAATTTCTGTAAAAAATGTCGCAAGCTGCAAGACAAGATCTATCAGAAACTGTATTCAAGTTTCTAATCTAATATTGGAATTTTCTAAATTTTAACGCAGTATATCTCGAAAACTGGGTGTAATATTACAAAATGTAAAATGAATGTACTAGACTTAATTGTTATTGAAACGTTTCGCAATGAGTTCACTTGGTGTTTTTCTGAACTTTGATATATGATATCTCGGAAACCAGAGTTAGAAAAACTATTTGCACTTCACAGGCCACTATAACTGAGTTATAAAATAAAAAAGTTGTATTGGACTGGGCAAATGAATAAATTCTAATAAATTTTTCTTTTTTTAATGCGGATTGGGTGATAAATGTTGCCACCAACGTACTGTGACAGTCAATGAAGACCGTTACTCGAATATTTTCAACCCTGTGTTCAACAAGATGGAGGAACTTATTAAATAGTCAGGCCTTTTATGGCAGAATTGTAGTAGCCATAATTTGATATCTTCCGACTTTACTGATTTTTATTTCTTGTGGGTTTATTGTAAACATGAAGTTTTCAAAACGAACCCCGGAAATGTGCATGATATATAGAAATTCATTCAAATGATGATTGGACCAATTCCAAATAGTAGTCTGTTATACTTCAGATTGCATTTAGGATAGGACTTTTCCGGAAATTACGGTTATTCATAATCTAAAGCGTTCGGTCTCCTATAATTTATCCAAAATTAATTAAGCTATCGAAGTAAATTACGGAGGAATTTAAAATATTCAAACTGCTACTACGTTTACAATATTTATTGGCGTTTCTTCAAATATAAATTAGAAAAGATACGAAAACCTCGAAAATATTGCAATATTTGTATGAAACTACTTCTTTCAATTTTGGTCCTTTCAGAAAATCAAGATTGTTCAAAGTCTAAGGCATCGATCTTTTATAGATTTGTGGAAAATTGGCATTTCATGTAAACATATTTTCTGCATCCGAAATCTGAAATCAATCAAACATTTGATACAAATTTAAAAAGAGTTTAAATGCAAAATATTTGAGATACTACAATATTTACACTATTTCTTGACTATTATTGTAGTTATTGCATAGCATTTATGAAATAATAAGAATAGATAAAGTGGGAAGAACTCTTTCAAGTAAAAATCAGAAAAATTTCGAAAATCACAGAAAATGGTGCAATATTAATTCAAGTTTAATAGTAAATAATTTACTAAATGCTAATTTCAAAGGAAATTATCTCTTTTGCTTTAATTTCAATTTTCATTTTAATGTAGGAAAAGTTCAGAAAATCGCGAAAATATTGCTGTGTTAATTGTGAGTTTAAACATTTTCGAAATGTTAAAATTTTAAAAAAAATTGTTTCTTCTATCACAAGTTCAACTTGAAAATTTCCTGAATATGAAGTATATTCATGAACTGTTGCATTTATTGTAGTAATTTGTATTTTTAGTGTTTATTTTTGTAAAAAATAAAACAAGTTTCGTAATAACCTTTACAAGGCAAGCACTGAAAGTATTTAAATAATGGGATTTGAACGATGAAATATTTTATTTGGAATTTTAAACGTTGACAACACTGGATTTGTATTATCGTTGCTACATAATTTTCTTTATCTATATTTCATTAGTTAAATTTTGTTTGATTTATTTTCAAATCGTTTCTTATACTTTTGCTTTTCTCTCTCTCTCAAAATTTCTTGTGTATTTTCTTCAAAGGATTTTAAAAACCCAACAATTGACTAGAAAACTCACACTTTTCTTGTTTGTATAAATTGAAATTTTTTGTTTAGTAATATAACGTAGTTACGTAATCGTTCGTAGGCGCAAAGTTATACAGAAAGGCTTTTGTTTTTCAATATTTTATAATGCACACTTTCGAAGTCGAGCGGTTTAAAGTAGGCTTGATTTTTTGCATTGCTTTAGTTTATTAAAAGTTCAATTTAGATGATTTTTTTAAAGCACCCTTTCTGGTGTGTTAATTTCTTTCGTCGCTTTCACAATTATCCTTAAAATATCCTTTTTTCTCACAAATTAACCACTTCGACCAAAGTTCTGTTATGTGCTTTATGTTTGGCTGCGTCGTAACTATATAGACCCGTAAATGTGTCTATGCGTTTCCACGTCCCGAATTCAATTGAGCTTTCATAATTCCAAATTGAAATAAAGGTCTGACCGTTGGTGGTGGTGCTTATTCTCGATATCGATTGATCGACACAAAGAAAAAGGAAAACAGAGTTCTTTGCTTTTTCTGTCCAATGAGTGAGGAAGCAATAGCAATAGCAACAGCAACAGCACCAGCTACTGACATGAAAAGCAGCCGCAGTAGAAACGATGCCATGGATGATGGGAGCGACCATTAGCATCATCATTATCATCGGTAGCAGCAGCAGTAGCACTTGATGTTGCTGCTGATGCTGCCCCTGCTGCTGACGCAGTTGCGACTGCTGGCCTCACCAACCAGCACACCACTACAATGTATTTTGAATGCCAGTCTATTCCAAACCTATACATTTATATCATCTGTATGCTTGCCTGCCGCCTTTAGATATTGAAGATTCGTAAAGAAATCAGAAGAAAAAAATATATATTTTCGATGCTTATAAAATTATTGTCTTTGCTGGTATTTTTTCACTTCAATAAGAAAAAAGCTTTCCATCGGAATCACAAATTTTCTTATTTATTAATTTATGATCACGAATTTTTTGTCGCTGTGTCGAATATTGCTCATTTTTCGTCAACCGTTTTCCATCTGCCATCAGAAATGCCGACGACGATTTCAAGCAGTTTGGTGTGGAGGGCAGCATAAAAACAATTTTTTTTTATTTCATCATTATTATTTATTGATTTGTTTTCGCCATTCCACCAGTTCTCTTGAGTAACTTTGTTTCCAATCGAAAAGAAAAATTTATCTCATAATTTTTGAATTTGAAACAATTTTTTTTCTAATCCTATTCAAGTTTGTGGCATACAAAACGCAAAATTAGTGAACAAGGTGCAAACATTATTATACCTATACGTAATTTTATGGATGTGCTTACATATATGTACATTTATCGATTGATCAAATCGTTTAGTGGTCCGTCCATTGGTAGTGGTAACATAGGGAAATATTTGCGAAAATTTGTCGGTATGTGGAATGAGGTAAAATTGTTGCCGGTTTTTTTTCCAATCTAATCGATTTAGCTTCTGCAAGTTTAATATTTTTAGATATTTTTTTTTTCTTCTTCAAATTTCCCGGTCAGGAAAGAGGTACAAATTTGGGAAATGTTTGATTGAAATATGTAGTGGTTCTTCATAATTTATTATAATTTATTAAAGCAGTTGATATAATAAATTACAAAGAATTTTAATAAAGTAAGAAATATGGCAATATTTACACAGAGTTGCTAACAATGAGGTAGACATGTTTGTCAATAAACATTGTTGTAATCCATGTTTTGTTTGAAAATCTTAAAAATATTAGGGTTATTCACAGTCTAATGTATTTGTATTTTTGATGTTTGTAATTTTGATAGCTGTGAACAAGACTGCCAAACCACTTTTTAACAGAACGGCTGTCTTTTGGAAATTAAGACTTGGATAAAAACCGGTTTCTCATTGTACATTAAGGGATAAATTCACGAAAATTTATTGAACGTTCATAGAAAACGAATCAAAAGACTTCGACAATACCAACTCGAACCCAACCAATTTTTAAAATTTTTGTTGTATTTATTGTTACGAGTATGTTGAAATTCGGTACTACTCACGAAATATGGAGGCTTAACTTGCGAAAAATGTCTGTTTTAATGCCAAGAATGCCGTTTTTAAAGCGTTATATCTCATAGAAGTAACGTCGAATTACATTTTATTCACAAATGGCCTAGGATGCTTTATAGTAATTTTGGAGGGTACTCCCAAGGTAATTAAATATTTTTATACGTGTATCATGGATTTGTATGTCAAAAGTGGTGTAAGGGTGTAATTGATGGTTTATTAATTTACTGTATGGATATTGAGGGTACTATTCGAAATCTATCAGATACCTATGAAATTTCATTAACAAAATTGTTTAGTATTTATTTTTGTCAAGTTTTTTTACTGATCTTTATAACCCTAGTATTGAGCAGATGAAACTAGAAAGTAACTTGCCAAATTAAATGTATGGAAGTCTTATTTTAAGTGATTCAGTCATTTATTCTACATTTAACTTTTTCTTTTCTCTACATCTTTTAAAGTCGTCAAATTTTATGGTTAGATTTCCATACCTAAACTATTTAAAAAACCGTGGATTGTAGTTTAGTCTTCTTTGAAAACGTGATTATAAACCAATTTCCAACAGAATCTCCGAACTGATTTATGAACTAAATCATTGTTTAAAAACATATGCGGACCTCATTAGATTTGAAAACGAAAATAAAGGCACGGAATGATATCTTTAATGCGATATCAACTAAGCTACAATTACAACTTTTAATACATCCAATTTTCCAATACATTCTTAACACAACTGATACCAATAATGTATTCCAAATCAACGGAAATGGAATAGAAAAATGTCCTCTGTTCAAATTATATGAAATCAAGCCTCATGTCCGACATCAAACACGATTCCCTAAACTATTTTTCACCACCAATGATGAGAACTGCTAATCAATTGTAAATAAATTAGTTCTGAGGAATAGAAAAATATTATTCGATTTTGAAAATCCCATCTGGGTTATGAGATATCATGAAGGCAAAAATTAATTCCTTCTGACCTTCTAATCACAATTGCCAGTGACGACTAATACTACATTCTACAGCAATCGTGACGTTTTATTTCGTAAAGTATGGATCTAATTGAAAACTAATGACAGTTTTATGATTGTTACATTTAACATCCAGTACACATCAATTTCGGCAAGAATGAGTAGGCTAAGTTTATTGGGGTCAAATAATTACTTTACGAATTTTTCCCTCGTGACCAACTTGCTTAGAAGTATGTAGCATTTTACATCACCACTGATGTTTAAATGTCCCAAATTATAATTTATTCCAAACTTCAGCCATAAATTTATCAAAAACGAAACATTTTTTTGAACAGATTCGGAATCAGGAGCATAAAAATATTGCTCTCTATGAGGTTTGATCCCAAAGGATGCTAGTCACTTCGAATAATTTAGAACCTATTCCCAAATACTCTAGCCCTAATTTATACAGATTTTTTATTTTCTATTCAGCGTATAGAGATGAGTATAGTTTAAAATTGCACATCTTTTCAGCTCAGGGTTGTTCATCAATCGTTCAAAATCGGAAAGATTAATTGAAATGATTCTGATTGTAAAATATATATTTGGCCTTGAAAAAAATAAATTACTATTTTCCTCATAAACTTTGTAAGAAATGACATAAAATGCAATTTTAGTTACTTGCAACACATCAAGTCTAAATACGGTATAGTATGCTTAAAAACGGTTACAACAGAATTGCAACAATTTTGAACTGCTTGAAGTACATGCCTAATTGAACCTGCTTCTTTACATGTTTTTCAAATTTGGATAATTGAAACACTAATGAAAAATTTTGCGAGTTTCAATTAAGCGCATGCAAAAAAGCAAATACGGCCACGCCTACATTGCATGGATTACAATTATAGGCAAATAAGTTTAGCAAATGGTACTCAACATTGGAGCAACAAAAACCGAAAATTTCAATTTGGTTGGTGTGCTAGAGAAACTACTATCGACATAAAATTTGAGAACAAATACTGCTATTAGGAAGGAATGGAAAGAATTAATGTTTGTTAGTAGTACCTGGAGGGTATTTTAATAGACAAACCGGATTTAAATAGATTTAAATCTATTTGCCGATAATTTAGCTAAATGATCTTTTAAACATTTCCTTGTTCTTCCAATTAGAATTAAATTTATCACATTAATCTGATAACGTGAACTACACCTAATTAAACAGCGTATTATGATAGTTTACTACTTTCAGCTTCTTTAGAAATGAGCATATTTGATAGAAATTTCAAATTTTTCTATTGGTCTATTTTTAACACAAACAAAAAAAAGAAGAAGAAAAATAAATTATACATATATATATTTTTTTTCATGACAAACTACTATTTTGACAAAATATTTTTAAAGAAATTCTAACACAACTTTGCAGTGCATATGAGTTTGTGTGTCAAATTTGCAATTGGCGCAAATCAATCAAAAATGTTGTGCTGTTTTTATTTGAGCATCTACGAAATGTGAATAAAATTTGATTTGAATAGCCAATATAATGCAACAACAACACCAATTGAATCGAGAGAAGATTTTGAAAGAATCACAATCAAATATATTGAAATCTGCCCCCGATTGCAGCAAGTGCTTGTGATGTTTTGCTGCTGCTCGTCATGTGAAATGTTGTGAATACTGGGTTGAACAAGAAAGTTTTCACACACAAATTTCTGATAGCTGGTTGGCTGGTGGATGGTTTTTTTCCTTTCAGAAAAATATGTATGAAATGCATCATTAAATTTAGATCACTATTATAGGATGTATTTTGTGAAGATTGATAAATAAGAGGAAAAAAAAAATCGGAAAGAAAGAAAATAGGAGATTTATAAATGAATATTTTCCAGGGGATTCGTGGCGATTTGCTTGAGCAAACCAAAAATAACAAATTTGGGAGTAAGGTGACGAGGGAGATCAACTGAAATGTTGTTGATTAAATAATTGCGAAGAAGTTAATAATTTATAATAAAATTATGTATCAAATTTTCATTTTAATTAAAGGCAGCTATGGAGAATTATAATATCTTACATTAAACATAATATGAACTGAGAAAACATAGTCTGGAATTATGTCGGTTCATATGTCGGTTCATTTGCTTTGCATAAACCCATTTATCCTATACGAATGTAATGGAAATTTGATAAGCTGTTGTTTGCATGTCGGGTTGATGTTTATAATAGTCCAATTTATATTAGGTAGAGGGCGCGGATCTGTCTATAAGTATTATATTATAGTTTGATGTCCTATTTGAATGCGATGGAATTCTGGAATCCATATTGGATTGATGATTGCGCCAAACTTTTTTAGTACTGATATGCTCCTATATTGGGTTGTCCAGTTTTGATTCAATTACCAAAAATAATGATTCCGATCGAAATCCAAAGCATACATGAATAATCAAGCAGAAACGATAGTATGACTCGAATTTGTTGGGGAGAAGAATTGGTTTGATTCATTAAAAATCACAATACTGGTTCAAGGCTAATTATCGTTGCTTCATGTGAACACGGCGCTGTCATGGATGATAGCGATTAACTTTCAGGAGAAACTTTGGGTAGGTGTCGCAGAACTCATTCAAGAGAATATGTTAGTGGAATGATCTAAACGGCCAAATCACATGAATAAAATAAAATAAAAAGAACATTTCCGTGAAACCACCTAATGAAGTATTTCTTATCTGCATAAAGGATCATATCATCGGAAAAGCATTGATCCGAGTCAATTGTTACAACACCAACCACATATCACATACATGTGTGGAAGATATGCTGCGGTATTATTTTCATACAACATTTTTAATATCTCCGAATTACAGCAAAAAGATGAAATAAGTACAACACATCAATATTTTCTAATATTTTGTCAATTTGAAAGTTGTCCTAGTTTTATCCAAATATGCGGTGCAAAAAGACACATTTGTTATACAGCTTCGGTAATAAATGCTATTTTGAGCTATTTGGTGACATGCATTTCCCCGGATGATATTGTTACCACACATTTGTTTTCCATTTGCCTCCCTTTCGAACTATTATTTGACCAGTCGTTGTTAGCTGACTTTATAACTACTCAGTTTCGGAGATTGTTTACTCCTTATTTGTAGTAACGCAATCAGTGTGCGATAGGTGGCGAATCGCTTTAATAGATATCATAGATGTCCATAGATTAGATAAAACTGAATATATATAATATTTAGTGCTATAATTGACATTACGCCTAAAACTATGCTGTGCTCTAGATGGACCAAAATAACTTCAACTTCCATCGGAGAAGACATTTGCCTAAAGCTAGCGAACATTTTACTTCTTGGAACCCAGAAAGATTTGACAGGAATATGACCGGAGTTTTGGTATATTACTAAACATTAGCACAGATATAATCGTCTTTGCGTTAGCGTTTAAATGTGTAGTTTACCCATTGCACTTCCAGCAGTGCACCTCGTTAATGCCGCCAGTCGTCAGCGGTGATGGTGGTGACATGCGACTGATGCGAAATGAAAAATCAATGCAACAAATGTTTAGCGAAAAAAGTCATTTAGGAACGACAGATCATTTAAAGCAAAACATCATCAAAAGAAATTAGGCGCTCTAAAACGAAATCCAAAAATGCCTCTGTACTTCTCGTCAAAATACTTTCAATGCGAATATTGTTCATCTTTTGCCACAAGATTTGCACAAATTTTTTTTCGGTTCTTTCCGAAAATATGGAATAACTGACTGCCGGTGGTGGTGGTGAATAGATCTAATGATGAGTTGTTGGTTGGTTGGCTGGCTGGCTGCCTGGCTGATTGGTCATTATGTGATGGTTCTGCCAATTTTTGATTTTCAACTATGTTAATAGTTTTTATAATCATGTAACGCATGTGTTTTGTCCATCATGCAAAGAATATATTTCCTCCTCAGCTCAGTCCCAGTGCGGTGGTCGATTTTGTACTGATCTTTTTCTGGCCTGATTTACAGGCAGTTGTGATCAAATGGCCATAAATCATAAATTTAATTAAGTTGTTCGTTGCCATTTTTTTCGGTGAATGCTTTATTGTTGTTCTTGTTATGGAAAACAACAATAATAATGACAAATTTGTGTTGGCAAGAAAGTCGGAAAGCTGATTTTCAGCACATTAAACGAATTGGGCTGGTATTGTGTGGTGGGACAAAATGATAGGAGAGATTGGCTGATATTCGAGGAAATTCAAATGTGGTAACATGATTAGCGTACATTGTTCATTAGGAGAACAATGTAAATTCACCCCCTTTACTATCATCTAACTCACTTTCAGCGGCGATTATCTTGGTAGCGGTGGGCCATTCTCTTTAGAATTCGTATCTAGTAATAGTTTGGGATACTTGTTTCATGGCTAGAGGTTACCTCGCTTCCTCAATGGGAATATTGTTATGTGACAAATGTCGCGGATAGTGGTAACGCTACTTTAAAGTATGCGTTCGTTATCCCATATTTTTTGCTCTTTAAATTTCTTGATTGATTGTGAGCAATACGACTGCTAACCCCTCTGGACTCCAACATTGTTCACCTAATAAATTGAAAACGTTCTTTTCTTTTTTGATGTAATTTTATATCAGTTTGGTTCAAGTCCAAACTATTTACTAGTTTTAAGAAACAAATGCTAATAATTTATATATAAAACTACAGAATGCTTTCAGGCGCGATAAAAATTATTGCATAAAACTTATATTTGTATTGCTGCAACCTACGGAGGATATCTGAGATGAATGAGTTGAATTCTACGTTTCATTCCTCTTTATGAGCAGCTTTCGAATAACCACTACACACATTTCTCATGAACTAATGGTATTAATTTGGATTACATTAATTTGAAAATTAATAAAACATATACAAATCTCTAATAATCTAAAGATACAGCATACTTTTAGGCACACTTTAAGCATCTCATTAAACACTGGAGAAATTTTGTGCACTTATATTGTCCGTGGAGACTAGATGAAATCTGAGATTATTTACCTTGTATGGTGTTAAATTTCGACAAATCCTGAAATGAACCCAGGAGGAGCAGATCGAATGAATTTTCTATTTTGGCCCCTTTTGTGATCGCGATTTAGTTTAGATATGATGATATGAACATCACCTGACCTGACCTTATTATAATCTCTTCAAGCATTCAAAACGATTTAGAATCTTCTTATTTGAGACATAGCGAGAATGTCAACAACTATGATTTTAGGGAGAATGAACTATCTCTTTATTGTGTGTAAGTCTTCTGCAACAGTCCAATATGAGGGAAAATGTATGAGTAGGATATCCTTACCGGACACTGACTATTGACCAATTTTCCCGACATTCCTTTAGAGACGACAGCAAGAAAAATTGCAGTAAAAAATCTACAACTAAATCTGGTGATAATACGGTTATCGTCCGACGAGAATGGTGAAATGTTACTGTGGCGGGACCACTGCCTTTTTGTTCAAAGATACGTATTCAGTAGGAAAACTATATAAAACTAAAGCTGATAAATCTTCTCAAAGTACATGAAAGGACATCATCCGATCTTCTCAGTAATTGATTATATATACAACTATGCTGCACATTAGTCCGAAAAATTCGCGTTAAATCACCTTGGATAGATATCACGAATGTACGACGATGTCAGAATATTGTTTGATGTCATTAATGCTCCGGTTCATCGCTGCGAATGAAACTGGGATCCATTACTATATAGTCGAGATGAGCAAAATAAAATTGACCACACCGACTGAGTCAGCACCAGTGTACATTGAGACAGTAAAGCCGTCTCAAAAGGTAATGACAACAGTTTTCTAGGATGCACGTGGTATAGTGCATATCGATTATCTGTAGTTGGATCAATCGATCGAAACAGCGTTTACTATGCTGCCCTATTAGAATATTTCAACGATATTTTGAAGGAAGATCGTTCCAATTGACTTAATTGCGACCATTTTGGTCACAAAATTCCTCCCATTCAATCAGACTAAGGCACTCCCAATTTTTAAATTAAATTTTAATTTAACATTTTCAATAACATTAATAAAATGCGTGTGTTTGCCACAACAGCTTTTAATGGGAAATACAAATGCAAACGACCTTTTGCTGGTACGCCTTGTCTTAAGAAATGTGATTAATGCAACGACAAATTGCAAAGTATTATTCATAAAGTGTAAAATGGATTTGTCATTTGGCTTTTAAACTCGATACTGTGAAAATTTTGTTAAAATTATTCTTGTTATTTTTCAGAAATTTGTTGCCATCGTATTAATTAACTTGTCAACTGTCATTAACTGTGGAATTTCAGACAGCATATATATGTATACTTATATTCAGATTCTCGTAGTATATTCATTATGCATTAAATTTCTGTGCCCGAATAAAGGGGTTCTATGACATTACATGTCGTGAAGTTCATTCTGAGTGCCGCTGCCTGGTTGTTTTGAGGACTGTTTGGGCGGGTGACTGATGGCTGTCGCATTGTCATTTATAATTGTGGCAAATTTTCATTATTTTTATTGTTAAATGGACCATAAGCATAATAAATTTTTGCATATTTACTTAAGAGAATATGAGGGGTAATGACTGATACATTGCGAATCTACTTGTAATGTTTATGTGTAAGAAGATAACAACAAATACGTTCTGTATTAAAAGTACCCGTTTAAAGGGATTGTGCAAATTCTGTGACTAAGTTGGCACAACTGTGCTTCATATCGACCCGGATGGGTTTGGCGCGATCTGTATTTAGATTGTTTATAATTCTTTTGCGACTCTTAAAATGGATAAAGATATCAGACAGAGAATTTGTTTCAAATTTTGTACTACAAATGGGAATCGCTGAAAATGTTATAGGAGGCTTAAGTTGGATTTACTTTGTTCAAAAACATGTGTATGTACGTTATACAGTGCATCCAAAAGCGGTCGATATGAGGTTTAAGATTTGCCTCTCTTTGGCCGGCCATCATCGTCCTCGGCTAAAGTTAAAATCGATAAAGTGAAGGGAATGGTGGCTGGAAATTGTCATTTAAATTTGTGAGATATAACAGCTGAACTTCATGTTCCTCACGAATCAACAATTTTAGACAATTGTTTGAGTTTGAGGTTGTTTGACTTGAAAGATCTGAATTTTCTCGAAAAACTCAATCGCGTAAAGGTCGCTGAAGACACCACATTCATAAAATGCATTATAACTAATGGTGGAAAATCAGTTTACGAGTTTGGTATATAAACCAGTCAACAATCTTCGGAATGCCGCATTCCAACTGAACCGAAACAAAAAAAAAAACTGTGTCAAAGCCGAACAAAAGATAAAAATGTCAAGTTGATCAAAAGTTTACTGTTTTCTTTAAATATCGCGGTGTTTTGCACTAGGAAATCCAATCAGAATGTCAGACGGTAAATAAAGAACATTGTCTGGACGTTATACGTCGTTCGAGAGAGCAAATTCGTCATGAAATTCTAGATTTGTGCAAAGAAAATTACATCACAATAACGTAATATCTCCCAAGGCTATCATTGTGAATGAATTTTTGGGAGAAAACTTAAGAAATATTATCAAATAATCACTGAATTTTTCTATTTCCAAAGCTGACATTACCACTTTTAGTGTTTCAGTCGATAGAAGACATAAAAAAGGATTCGGGGGAGAATTGAAGTCTTTTCCGGAGGATGCGTTAGATAAATGTTTTTACGATTGGATTATTCCTGGCATTGGTATACTATTTCGAAGCCACGCTTTGAAGGCGACAAAATAAATTTGGTAATAATAATAAATATATGTTATTTTATTAATCAATTCTCGGCATGTTTTGTAGGAATATGTAACCAACAGTTCAGTATAAGAATTTGAGTAAAGAAGTCGTTTTACAGAAAAATGTCTGTAATATAGTTTCTATTGAAAATATTTAACGAAAGATACATTGTTGGAGAGGACTTTTGCTCCTGTTCGCTTATTAATGACTTCCTTGTTTCAAAAATGTCATTAAATTAATAGTTTATAATAATTATTTCTATAAACATACAACCTAAAATAAGATGAAATGGGAATTATTTCACAATTTCTTTAGCTAAATTTGATGCTGGCAAAAAATATAAAAACGAAATGACCTACTCCTCTGAAATTAATATCGGCATCAACAGTTTTAATATATATTTCATTTTCTAAATATTTGTTCAATAGAGTTATAATAATTATAAACACTTTTGAATGAATACTTTATTCTTAGTTATTGTGAATGGTTTTTTAACTAGAATGTATTTTTCGAGAAAAGAGCAGTATGTGGGTATATTTCCTTGTTGCTTTAATGCTTCTTTTCTGAATTACAGGCTAATTTAAATTTCTTTCCTCAAAAAAAAACTTTATTGTCTTATAGAAATAATAATCTAATTTAACCGTTTTTTAAGAAAATCTATTTCTACAAGGCAGACAGATTGCCATTTAAAAAAAAAATGAAACATAATTGCAATTTTAAAGAAAGAAACATAATTGCAATATAACTTTTTTAAGCCATTTTTTCTGTATGAAGTATTTTTGCCTTGTATAAAGACGAAGTGGATTTTCCGAAAAAGGCAATCATTTGTATAACCTAGTTGTGAAATAAACTGAAAAAGGTCTACAACAGTGTAAAGGTACGTTTAGACCAGCTTTTTTTTATTTTCATATCGGGTTTGGGTTTTAAAAACTCGTTTTTCGGATATTGATTGAATATTTCTTATATTTAGTAAATTGTTTCAACATACCCATTTTCTAAGTTCAGAACTTGGTTACAGTTGAAATCATGTTTTGATTGTATTAATTAGAGTTAGTTGATTAAAAAAATTCCATCTAAAAAATCTCTGCATTGTGTTTTGAAATCTAAACTTTAATTCCACAATTGTATTCTATAAGATGATTAAAAATGTATGAACACTGGGAAAGAAAATTTCAATTTTAGTTATTTTAGGTAAAACCAACTTTTTGAAAACCTGGAACGCGGTGTCAGTTCAAACTCGAGTTTGGTTCTGAAAGAACCGATCTGTTAGTCATCGTTAAATGACGTTATTGTTAGTCATCTCTTAAATATTTAAACTATTTGTAAAAAGTCGAAATTTTGGTTTCAAAAAGGCTGGATGAAGAATCTCATAAAGTTGTTAAATATATTTATTAGCTTTCATTTTTTAATTGCATTCTCCCGAATTTTTTTAAAAAGCTATTGCTTTCTCTTTTTGTAAAAACGCTTCTGCATCCGGGTTTTAGTTTTGAATTTTCTGTTTGTTTCGTTTCACGCCATAATTTCATAATTCTAATTATAAATAATATGGCAATTTTACCACTTACCAACAACGATTCCTCCGGTTGTGGGTACAGGGAATTTCTCAAAAGCGACAGTTCTATAGGCACTCTCGTTTCTTCCGTTGACCAATTGTTGTTGTTGAGTAGTCTGGATTTTTTTCACAAAGGAAAGGGAAGAGAAGGAAAGAGAAATTATTAAAAATATTACAATTTTATACATAAATTGGTGCACTTTCATAATAATGACAATAATTGGAATCGCCAACAATTCCAAAAAAAGAAAAACGCTACAAATTGGATTCAAAGAACATTTCGAAATCTTCTTTTGAATCTCTTAAATTTCAACGTAAATTTTAAAGTATAACATAGATAAATTGCAATTGTTGAGAGAAAGGAAAAAATCTTCAGTGTTGTCAAAATAATTAAAAATTGGCGGAATGTGATAGCGTTGTTATTTGATGTTTAACAATCCGACTTATTTAGAATTAGAAACACTGACGATTTTTGTTCAAAGACTATGTAATTGATATAGACAGAGGACAAACGGTTATTTGAATTTTTTGCAGAAATATGGAGATCGAGCAAGAACTTTCTAATTGTAGCTTTAAACTGAAAACTAACCTGAACTAAAAACCTTCTCATCAATATGTAGCAGTTAAAGCTTCATTAACTATGAGCTTTTCAGAAGCTTTATTTACAAATATATTTCAATATTTCGTAAGGTCAGCTGTGAAAATTGACAAAAGTTGCGAAAAAGCTGTTCATCCTCAAAAGCTTTTGTATCAAATTTGAGAAGATGTGAAGGTGAGTAGCCAGAGATATCCGTAAGCTTTTCTACCAACCTAAAGTTTTTTAACAAACCTGATTTTTCCAGAATATTTTAAATTCATAAAAATTTGCACTTGACCAAAAAAAACTTAGCAAGTTATGATATTTTTCAAAAATATATATATATATATTTTTTTTTTTTTTTTCAAAAAAAAAAAGTAAGAAATATGGAGATCGAGTAAGAATTTTCTAATTGCAGCTTTAAACTGAAAACTAACCTAAACTAAAAATCTTCACATCAACATGTAGCATTTAAAGCTTCATTAACCATGAGCTTTTGAGAAGCTTCATTAATCATGAGCTTTTGAGAAACCGCCTGCTTTAAAAATATATATCAATATTAAATGATTTCGTAAGATAAACCGTGAAAGTTGATGTGAGAGCTTTTCTTCCTCAAAACCCATTGCATCGATTCTTGAATATTGTGTAAAAGCTTCGTAGCATAACCCCCTTTTCCATTCGCATAATAGTATGGCTGCGTTTATGAGTAGTCGAAAGAAATTCGTTTGGAAAACAATATTTCTTCATAGATTTCAACGCGACGGACTATTTCGAAAAAATGGAGTAGTTTTAGTATCAACCCAGATTAAACACACTCCAGTGGCCTGAAAGGTCCGTAAGGTTTTGTTTGGTGTATACCAAGCTAAAGTTTTTTTAACCAGATTAATTTTTTCCAGTATTATTTAAATTCATAGAAATTTGCGAAAAATCTCTACATGTTACGATATTTTTCCAAAATGCTCATTGTTTGGAGATTCTCTCTGTTAGGAAAGCTGTTGATTTCAACTCGTAAGAAGATTTTGCTTGTAACTTAAAAGTCTATACCATTACAATAGCCCTTGCTTTCTTCAGAGTAAGTACATAGGTGCCTTTAACCATCTACATAAAAAGCTTTTTTGCCAGCACCGCAAGATCTGTTATGGTTAACATGAATGTAAGCTGTTATGTTAAGACAATACTCGTTACGTTTGGCGAAGAAAAATACCAGAAAAGAGGACAACGTTTATCAAAAGTTTTAAAAATAAAGTTAATATAAAAGTTTTCATTCCTTTAACATCAATTTTGATTTACATATATAAATTCATCTTTTCTGTTATTTAATAGTTCAAAGAACAAAAGAACTTTTAATAGGTTCTCCCTCAAACCACAATAAAAAGTATTTCAGATGTTCTGAACTATTTAAGCGTTACATCGCTGTTAAGCATACAGTTTTTCTTTTTAGCCCTTAACCTGTAAGACATTTACTTAGGCTTAAAGCTAAATGAGGAGAAAAAGAAAGCAGAAACACCACGGTTAGTAAAAAGATCTTGAAAACTTGATGTGTTTGAATTGAAACTCTACCTTTCGCCTTACCTGAGTTGTGGTCTTAATAACCTGTGTATGCTCCTCAATATATTCACTGTATTGTTCAACGGCCTAGAATGGAGGATGAAAGAAAATAAATAGAGAAATGATTAATTTTAAATTACATTACACGTAGATTTGTAAATACCCCTCCTGCTTCGTTTGGCCACAACAAATAGTTCATTCTTTGCATTCTTTTTTGGAACGCACTTGATCCGCAAGTGCAATACACAATTTCGACTGATATTTATTTGAACTTTTATTGGGGGATCTGTTTTATATTAATTTGTTTTAGTGTTGAGAGATTTACAAGATATTTTCGCGTTGGTTATTGTAGAAAAGTATTGTATGAAATATGTGATACTTTAATAGGGAAATGAAATGGAAAACGGAATACAGAAACTCATTCATGTGGGTGCGAGAAAATAGTACAGGGCTTGTAAAACCTCCACAGCTATTTGTTGAAAAAAAAAAAAAACAAATTTCTTTTATAAAGCAACAAGTTGGATTGTTTGTATATCCGTGGGTAGCAATAAAACCTGGAAAATGTTAAGCTTAAAAATTAGTTTAAAATTTTTTAACATATGTAAATTCTCCAAATCCTTCAAATTGAATTTTGAGATGTTGTCACATTTATAAATAAATACGTTGTATTTGGTTTTATATTTTACACACTCCAGCCTCCACTATAGAGGGGAAATAATGTAGAAATTTAAACTCTTCTTAGACATTTTCAGTAGGTTCGAACAAATTAATTATCTCCAATGTTTGGTGCAACGTAACGTAAGTTACGCCTGAAAGCATGCACACCGCTTTAAATTCCTCTTACTTGTATCCAAATGAACTTTTCCAATTCAAAAAACATATTTTGTATAGGGTGACCGATGAATATTGCTGCCAAGAGATATTACTTAAAGTTGTTGAAAGAGTTTTTATTTCCATGTTTGTGGGGTTTTAACTAAAAGGTGTAACTTGTGATATAAACAGGCCTGATATGACAAAATTGCACTAAATATTTTCTAATTATTTCGTTCCTCATTCCATTGCCTTCCAAGGTCTCCTGGCTTTATTGTATCTATTTTTTTCTTGTGGAATTACAAACAGAAAGTTAACAAAACCAACAAATTTGGCTGATTTAAAGAAATGCATTCGAACAATAATTGGGGCAATTCCCGCTGCAGTCCTCTAGACGTTAATGTGTAACTATATATATGTTACATTTGCGTCAGCGTGCGTAGTGTTAATTTAAATTCAATAGTTTTTAAAAGCCATTAAGAACTCTTAATTAAAATATATTATTATCCAAACGAATAAAGGAAAAATAATTAATAGATAAAAATAAAAAAAAGTTAGTTGAGTTTCTAACTAACTCTATGAAATCTTATTAAAATCGGATTTCTTCTTCAAATTTCGCTATTATAAAATATTATTTTTTCACTTTTTTGCAGTTTTCAACAAGTTTAACCTTTTCTGGCAGTCGTTGAAATCGGAAAACATGGCAGCTTCTATCAGAAAGGTAAAGTAGTAAATATTGGAACTGGATTTATGTGCGATACTCGTACAAGCTATTCTGAAAATAAAACTCCGACGTTTTTACTCTTCATATCGAATTACATATGACAACAAATAATTTTACCATTAAATAAATTACAAACAATATTTCTAAAGCAGCTTTTTTTTTGATGAGTTAATTTGAATATCGAAAATAACTTAAATTTCTAGGCGTTGCTTCTAGTTCTAAAGAAATCTTCGAAAAACTTCCGAATTTTTAAAACTTTTCTTTTATGTTACTCTATCTCAGATGCTCTACAATGATTTATGTTGAAACTGAAAACAAGCTGCAGTTGTATTTCCTAAGAAAATGCCTTTTTACACCCAGTTTTGCAGTTTTTTGTAAATAGCAGATAAAGTTAAATCGAAGTCGTTCATAGTTCCTAAACCGGTTCTTTTTACTATCCAAACAAGACCTTCGAGAATACATTAGAGTTGTGTTGAACTCGTTGTTTTTAGTTGGTCATGCATAAAGAGATGATTTCGGAAATTTGTAAGTGTATTGAATGTTTATATGGTGATTATTGAATTCGTTTAAATTGAACTCATTAGTTCTTGGACACGAACGAGTTTATCCCAAGCGTTCCAATATGTGATAAAAAGTATCCGTTTGAACCAAAATGCCATCAAACTCTATCAAAACAAGACAAACCTTCCAAGCTCACAATTTTTGAGAATTGATATAGTTGACGTAGTTTCAGACAAACATGCCAGCTTTTTTTTACCTACTGACAATATGTCGAAATTCGTCAGTTCCGGTCATAAGCCCTCAGGCTACTGAAAATTGGTCTTAATTATTGTACAAATACTGTTTTTAAATTTAGTGTTACACATTTTTCAGATAGATCTTTCTATGCAATGTTTGAAACTTCATGAGATAAATTTCCTACCCCAGACTAAGGAACTATATGTATAGGTATATCAGACACATAAAACTTATTTATTCATATTTCGAGTAATGAATGATGTCAGTATTTGGAAATATTTTTTAAAATGAAACTGTTTACTAACATCAATGAAAGATTGATTACTCAACATTTCTCATAAAAAAACATTGGGAATTCAATTTAACACCAATTTAGCGAGCAGCAAAGTGAATGCGTCTTCCTCTTCAGCATGATTCGCTTACTGAGTCACACGGAGCTAATAGAAGAGATAGTATTAAAATGAAAAATATTATTAAAACAAACAAGACATATTTTTTAATTGAGACAATATGAGAAAGGGACCTTTTCTACGCTCCAAAGGATACAAAATGTTCGCTCACTAGATTTTCCCTGTTTGTTCTTGCTGAAGTTCGGTATTATTTTGAATCAAATCAAATTAGCTATAAACAAACAATGCCAACATTTTCTGAAATTTAAACGTAGCATACTTTCAAGTGTATTACAAATCAATGTATCAAAAATTAGAGATATTCAATACATTTCAGTCTACGTGGAGCTTATGTGATAAGAGCATAGAGAGGTATAATATAGGTACATATATTAATTCTCATCTCCGCTATTCTCCGTAAGTTCGAGTCTCAATGTTTAACGCAATGAATTAAGTTATGCCTGAAAATATGCTCAGTCTTTTTCCTAGAAGATATTGACATTGGCTTCTTTAGTGATAAATAGCAAATAACATGGGTTTTAACTAAAATAACATCAAAGATTTCATTTCAAGAAACTAAACGCGTCCAATATCTGATATAATGATGTATGTATATTGCGCCTATTCTAGTTAGATGCTTTAATTACTTTCTTATTTAGCTAGATAATGGTAAAAATCACGAAGGGAGGATGGGAAATGAAAACGACAGTGTATTTGTGAACGTGTTGAATAAAAAGCCACCAATTTATTCACAAATGTGAAATTTACCTGTCAGCAATCAAACAAAATGCGCTAATAAAATAACGCTAATATTATAAATTTTTTATAAATACAATGTAGCTCACGGGTAATAATTTATTTTGTTTACATTGTTACGAATTGCACTGTGAAAATGTTATGTTATTAATAGCCAATTAATTGCTACATTATAAACAGAAATATTCCATACATAGTATATTCTTCTCATGTGGTGGATAAACGAAATATTTGTGAGTTTGACACGTTTTTCTCGTTGGATATTTCATGCCCTATAATTTTCATTTGTGCTGTCAACACTTTAAGTCAATTCTCCCTCATCTTATGGTATATTCCGTTTCATGGGCAAAGTATTTAAATTTTTTTTTTAATTTTTTATAAATTTTTTAGGCTAAGATATTTTCATTTCTACATTAATTTTGTATTAGTTGACGGGGCGAGGCATAGCCTCGCGCCTTTGTTTTTTGATAAAAACATAGTTTAATTTTATAATTTGGGAAAAATACATTGTATATCGAAAATTTGTTGTTTAGTTTTAAGGAGTTTTCATGTTTTTATCTCTGTATTAGTTGTAAGATTTTTTGGGTTAATAAAACAAAACATTTGCAAAATCGAAATCGATTCCAAAATGAACGAACGGATTGAGTATGTACAGGCTTATCCATTTAGTGATTTCATAACCGCCGGTCTGGTAAGACTGTCAACTGTTAAATACCTGTCATCTGAAGTGTTGTTTATATAGCGAAAGGTTTGCCATTTATGAATATGGATCGTTTAACAACCGAAGAATGCGTAAAAAGAGTTAAAACTTACTACAAAAGTGGTGATTCAAACGAGGACACTTTTTATGCATTACAGGGTGATTATTGTTGTTAGAACGCGTAAAAATAATTTAAACTTACTATAAAAGTGGTGATTCAAACTGAATCGCGACCGATTTTGCTTTATTGCATGAAAAGTTTCCAGAAAGCACGTTTTCACGTTTTAGCGATGTCAATTGACTGCCAAGATCATGCGATTTGACCGCTAGACCTTGTTTACGCGGATAATCTCCAAACGTTTGAACGTCTGAGAACCAACATTCCCCAAGTTATTGCCGATATACGGCTCCAAATGTGCGAAAAAATGGTCGAAACCCACCTCCAAAGGTTCCACGGCTGCAACCAATTCACTGGCGGTCATTTAAATGACATTGTATTTCGTACATAATGGCAATGTCCAAGCATTATAATGAAATAAAAGTTTCTTCGAAATCATAACTTTATGTCCGTTTTATTTCGTTTTACTTTTGAAACCGAGAAATGCTAACAAATTTTACAGACTTAGTCGGAATACCAAATGATGGTCAAAATTAAGAGCTAAAACTGTAATTGCGAAAAATATAAAGAATGTCTTTGCTAGGAACTATGCGATATTGGATAGCTGAATGCAAATGCAACCAGAGGTTTGGTTGGTAGAAAATTATCAAAAGATATAGGAAACTGTATTTGTTAATAATAGAGAGGAATATTTTATCTCAGATATTCTTCGTAGATTCGGGTAAATTAATATGCGATATCCTGATTTATAATACGCCTGACAGCAAGTTGCGACATCGATTTCTGATGTATGAACCATTAGCCGAAGAGGCACCAAAGAGTGCATAGTTAGCCGGTTGATTTTCTCAGCTACTTTCTTTAGAGCAACAGTGGACAAAAATTAGGGTACAGCGATAAACTTGAATTTCGGAGAATCGACCAAATTGCATGGGAGCCACCAGAAGGGAAGTGACAATGCAGTCCATTTTCATTCGTAAACGTTTCCTTAGCAAACCCTTAAAGCATACCGAATTCGATTGCATTTATTGTAACCGAGTGGAACATATGAATCGAAATCAAAATTATAATAATTTTAGGTTAATATAGTACAGATTAACAAATAAATATTATAAATTATTTTATATAGGTATTACTCATAACAGTTACGGCCCGTGGTTCATATTATTTAATAATTTTTGCCTAGAGGAAATCAATGGAAATCAATTACAGAATAAAAGATATGCACGCTTTTTGGCGTCTTATAAATTATTGTATGAAATATTGGACAATCTTAATTTGTTCGAAGCTGCGAAGAGTATGTGAAATAAGGGAGTCAATTCCCTTAATTTTAACGGATGAAATGATTTAATTTGTATTTGTAGCTTCGGATTTATATATACATAAAAATATGGTCTTCTTGTTTCTTTATCGCCCCGAAATCAGAAAATTTGTCAAAATAGCAAAATAAATCGAATTCACAATAACGTCACAAACACAGTACTGCATTTGACTTCCCACAGTTTTCTGGTTGTGATGTCTACTAAAAATATTTCCAATTCTTGTGTCGAAAAGCTGCATCATGAAGCAAATTAATTTGTTTTGGGAAGTCTGTTCCTACATGTTACACTTTTTCTTTTTCCCAGAAATATTCTTAGCTAATAATAAATTCCATTTATATTTATATAAAGCATTTAATTATATATAAAACATTTGTCTGGATGAAATGCGCGGCTCGTGATCTCGCCTCCCTAAATTATGTGTACTGGATATACATATACAGCCAGATCACTTATTATTTTTTGGAGTAAGTGTTGAACATGCTGAATATCAAGAGTTGGCGTTAGCTATAAAATATTTCAGCGTTTCTGATAATGACATATATAATTCATATATTGATTTCTGTTAGACATTGTCACGATGTATCCAAATAGATTTTTCAATGACACATAAGCATTATGGAATGTTTTAAAAAGTGTGTAGAATATTTACAAATATTGATGCTCAAAAATTTTCTTTAGCAAAAATATGTAAAAGCGCCACAAAACTGCCATAGGCGTGTTGACAGTAATTTGATGATTAATTGTTCTAAAACCCGAACAAATGAAAAATGTGTTCACGAGTTGATTGTTTGGGGTTCTCGTCCATAAATAATATTTTTAAAAATATTCCACAAGGGTCAAAACCGCTATCCAATATTTTCCGCATTGAAAATACAGTTAAGTAGGTTAAGTATAAAGAGAAATTATATAGGGATGTCAACACTTTCTTGGCGCCAAAAGATAAAATGGTTTTTGATATTTCAGTTCTGTTATAAGAAAACTCTCGAATGATACCACAGCATGCTTTTAGGCTTAATATAAGTTATTGCATCAAATATTGGTGACATTTAGTTTGCTCGGAACTGAAATGAGAGAGTTAAAGCTTGTGTACTATTCTCTTCAAAGTATTGAAAGGGAATTCGGAATCATTTGCGGGAGATAGAGCCCCCCGTCTTTTCTATTACTCCCCAAAGTTCGCTTTAAGTTTTTGATTGTTCAACCGTAACGTAGAATTTCAATTAGATATTATCATGAAATTCATGCTCTATTGGAATGTATGTATATTCCAACTTATTTAGGCTGACTTAAATTGTAAGAAAAACCCGAATATATTGAAGAAAAAAAAAAAAACTATAGCTGAAAATTAGCTTTTCTATATGAAAGTGAAAAAAATAGTAATCAAACATGTATACGTAAATTATTTAATGCTGTTATTTCGTTGATTAAGAATGAGAATTTTTTTATTTTTGCATTGGGAAAACCCCAATTGAAGTTAAGAAATAACATTTGATATTGAGAAAATCAAAACCGGTATTGAGGTTTTTGTTAGCAATTGGCAAAATGAAAACTAGTTTCAAATTTGAAAATGAGAGATTAAGAAATTATTTATTGAAACTATAACAAACGTTACCAAATTTTTAATTTTTAAATCGAAAATTCTAAATTTCATTTGTCCTTTTCCCAATACGAAATATAAAATCTCCGTATCAACAATTTTTTTTCAATGTCCAATGAAGCGGCTCAGTTTCAGTAGATATTTTTTCAACTTATAGTAACATCAATCAATAGAAATCATTTAATTAATCACTTTGGGATTTTTCACTTCCACTTTCACTTGATAATTTCTCAATAATAAGTGTAAAATTTCATTTTTATTTGTTTGTTTTTTATAATAAATACGTAATCTCATTTCTTATGCGTTTTTCTCAATATCAAATCAAAATTCTCAATTTGTATTGATCTTTCCCAAAATTAAATAAAATTTCTCATTTTTAACAGTGTAGTAAAACCTACCAATTTAAAATTTGTGTTAGAACACTCTAAGACTGATATTAATTTGAAAATAAAAGTTGACAGAGATGTTGATTCTTATGTATTATCAAACAGTTTCCGGTCGGTCATTGGCGCCAATTATAAATCTTATGATCACGCGTATAATAAACATATCAAAATACAAGATGTGTTTGGCTAAGGGAAATTGGAATAGAAAATATAAACACAAATCACTTCGTTGTTCAGACGGACGAACACTTTGAGTAGATCAGTCTGATAAAAACTTTTCCATTTGGATCTCGCTTAGAAGTGCTATATAAAATTAGCCAGTTGCATAATGGAAAAGCATGATTTATGTAGCAGATACGAAATAGAGATATGAATTACGACTACTTGTTTTACTTTCTCAATTTAAGTCGCATGAGTACTTCCAAGGAAGAATTTCGACGTCATCCATTTGAGATACAGTAGAAAGTGAATGTGAGAGGTATCACGATCGACAAAAGGTATATTTTCTCAAAATAACGCCAGAATACAACGGAATTGCCAATGCAGGACTTTTAGTTCGTCGTCACAAATATGGTGTAGATGGTGTGCTTTTCCTTCAGCGGTACAAAATACGGAAATATATTAGGGTTCTCCCCTTAAATAGAAACATGAATTGCTTTTTTACGCATCGACTTTTCTACAGTTTAAACCGCACCTATTATTCCTCAAACTTTTTTTTATTGAGATTATGATATTTGTAATCCCTAAAGAAAGATATTTTGTGTAAAGTAAAGAAATCTGTGAATTCCTTACAATAGAAAAGAGTTTGAAACTCCCGAAGATAGACATTTTGGAAAATGTAGAAAAGGGACTTCTTGGGCGCAATAGTAATCTTGAAATTCTTGCCAATAACGAAGAATTTTTCATATATATTAGTCATTTCATAAATAAAATTTCTCCATATCGTAAATTAAATTCTATCTTTACATAATTAATGACTCAAAGATAGCTGATTCGGATGAAATTTTGCTGAAGAGTAAGCATATTGTGGTGTTTTTATGTGTTATCATTATCATTCATATTATTACAACCTTGATTTAGAACATGTGAACTGTTTTGTGTTGGCAATATTTTCCGCCTGGCATAAAATGAAATTGTCCTTCTTGTGTAAAACTCAAGAATAGTTAAATTCGATATAAATTGATTATTGTAGATCGGTTGCATTTATAAATACATTTATAATTAATTTATTATTTGTAGTTGTGGGAGGAGAATATGTTCTACGTTTTATAGCTTGTCTTGTGTCTCACACATGCGTCACATTGATTGAAATGGCTCCATAACCACCTATCGTACACTAGTTGTACTGTGGTACCCTATAGAAGCTCACACTGTAGATGTAGCCTAACCGATATACACTGATTTTTATAAGTAAATTAAAAGAACGAATAAGTTTTCAATTGCTTTTGTTATTTGTAGAACTGCCAATATCATTCCGATGAATTTAATTGGGTTTGAAAATTTTATTTGTTTTAATTTAACATTAAATAGATCTATCGCTCATGCGTGACGTATGTAAATTAATTTTAATGAAGTGGCTCTAGCGGCATCTATCGTACGTTAACTGTACTATTCTATATAATATAATTTTATTGTATTCATATAAATTTTATAGCGGTCTTTGCTGATAATTAGAATGAATTCTTCTCTAATTGATATTGTCCAAACAGGTCATATAATTTCCAATGACAACCACACACTTCTCATATATTTAGCTAGACTTTAAATGCATCCTTGTATTGTAGTCAGATTAATATTATAAGAAGTTTAGATTTGAATATGCATGTAATATGGAGGCGATAAGGCTTCCATAAAGAATTTGTTGCTCAAAGCTGATGCCGGGATGTTCAATGAAAACTATATTCTTCTGATAAATTTTGCTTGAGTTTTAACATTTGTTCTTTCTTCGTTGCTCAATAAATCTGCATTTACATCAGAAAGAGTAGTTTTGAAAAAAAAATTCTATTCGAAAAAAAGCTTTTATTTCTTTTTTGATTGAATACAGGATCCTTTGGTCAGTTTGCCCAATATGCAGCTTTGTTTCCTCTAAAAACAAAACCGTTTCCGTTCAGAATTATCTATCACGTTTTTATTTCGATTTTCCGTTTTTGACAACGACGAAAATTATTTCGTTTTTCGTTGCAATTAAAAGATTGCATAACAGAATTTAAATATTTGAGCAAATATTTAAATTAAATTTTGTCAACATATCAATTTGGAAAATAACAAATTTTGCCAACAACAACACGAAATTTCTATCGCAGATTCAGGCAACAAATTCAAATGCGTTTATTTATAAAAACCAAAAGACACACAATATTTGGTACAACAACTAAAGGAGGTTGCAGCCATGGCAAATGTCTACAAGTAAGGAAAACAACAACATAAACGGCAGCAGCTCTTCCTTTCAAATCGATCGATCGATAATATAAAATTGATCAATAAAACAGTTTTTTTGCATAATCACAAAATCAAAAAATTTCAAGAGAAAGAGACAATTTTTCAATTTAAAGAAATTTGCAAAATATTCCCCTCCATAAATTACACTCATTACACTTTACACAAACTAGCCAAAATTCGTTATTTCTCTTTTTCTATTTTTTGTATTTTTTTTTTTTGTCTTAAAATCGCACCTTTTTGTCACAGATTTCTTAGAGATTCTTCCAGTTCCGTTTGATCTTTTCACCGAAGCACCTCTTTGCAGTTAGCTGGGTGGTGTTTTTAGCTCGACTAAGTACGATTTTTGACAACGACGATGTCGATTTGGATATCGGTGGATTATTGGTTCGCCACTGAACTACAAGTCTCGCAACAGGACAAATTTTGACTGAATGTCGACAAAAATTTACTTAAGTTTTGAGTGGTCGGTCAATCTCCACCAAACGTATGGTTGGGGGTGGATGGCTGTAGAAAACAACTACAACTACAGCAGCAACTGTCCCTCCTCTAAGCACCGACTAATACATATGAAAACTTATACATTCGCAGCACAAAAACAACGAAATACAAATTCGTTTTTCGCTTTGAAATCATCTAACGGAAAACTCGTAAATTCACAAAATGAGTTTAGTGTCTAACGCGGGCGCATACACACGCGCACACCCACTCAAGAGTGAGTAGGTGGCAAAAAGTCACGAAGAAAATTTCAAAAATTAAAAATTGTTATAGTGAGTCGTCCCCCCAAAGTCGTCATCATCATCGCCGATATTCGGAGAAAAATTATTGTGTTGTTGTTGTAGATACATAATTGTCAATAAAGTGCATTTTATGTGCAGAGATTCAAGAAAATTGAGTCAAATTTTGTTTTTGATCTGACTCAAGCCAATTACTTTTGAGTGGTTTCTTTTTTGACGCTGTGTTGTTTGTCGTCGTTAAATTCAAAAATGTTTTGAAATAAAAATAAGTGATTAAAAATAAACACCCACTTAACTCCAGAATGATCACAACAATATTTGGAATTGGTTTTTTTAATTTTAATTTATTAGGAGGAAATATTTAGGTGTCTAATTTCCAATTTGATGGTATAGATGCCCCTAAAATAAAGGGTTCTGCATTTCCATTTCTACTATGGCCGTGACTAAAGTCCATAAACGATCCTTACGTCTATAATCATGATTTACATTTGTTATTATTAGCAAAAAGTGTTTGTTGCGCTGAGGGTAATACGCAGTTCAAACGAAACTTTTGTTTCCCATAAGGTGCTCGTTTAGGAATGAAATTACACTGATGTTTGTGGCACAGAATGTAAACATTTTTGATTTTAGTTCCCAAAGAAATTGATGTTTTTATAACAATTATTAGTAGGAATGTTTACAGCTCTAAGAGCAAAAGGCCTTTGGAAGTTTAAAAGACAAAAATTAGAAGCAAACGAAAATTTCGTTTCAGCTGCATTCTAGGCTTTACCAGTTTAGAAGTCATTATAGAATGGAAATGTTATCATTAAGAGAATATCTGAAAAGTGTTATTCAGGAAAGAATAAGAAATTGAATAAAAATCATCATTGATTAATCGGTTAAATTGCCATTACAACGGGTCAGAATGCCAATATTTTCCTTCGTTAACTAGAGTTCAAACGAAATTTCTGTTTCCCATAAGAAAGACATGTTTATGATGATGTTATCGAAATTTATAACAGCTAAAGTTTGTATTATGCATGTTAAGCAGCTTTTCACGAAAATTTCGCTGGGCAATGCTTTGCAGAGATGTTTGTGACAAGCAATGTGAAATTTTTTCAACTGTTTTTTTTTTTGCGATATTCATGCTTTTGGTGGCAACACCTCTTCAGATTTTTAAAATACATATATAAAAATTTTGGTTTTTAATAAAAATTCCCTAAAGTAATTTGCCATACCGAGATGAACGGGCAAAGTTCAAACAAAAATTTTTATTAGCTTTTACCTCTGAACAGAAAAATATAAACGTAACGAACAATAGAAAAAGAAGATGGAGACAAAATCAAAAAGAGGTGACCTTCCTTGAAATTAATTGTAATACGATTTTAAACCTATATCTTATTGTTTTAATATTCGTGCTAAAAAAACTCCTTTATCAACCAATTATAAAAATATTTATCCCTTTCTGAAATTGTGGAAAATGTCGCCAATGTTTACTACAAACAACCCTGACATGAATGGGATAAAAGAAAGCTTCTAATATCCAGTGAGCTGACGCCATAGGAGGTGCCAGTTGAAAAAAATATTTTGGTGGCAAAGGGGCAAACATATGTTTTAAGTTTTAAGGCGCCACGTTGTTTAGTATTTTTATTTGAGCCATTAAAAGTAAACGAATTTGTAAACATGGAAAAAATTGGTCACCATAATGTAATTCAATATTTGCATTTGAAAGGTCTCAGTCCCAGCAATGTTAAAGTCGAGCTATATTATACTCTAGAGGGATCTGCCCCTTCGCTAACGACTGTAAAATATTAAGTTAAATGAGGCCGTACGAGCTGCCAAGATGAAGACACACCCTATCTAGTGGGAGACCAGTTGAGGTGTCCACGCCAGACTCAGTTAAGAAAATCAACAAAATTGTATTGGATAATTGTCGGCTGAAGTTGCGTGAGTTAGCTGAAATGATAGGTATTTCAAAAAGTGCTATACATCGTATATTGGCCGAAGATTTGAAGATGAGAAAGCTGTGCGCAAGATGGGTGCCGCGCTTACTTTCAATAGAGCAAAAACAGCGTTGTGAAGGTGTTTCAATATAGGCAATGTTCCACTGCAATAAAACCGAATTTTTGGGTCGATTTATAACCATGGATAAGACATGGGTCCACCACTTCTCACCAAAGGCAAAGGGGGTCTGGAATGGGCGAATTGTGTCCAAAGAAAGCGAAAACGGTTCCATCTGGAGGCAAGGCCATGGCGCCTGATTTTGTGAATGCGTTGGGATTATTTTTATTGACTATCTTCAGTAAGAAAAAATCCATCAACGACGAATATTACGCTAATTTATTGCAGTGTTGAGGCGAAGAAATTATGGAAAAAGGCCGCATTTGGCGAAAAATAAAGTGTTATTTCATCAAAACAATGCTCCAGTTTACACATTCACTATTGCGATGACCAAAATTAATTAATTGAAGTTCGAATTGCTTCATCATGCACCTTATTTGCCAAATTTAGCTCCCTCCGACTATTTTCTATTTCGAAACTTGAAAAAATGACTCGGTGGATTTGCCAACAATGAAGAGGTAGAGTCTGCGGTTGATGGCTATATTAAGAAGTTTAACAGTTTACTACAAACAAGGTAAAGAAGCATTTGAATATCGCTGGAAAAAGTGTATGAATCTAAAAGGATATTATGTTGAAAAATAAAGAAAAATTTTTCCAATTTTTTTTGTGTCTTCTTGGCTAGTTTGGGACCGCCTTAGTAACATTATAAAATGTGATTGATAGAACCAAAATAATTTATGTCGATGCGCGAGGCACTATTCGCCTGTTTGCCTATGTCTTTTTAAACACATTACAATCTAAATTATAAATTAATCTAAAGTAGTTACGAATCATATTGAGAATATATGATATCGGTCTTAGCTTTAAATTTATCATTGTTTTGGCCGTTTAATATTGGTTTTATCGCTACCAAAATCAGAGTTTTTATTGGAAGTTAAATATATTTAATACCTGCGGTTTAGTTGGACTATTGACATTGACATACATTCAGCCATGTTTTATTATAGCCCCTATACAAATGGTTCGTTCCTTCCAAGCATAATTGCTTCTCCAAACTAAATATTTGGTTTGAATGTATGTAGCTCAGTATTGCACATAAACTTCGCTTTAATCGCACACCAATTCTTTTGAAAATAGATCATTTCTATCCATTTTTTAATATAGCTTCTATATCATACAAGTTGAATGCCCAATTTTGATTTCACCGCTTCCATTTAGAAGGTTTAGGAGCAAACCTAATATAAAATGAACCAGCTTGATTTCATTGCTTCTGCCAAACAGTCCTTATTCAATTTTGATTATGTTTAGTGCGTATGAATATGAACAATACAGGCCCATTTTGCAAATGAACTTGTTAAACTTGGCTTTGTCACTTCTATCAATTCGCTTTCGTTAATATATATCAAGTGATTTAATTCTGTTAGGATCGAAACTCATTTGAATTTGACTACTTTCGTGAATAACCTTTAAATGAACCGCGCATATTGAGAATGATGTGGTCCCCCCATAATATATATAAAAAGGTTCGTTTAGTTTTACCGCGCCCATCAGATCCAGTTTTCACTGAAAGTTGACTCAATTTAGCTTTATGGTTTGGGAATTCGATAGGTTCAAAATAATAGAAGTTTTCCGATACTACTTCAATATTGTTAATAAAAAATCAACACATTCACATCATTTTAAGTTTTCCTTTTCAAATTTTTTGAAATTACGAGTATGTATATTGAATGTCATAATTTGTATTTATATTTTAATTAAATACTATTTAAAAATTACCAATTTCACTTAGAAGTTGCGAAGCAATTTGAAATTGTTCGTTCATACTGACAAATTTTGACTTTTTCGTGATTTCAATTGAAAAGTAACAACTGATAGTTTGGACGCAATTTCTCCATGTGCAATGTGTATATTTCTGTTTAGAGATAACTCAGTGGGGGATTTGTTATTTGTTTGTTAAAAAAAAAAATTTTTTTCCGCCAATTTGAAAACAATTGGTTGCAATCAATGAGAGCTTAATGTGGTTTTCCCCTTTATATGTGTGTGAGTGTCTGTAGGTATTTTATGTGTTTATATATTTTTCAGTCATAAAACTGCTATTGACCTCAAACAGAATTTCGTTGCCCATACAGGGAACTTGAAAATTTTGCAAACGGCAGGGATTCCTATTTTAAACAAATCGGAAAATACTGCTCATATATCGAATTTACAATCGATTCATCGGCTCAATAATAGTACTAACGTGACCTTTTGTATGAAGGAACGATTCGATATGAATTTTTCGGTATCAAAATGTATATTATACTCAAATTGTAATCAAAAACATGCAATCGAAAACTTTTGTTTGATAAAGCAAAGAATCAAACTTTGAACCTTTCGGTTGTAAGATGTGGATGTGAGAAAATAAGGGATTGTGGCAACAAAATTTCAATTTTTCTAAATTTTTTCAATAAAAGCCATTACTTCATCTGAAAGTTTATAATAATTACATCCACAGCTATTGCGGTTCCTTACCGCTTACAACCGCACATTGTTTTTAGTTAAGGAGTATATTGTATAAATGTTAGAAAACTTCTGGAAAATTTATATTTTTCTAAAGACTTATTATGAGTCAGTTTTTACTTTCTGGACTTATCTGGTGTTTAGTGACAGACAATGTGGTGAACCAAATCGTCAAGCCCAAACCAATTCACTGGGCAGAAATGCTCGAGCTTATATGCATACCATTTATGGTGTTATGGTCTCTTCAGAATAGAACAACTTGGATATCTTTAACTAAGATTACCTGAGATTAGTATATTATTATATATTTAAGCATATCGATATTTAGCCAATGGCGATTATTTATGATTTGACTATGATTTCATCTTCGAGTTGTGACTGTTATAGTCATTAGACAAACTAGAGCATCAACTTTTCAATAATTTATGGCATACTAGCATATTCAAAGATTTTTCAACCCAAGTGTATCAGAAAAAAAAAATCCTTGAAATAACAGTCTAAAAAGCTTGTATGGCCACGTTTAAGGTCAGCTTTGAAGTATTTTCCAA
The DNA here is from genome assembly GCA_019455685.1 of Philornis downsi. NCBI lineage: Eukaryota > Metazoa > Arthropoda > Insecta > Diptera > Muscidae > Philornis > Philornis downsi. The sequence goes on from JAHXMU010000038.1 coordinate 1,106,138, forward strand.
AAACAGTATTAAATTTCGATCATATTTTACTGTTGGTTTTGTTCTACGAAATAATATATATATATATACATATATGTATATATACTGATTATAAAACATACAAGTACTCAATGTCCACATGCCGAATGAATCAGCTGCATGCTTGTATTACTACGTTCAAAACTGGCTGTCTAATAATTTTTGCCGCCGTCTATCTGACTTGGTCGATAGATATAAAAACTGCCATAAGTCCTTATGAATCTTCCTAAAACTTGGCATATTATTCAGAATGAACCTCCGCACAAATTGTTGATTTTTTCAAACTTTAATCTTCTCCGCGTACTTTATAGTTAGTATGCTGTCAAAGCACTTAGCCTAAATTTCTGTCCATTCTGTACTGATCTATAATACTCTGAAAAATTTGAGGAAAATAGGTCAAGCAGCATCCCTCTTATATAGTCTCCAATGCAAATGACAGATTTAAGCCATATATTGAAACAGCTGCGTTTTTGCCTTTGCTGAACTTATTTCTGGGAATAAAAGTGGAGGGTATTGCCGCACCACTTTCTGGTACTTCCCATACAAAATTGACACATTTATCTAAATGTTATTTTCCCACTGTAAATCAGAATTCATGGAGTGCGGTAACATAAATTGTTTTCAACTGCATCATATTATAATGTATGGTGGATTTTGAAAAAAATCTATTATAAATTATCTAATTTTATCACACATTTTTAGATTCATACGAGTATGTCTCATTCATTTGCAATTAATTCCGCATTATTTAGAACGCATCAGGCATATAGTTTGGTTGGGTTTGCAAGCAAGAAAAGAAAACTTTGGGCCTTCGATAATTTCTAAGTGGTGAACTTCAAAAGGAATGAAAGAAAGCTATCATTCAAACTAATTGCTGATAGGAACGTAAGTTTTCTTTTCTATACTTTTGCTGGAACAAAGTTATACTTAAGTTATTTAATGAATTTATTAATACAATTTTTTGTGTGCGGCGTTACTTGCTTTTGATGTAATTTCACTTGCTTTTCACTGTTTGTTTTCGGTTCTCATTCAATTGGCCGATTACTTTACCTAAACTCACTATTTGACTCCCGTTTTTTTCATTAACAAATTACCAAATTTTTTCGTATCAATGACTGTCGATCAAAAACTGAATAAAGCAACTGATTGCAAACTGATGACTGGACGGCCATTTTTATAAAAATATATTTTTATAAAGATATAAATAACTCGCCAAGGTTTGTTTCTTCTTTCACTTCTAGAAAAACAAATATTTTATATATTTTTTCACACTATTGGTTTCTGTTGCTTTTTTTCACACTTTAGGAAGTTTTGTTTGGATGCCTCTTTAGATATGCGATCGTGAAGAGTGGTCTCAAGCCGCCCAACCTTTGGTTCTTATTAATTGTGGGTTTTCTTTTTTAATTCAAACACTGGAGCCAACCAATATTTTAGTTTTTCTAAAATTACAAAGTACACTTTATTCGAAACGGTATTGTTTATAATCTACTGTTTGTTGCTGCTAACTAAACACCACACTAACCGTGGAATTCCATTTTTCAGGATTTTAGTATCTTTTTAAGGAAACTAGAATTTTTTTCTTGCAAAAAATACAGAACTGCTTTTATCGTAGCCAGGAGAGAGTTTTCATAAGTTTCACTAAAGCCTCTTTTTAATTCATAATTTACTTCTTTAGAACATTTCTTCTCTAACTTTCGCAGAGATACGGAAGTTGTTCGCTGCTTAAAAAACCAACTGCTGGCTTTGTAAAGTCAGCATTCACAAAAACTGGAATCAATGAATCTTGCTAGTTAACACTATTTGCTAGTTTCTGATGAAATATTTTAAGATTTCCTACTTACTCGCACTCTCGCTAAAAACTTATTGTGATGAAAACATACAGTTTCCGTCTTCACACTTGGCGGCCAAACAATTCATTCACATAGCCGCACAAAAAATATAATTAGTTAGATACATACATATATAGGGGGAAAAGCCTCACAGAATGAATAATAAAAAAAAAAAAAAAAAAAAATAAAGGAAGAAATCTGATGGTGAAAACAAGAAAATCCCATACCAATCTAACACTAATGCTCATTATCTGCCATATCTCACTTACAAGTGAATATTGACGCCACCGACGCGCCACGCCGCATATGTCAGCAATCATAAACAATTAAAATAAAAATTTAATTAAAAATTTTCTAAAAGTATATTATGTTGTCTGGCTGGCATTAGCTAAAATAAAAGGAACGAAAATGTAGAGAGCATACCAAAGATTTGAGTAAGAATAAGAAATATGTAAAATTATTTATTTTCAGGTCACGTAAAGACCAAAAGTGCTACATTACGCGAACGACCATACTTTGTGTTGAACTACTTATGAGAAATGATGACTTGGTCGTATTTGCGAAAACAAAACCATACCATCACAATAATTGCTAGACATTTTTGTTTTCAATTGATGCAGGAATGCACGTGTAAAAGTCGCTCTCACCACGGAAGACAATTTCACAGCAGGTGCAAAAAAGCAAGTAATGTAATGAGTAGGAATACGACTTTCCTTCCACCCCGCTATGCTAATGCATGTTATATGTTTTCACAATGAAAAATGTTCACCAGCAATCAGCCATTTCGTCTGAACTAAATTCTCGCATTTTGCTAATTATTTACATTTATCTTGGAGACAAGAATTTCGTAAGGCTGGCAAAACACTTGTTGTGGATTTTATTTATTTATTTTATTTTATTTTTTTAATTTGTTTGCTGTTTGTTATCATCTACCAAAAAGAAAAATAATTATTGATCGTTATCGGCAAAATCACCGTAGAACACATTTTAAATGTATTCATAATCAGTCAACTGCCAACTTTCAACATATACCCAGCGAAACATTTTGGAAGAACTTCAAGGGAATAAGAACATTGATGTGTATGTTGTTTTGTGGCTTTCAACGCTGTATTATTAAACAAATATGGTTTTTACTGTATATATCATTCCGATTTTTTTTCTTATATATCGTTCTGATTTGGGCTACGAAAATAGTTCTTAGTGTAAAATACGCAGTGCTTGAACGTGAACTTGATTGTGAACGGATTATACTAATAATTAAATATAGCTTGAATTTAACACTTGTTTAGATAATCCATTCTATATTTATTAAATGAGAGCTGTATGCTAAACAGTTATTGTAATTGTTCGCATAATGGTGGTTATTGAGGAGAAATTTCGGTTGAAGAGAAGCTTCAGTTTAGTGATTTGTATGAGTGATTTGTATGTGCGACATTGGACAGGGTTAGGCTCGTCCAGTTGCAGCCTTTGATTAAAGTTTGGGGAAAAAATACTTTTTTCAAAGCACCTGCAGATTTGCTAACCTTACAGAAATTCTAGTAGGGGGTACCAGAATGGGTGAGTCAACTTGCTCTAATATCACTGGTTATGTAGAATATTATGACTATCTAAAATGTGGGGCAATCAGGCATAGCAGCCCCAAATTATTGGCGAAATTATAGAAGAATTATAGAAAATTCCGTACGGGCGTGGCGATTTTGTCTAAATTTCAGATGGCGACTTAACAAAATATTACTTGTAAGAGTCTATCCAGCCAGGTAGGTTGACATGGTTCAATTGTAAAACAATAGTGGCTCTACACGGTTTCTTCACCACTTTTTTTTTCTTGAAATACTTTAGACAGCTGAATGTAAACGGAGGCGTACAAGCATTTTCGATACCGCAATGATGTCAAACATTTTGAAAAATATCGGTATTCTGCTAAAATATGTTCTGCATTCGGATATTTTCTATTTCTGGGCTACGTCTGCTGTATCATTGATCATACATTATTAAAAAATGAATAGGCTTTAACTTGGACAGGTGCAAGTTTGACCTAGCGCTATGTTATGGTCGGTCAAGCTGGTTCATAGAATACAGTCCATCACTATCGCCAGTATGTACTAACAATTTTTTGTCAGATTCACAGCACATGGGGAAAAAAATACTACGAAAAATATATTTACCAACCATCGATAATGAGAAATGTCGGCGTCTGAATTATTAGACGAAGCTTAAAAATAAAACGATTTCGTTGGCTGAGTTTTGTTGTAGGAATGGTTGAAAATACTACAGCACTAAAAGTCTTCTGCAATCAACTGGTTCTTTCAGAAGACAACAACTAAAACTCCTTTCATATGATCACATTTTTGAGACACTATTAAAGCTTAGTGCAATGATTTGGAAAAAGACTACAGAAGACCGAAACCCTGGAAACTTCTTCCCCAGCGTGGCTTGTGGGCGATAATTGATTTGATTTAAGTCTCTAATTGAAATATATAATTGTTATGCCCACAATTTATTCAAGGCACTTTGACAAAATGTGTATCTGTTTGTGTAAAAAGCTCGCCCTTACGAGTAGGAAAAAACACTTTTGGACCAACATTTGTACTGAAAGTGTAAGAACATTACGCAATTTTAGGAGAACCAGTTCGTGTCTAATTCGAAAAGAAGGAAATAGACTTCCATATGAATTGAAGCCTATAAATGTTGCATGTCGTTTTTGCAGATATGAGATGTTGTTTGCCAGGCATAAACGAAAGTGTTTTTTGCCTCGTATAGTATTTTATTGATTAAAAATGGTTCCAATACGATACGATACGAACTCAAAGAAATCATGGCAATCTCGTGGACATATTTCAAGCGCCTTACACTCAAGACGAATATTCTTGAAGAACAACTCATGTAGTGCGTTTACGTGTACCGAATACAGTTGATGAAATTGAGCCAAACACTCAGGGAGAGACACACGCACGCATCAAGACACGACAAAAATTATTCTATTGCATCCTGATGCTCGTGCACATGTTGCGACGCCGGTCAAAACGCTATGTAGAACCCTCAAATGGGGTTGTTCCACCCCACCCGCTTAAGTCAGCAAACATTTCCCCTTACGATTACCACTGGTTCCGATAGGCGGCGCTCGGTCTGTCTGAGCAGTTTGTAAAGGAACAAAAAATTAGGTTGATCTTGTATAGCCCCCAAAAATGAAGCGACGACGATATTTTGAATAACATGTAATGTACCGTTTTCTCACAATAATTGATAAATTTTCGAAAAAAGGCGAAGACTTATTCGAACTCTCAATAATAAAAGTACCAAAATTTGCCGAGTAGACCTGAACAGAATTTAGAATTCGAGTTCGAATTATGAATTTAGTTTTACTGAAGTTGTGACAAACTTTCGGAATAAGCAAGTATGTATGAATCTTCATTAGAGAAAAAAAAAAACAGAAAATTTGAGCCAAATCGTACAATTTTATGTAAAAGGTTAATATAAAATGTAAAATGTTTTATATAAAATGTAAATGTTTTGGGATTATGAGCAGTTGTAGCTGAAATAGGTTATAGTTTATACATACAAGATCAACCCTGAAATTTTCAGTCGATTTGGAGATTATATCAAATTCATTTTCTCCTAAGAAAATGTAATTTTTCTTCTTTGAAAATTTGGTATAAAAATGATTCAATTTGAGATTTTAATTTTGAATATTTGAATGTTATTAAAAATACTTTTTTCAAAGCTTCTGCAGATTCGTGCTAACCTTACATAAATTGCAGTAGAAGGTACCAGAATGGGTGAGTCAACTTGTTCTAATATCACTGGTTATGTAGAATATTACGACTATCCACAAAGTGGAGCAACACATCAGGTAAAACTTTCACTTAGCTTTAAATATTATAAGAAAATACTTCAAGTTTCGTCATCAGTCTCTGGAAATTTGTGTTTTGCCAGGCAAGGAATGAACAATATTAAAGAAACTTCCATACTCGACAGCGTCGCCAATAACTAGCGAGGCAACCGCCGTCGAATATATGAATGTCAGATCTTCGAAGATATTCACAGTAGTTTATCGACCCGTCACTAAGATAGGCAAATAAGCAAATTTGAACTGTTTTAGAAAGATTAAACAGATGGAAATAATAAACAAGTATCTTTGTTGATTTCTTTAAGACATTTTTCCTTACCAAAATGCTAAATTTATTTTTAATAATTGTTCATATTGTTTGTGATTGTTGACCATTTATAATTCATTCAGCTAATTTGTTCACATGCAAACCTTCTATCACTGCCATGTGGTCACAACATTAGGCCACGAGTCTCTATTGGTAGATAAACATTTTTAAAAATACCGGATATATATTTCATCCACTAAAAAATTGTTTTTTTTTTTTAAATTTGCAGAAATCATTGGCTTTTTTCCAAGAAGACTAAAACAAACAATTTTTCAATTTTGTTTTGAATGTCAACTAACGGATAAATACAATACTGCTTCCTATTATACCCAATATTTAATAAAAAACCACTATCAGTTCCCAAAATATTCGATGAATAGCCGGCACACAATTTATAGGTGGTGCCCATTCTCGACCGTGCGTGTTTTCTAGATTTTAAAAAGCTATTTTCCAAAAATTATGCCAAATTTTTCTATAAAATATTAAAATTTCAATATAAACTGCAAATGCGTCAGTCACTTTAATATTTATTTGCTTAACTCATGTAAATAATTTTCCCCACTTGTTGTTCGATGACCGCCTACTGTTCTCATCCACCCTCACCGAATAAAACAAAGTTTGCGATCTATTTAATGTGACAAATCGCAACAAAATGTGGTAGCGACATTTTTGACCTACAAGAAATTTGGCACTTATTGTTATTGAAATATAATAATTTTTAACACATAACATTTTATTCATATTATTTTTACGTTAATAATCAAACTAAACAAAGTAAAAGTCAGCATAGTGGGAGGTTGCCAGCTAGTCACATTGGGAGCAATTTAAAGGGGCCCTGATGTAGCAATTTTTTTTACAATGATTTTAGATTTTATTACAATTTTAAATTCCCTTTTTTATGTTTTGAGTGGGCAGAATGCCCAAAATGTAATAGCTATAAATCTATGCGGTAGAAAATGGATTTGTTTACACAGTGGTTTGGGTGGAGCATATTCTTAAGCAGCATTTCTAGTTGTGAAAAACTTGTCTGTGCTCCACTGCGTAAAATGGAAAAGAAATTTCATAATTTTTATGTCCTCAATATCATAAAACGAATGGAATGCGATACAAAAATAAAATTTTAAAATTTATCTATTCTTTAATAAATGGTTAAATTGAGTTGATTTTAAAAATGTGTGAAAAGATGCCTTCCGTTGGTGTTGCCAGAATGGTATTTTTGTTGTCTTTCGGACAGTTAATTTTTGGTTATGGCACTTCCTTTTTGGTGAAAAGTGCTAAGTTCGTTTTAATGTTATTTTCTTTAGCACTTTTTTTTCTTATTAATTTAATTTTTTTTTTAAATACTGCATCAAATTGAAATGACTTCATCCATATTTATTAGGGTGCTATAAATCGACATTTGTCTAATTAACTTTTTGTGAGAAAAAGTAGAAAACTTTTGTAAGAAAAAGACTTTTGTATTGCGAAAAATTAGAGGAGTCTACTATTGTTTTCCTCTTTGGAGGTGTATTTCATTTGATACGACAAAAATGTAACATCTAGCAAGAAGCATGTAAAGTATTAAGTATCTTCAGATCAAATGTACTTCATGTTTTGTGAAATGTGTCTGGCTGGCTGGCTGATAGACGCCATAACTGTCATAAGTCGTAATGAAAGTGCTCAAAAATTGGTATATCATAATGTAGTTGGGGCCACATATCGATAGACCTCTTCTGATACTTTATGCAATTTGACTGATTTTCCTATATACAGTTTTTCCCCTGCTGCGTAGGGTGCAGCAACCGAATTCTATGTCTACTGATTTTCTTACAATGTTTGACAAAACTTGAAACAATTCTGGTACCTCCCATACGAACGCCACATTTAACTCATATTTTCTTCGATTCAAATCTTTTATCTACTTATCCTAACTTAGTTACACGTTAAGCCTTTACTGAAGTATTCCGTACAGATTGCCCGATTTTTCGAAATTCAAGTTTTTCTCTATAATTTTTAATTAATAGGCTGCAATATATTAGACTTTTATCCATTGTTTTGATTGCGTAGCATTTGATAAAATCTCAAAAAATCGATAAACCACGCCAATTCTAATACCACCTATACACAATACGAACTTGATAATGCTAGTTCTACGAATGAGAATTGTCCCCGTTGCCATGCTGTTCTTGCATATAAAATGCAAATTAATTGAAATATAAATTTCACTCCGTAAAATTTGAAAAAATTTACAGCATTACCACGCTCTTTCCCATACTAATTTCCTAATTTAGCTTACATATTCCAAGGCCTATATTTTTCTTTCTTTCTTAGTGCGGGAATGATAATGGGCTTCATAACCAAGCTCTTCATGGTACCAAACATACAAATTGGGTAACATGTAAAAGGTTTTGCAGCATTGCTAACTTATAGATATGATATCAATAAGTGTCTATAGGATGTATGATGTGAATTTTTAAAACTGAACGCCAAACGAATTGTATCCGACACTTTTTTTTATCGATATTTTCAATTGAACTTTGTAAAGACAAATATGTGTTGCTTCTTTTTAAATATTACTCTGTACTCACAGAATTATCACACAATCACGAGACAGAATTACAACTTGTTAAAACTTTTCCTTAGAATTTATGGCGGAAACATTGATTTTTGCTAAACTGTCCAAGCGGTATAAAGTAATACAATGAAAAAAAAATTAGAAATTAGAAAAATTAGAAATTAGAATTTCGTTAAATCGGCCAATTTATATGGGGCGGTTGCAGAAGGGGTATGCAAATGGGGTCTCTATTTTCAGACTTAATCTAATGCTTCCTGTACAAATTATTGACTTCTCAAATATATATACTTCGATTCATAACCTTCTTTCAATTCAACTAAATCCAGCCAAATTTGTCACACATGAAGCATTAGACAAGACATTATTAAGCTTTTGCATTTTTGCAAATTTTGTTACGAATTATAAAGCAATACATCTGACTAAAACATACTACTTCTACTATTGCTTCTTTTTTTTTAATAGAATAAGTTGTTCAATTATATAAAACATTAAGATTAATTAAAAAATACATCATTAAAACACTTTTTGTTGTAGAAATTTCAAAAATTTGACATTTCCAGACAAGTCGAGAGGTAGGCTCTGGTATATTGGAAATAATTTGGAAAGGTGATTTTTAATAAATATATATTATCGATGATGGCATAGAATTCCACTGCCAACTCAAAATTACGACGGCAATATTTTAACTTAGTAACTACAAAGATGCAACAGCTAACAGTCTGCCACAGCTGTCGAGCTGGTCTAAACAAATAGTGAAGATAATAGTGATAATATAAAGGTATTTGACTTTACACTCAATTGTTCGATTTTTGGAATATTAGTGTACTATGCTGTATCTAGAAAAAAATTACGCTTCAAATGATATATAATAACTATCGTCCTTTTATCTATTACATACTCGTATAAGGCAATTTCGAGTGTACTGTGGGGAAGATATAAGCAAATTTAAAACAACCTGATAGGGTCTCATCAGTTTGGCTCTAAAAATTGTAGATCAACAACCAACAATATATTTACACCTCGAGATATCTTGCGAAATACCCATAAAAAAGAAATAAATAATTGCATCGTATTTAGGAAAAATTACTTGAATTTATGTCTATGTTTGATGTCACTATAAAATCAAGTAATCCTGATGGCTAAATATCTAATCAAGGCTATAGGAAATGTCAATGATAAACAATATACTTTTCGTAAAAATTCACTCAGCAAATTAAGTTTCGACGACTTATTTCAACGTATAAACTTTATTTATACATGCTTTGCCTAAAACTTATAAGTGGAATCGTACTTTCTTAGGACTAAGCTGGTTGATATGAAACCAAAAATACCAAAATCCAGTTATCTTTTTATATGGTGCGGAAAAATATTTCGCAAATCATGCAGATAATATATTTCGTTTGAATCATGCTCTATATGAGCAACGTGCCTACATTGACGTATTTTAACGCCAAGCTACATTCGCAGTTTACTGAACCACAACAAAAGCTTTCCCCATAATCAGATGAAAATGACTTCTTTATAGAGTATACTGAAAAAATCGATATTCTTTGTTAACACTTTAGTAACATGCTTAGAACATAGTCTATGCCACATTGCCAAAAAAATATTTTTTTTATTGGTTGACTTTAAGATTCAAAACAGATTTGATCCATAGATTTAATGGGGAAACTTCAAACTTTTTTAACAGATTAAATAATCTACCTCCTTCGATTTGGTAAAAATTGCTACATTTTTTGTCCTAGCCAATAGAAATTCTTAACAGTTTATCTTAGGTTTGAAATTATTACAGTTTGATTTTAAAAGGACATCAAAATTGGCAGGCAATGAACAATAAGGCCTGCTGAGTTAGAGAAGATCTTCAATATTCCATTCATGATGATAGATTAATAATGAAATCAGGATACACGAAAAAATTTAGAGGAAGTCCTCAATAAGACTTAAGATATCAAATTCCACCGATTAGGGGCCAAAGTGTATTAAATTTTATACAAATCACAGGATTTGTCGATTTAATTTTAATATTGCCGTATGGATTATTTTTGGATTCGTCACCTTTTGGCCTAAGACTCAATATGAAGGTGCCCTTTACTTTCGCATTTGTTATATTTAAAGAAAAATGTACTTACCCTCTACAGCTGCGCATGATTGGAGATGTTATTTACTTAGAAAAAATTTAGGAGCGAAGCGTTAAAAATATGACAGGTTCGTGGCTGTTGATTGTTGATTAAAGATAAAGCGTTGTGCAAAGAACCAAACTATTCGTTGTGATGAACGCCAAATAGGTAGCTTAAATCAACTGGTTAAATACTAAAGGCCAATTTCGGAAACGAATACCAGCAGTTAAAATCATATGATTGTATATATAACTTCCAGCCCGGCGATTTTCGTTTTCAAAATTTGACCATAAATTAGCAATTATTTTGGAAGCTTTTAAACAAAAATCATTTGCTTAATAACAATAGGTTTTTCAAATTATTTTTTAAATGTTAATTTCTTAAAGTAAATAATCAAACACACATAACACAAACAGCTTAAATCAAAAAAAAAAAAAAAACAACAAAAAAAAAAAAAAAAAATAATAATATAAAATTTAATGTCATGTAAAAGCAATAAAGCGAGTTCTTTTTTTTGTTTGGCAAAATCTTAAAACTTAAAGCGGGTATTTTTTTTTTTTGTTGAAAAAATCGTGCATGCGTATTGAAAAAGTCTTACTGTCCAGTTTTATGTTGTTTGAGTTTGGTAGGATTTTGTTTCAGCAACAGAGTTGTCGTTTTTGTTTTGCAGTATTTTTATTGTTATTGTTCTTATTTTGTATGGATTTTTAACGTTATACAATAATTTGTTTAAAATATAAAATTTGACGAAAAACATGTGAAAATTTAACTAATTCAAGGAGCATTTAAACTGTTTGTGAAATTGCGTTTTCTTTTTATAGATTCTAAACAACATTAATGATGTTTTTCTTTCCAAAAAATAAAAAAAAAAACAAATAATATTAAATAATTAAATTAAGTTCTTAAACTCTTCAATAATTGCTAATTTATAAAACTTAAAGAAACCAGCTTTAAACTCGATGGACAGAGAGGGAGTAAGAGTTTAATATGTTTGTTTTAAATTTTAACTTTTGGAGAGGGAAATTAAATTGCATTGGCTTTCATGGAACTTTTAAATCAAACTACCTTAATACCGAAGCTACCATTGGGTATATCTTTGCCGCCAAATTTCACATTAATATCATAATCTCCGGGATCATTCAAGGCGTAGAAGATGTCGAAGAAACCATCCTTCTCGATAACATCAATGTCCACAATTTCCCTGTAAAAGATGCGAGAGATTTATGGAATTTCTTATGTTGTCAAAAATGCAAGCTCTTAATGTCAGTCTAATGTAAGCGATAATTTTTGGTACTAGCATGCTTAGCATGTTTCTTACTTACTTTCCTGATTTTGAGGCAATTTTACAAGTGACCGCACCATCTCCTGCCTCTCTGGCATCCACAGTCAAGTGGCTCTTACTGCCCGAGGGTTGTATTTTAGGCGCTTCTTCCACCAATTTACATTTCTTTGCCTCACCCGTCGGGAAGGCTTCCAATTTGAAGGGTGAACCCTCAATTTCCTTGCCGCCGTATTTGATGCTTACATTGTAGGTACCACATTCGTCTGGTATAAAGGATACCACATAGGTGCCGTTGTCGGTTTCTTGTAAGCGTGGTTTTATGATTTTACCCTTGGGGTTCTTGATGTCCACATTAATGTCGGCTTGTCCTGCTTTTTTGGTATCAACCTCAAATTCAGCGGGTTTGGAGGCGGGAGTTTTCTTTTTGTCGTTGACACCCTTGATCTTAACTTTGTTGGGTTCGGCCTTGGGGAATACGGTCATGATGAAGGGACTGGAATTGATAACAAAATTGGAGAGATTTAGCAAGGTTTTACAAGTTCTTTGTGAATTAAAATCAATCAAATTTGGTTGATAAACATATCTTATCCTGGCCGGTAGTTTTGCGTAAGAAAACCACAACAGCACCAATCAGGGATAAGAATATTGCCAAATATAAAACGAACTATTGTGTCCAAGTTGGAAAGAGATCGAAACAATCGAATTCGGAAACAAAAATATACGAAGAAAAAATTCTGAAGAAAGTGAGGACAGTACGAATGTTTTTTTAATGTCCTGTTTTCATATATAGCAACAAGAAAAGAAATCGAATCAATTGAATTTTTTGTGAAAAATAAGGGTAGCACGAATTTCGATCTCCTACATTCATATATAGAGATCAATATTTGATTGTCTGCTTAAATGTTTCGTATAAGTTCATATACCATGTTGCCGTGTCATGGATTCTGAAGTTATACAATTTATATACGATAGGTGGCGGAACGAGTTGTCACACAAGTCTATAGCGCAACCTATACGTTCCAGAGCATATTAAAAGTTATCCATATCGCAATGGTTAACACACGCGACTATCGTTGGCATTATCACTGGTTCAATTCCTTATATAGTCACTTATAATTATTTGATTCGTTTAAAAAGTAGTCGTTTTGGCTGCGAAAGTCATTATGCTATTTTCTACATACGTGATAAAAAAATTTCGATTGCGTCCCAGATGTTCAGGATCTTTTCATGCCGATTTTGTCCGAATCAATCAGTTGAAATCAGTATGTCGAAAAATAGAAAGCGTGAAAGCTCACTGAATATGAGAAGTTCTTCCATAACCCATTAATGACATGCAAGCGAATTTATTGTTTGTGATTATCTGGGTTAGAACACGCAACTATCATTCATATGATCGATAATTAGAACCCCCATATAACCATTAGCTTCATTTAATATGTCTGCCGAACACTTTAAGTAGTCGAATAATCGACTAGTATTATGTAGTAAATACTTCTCGATCTAACGTTCGAAACATCGTTAAACTGTAGGTCCCACTGACTGAGTCTGAAAATGGAATGTTTGGAAGCTCACTGAGTGTGAGAAGTTCTCCCATGCAAGGAAATTTTTTTTTTTTAGATTCGTTGGAAAAACAAGTCCGTAGACTACAATCTAGATATTAAAACTGTTTTCCTTTTTTGCACTAGACGGCATCAAATGATATCCTCATTTTTGTTCCGCTGATAAAGTTAGAGCAGTCTCTTCGTAATATCTCGAATATCTGAGAACCGAACTGGATCAGGATGTATTTTCAAAGAGCAAAGAGTACGTACAAAAATTACAATTAACTAAATTTTCCTTATGTGGACACTTTTCGAAAATGGCAAGAATACACTGTCAATGTCTTGCCCCTCTCTCAAACGGTTTGAAAGGGGAGATTCAGATGAAATTCAACCATTAGATGCAGACACGTCATATTTATTCCTTGCCTTTGCCTTTTTCTTGGCAGACGTAGATGGGCCTTTTTTCTGCAATATTTGATCTAGAGTAAGTCTCCAACATAAAGATAATGACAACACTTTCTTATAAATGTCCTATCGCTAAACGCAATGTTACTTAGTCCTCGATATCTCTAATATCTGTGCAATAATTATGCTTCTTCGAAGGTAAGCAAGATGCCCAAAGAGAAGAAGGATTTCAATTCAATTTCTCCCTATATAAATAACGGTAAATGTACTGTATATTTTGGAAGACGAAAAATGTATATCTTATATTTTTACATTTTGGCCCAAGCCGGCGAATATCAGTTGCTATGTTGTCCACGATATAAGGGATTTAGATTGCGAATAAATACAGCTGAAAATAAACTCGTTGGGATATAAAATTTGTATTTAATACTCTGCATCAAATATCATTCAGATTTTCCCAGTTGCTCCAAATGAAAAGTTTGAATATTCCTTCCCCGACATCTTCTTCATCATCGTATCAAATTTGCTACAAAAGTAAAAGACAAAAGCAACGCTTTCATCTTAGATGGCTCCAAATTGTAAGTACAATTTGAACTTTAAAAATACCAAAACCCTCTCTAGTTCCGATCAAGGCTAGAAGACTAATTATTATTGATTATAGAACCATAACCGCCAGGGCACAGGAAATCATTTAGACTATTTATGATAAGGTCGATTTGATGACAATTCGCGGATTAAGTTTAGACGTGGAAAGTTTCGTTCGAAATTTGAACACCAGAGTTACAAAAACAAACATTTAGTAATTACTCTCTAGACTTGACGTTTTTCCTACTCAGACATCTCAAACTGTCATGTCCCATTTTTCGGATCCTTCCAAAATGTTTATAATTCTCTTCCATATTCCTACTCACCTGCATGGCACTTCAATGTCAGCAAACGTAATGGTGCACGTCAACACCGATCCCTCCTTGGGCGGTGAGTAGTAGACACAATAGATGCCATCACCCTTCTCTTCCACACGTAAATCTTCTATTGGTTTACCCTCGGAGTTTTGAATTTTTACCGCAATACGGCCAGGGCCAGCTTCTTGAACATCAATGAAGAAGTGTGTAGGCACAGCCTCACGCACCTCACCATGTTCGATTCCGGGGCCATAGACCTTAACCTTAGAGGGATCCGAACGCTCCTCCACATACACCGAGAACGGTGAACCGGGTATGTGCTTGTCAGCAAAGCGTATAGAGATGTCATATTCACCCACTTCTGTGGCCACGTAATCAACATCACAGCTGCCATCACGATTATCGATACAGGTTAATTTTGATTCCGAAGGACCCTCAATGGCCAACGAGAGACCACCCTTGCCAGCGCCTTTAGTCTCAATCACAAATTTGTTCTTTTCATTGACGTAACCTCGCTTCAAACCGGGACCATAAGCCTTGCAACGCGAAGGATCACAGCCGCTCTTGACGTTGACCACGAAAGGTGAACCAGGCACGGGAATGTTATCGTAAAGCAATTCGATGGTATGACGGCCCGCCTCGAAGGGTGTGTACATAATACGAAAGACGTCGTCCGAGGGACCGGGCAATATTTCACTGGGCAGCATTTGTCCTTTGGGATCGAAGACGGAACAAGAGAGCTTCTTGGAATCGATGTTGGCACCAACTTTGCTCATGTCCACCATAAAGTCAGTTTTCTCGCTCATAATGACACCTGCAGGGGAAGAAAGCGAAATAAGAGAAACGTTTAATACAGAAAGTACGAAAGCATTTAGGAAGAGCAGTTCTCAGGAAAATGAGAATAGATTTGCTCTTAAACTGAAAATATAACGAAGTAACAACACAACATTTAGGTAGGGAAAGACTATACTATACACCGATTTCCTGATGGGGAGAACAAAAAAAGAAAGACATTCTTAAAGGTAGACAATACCTAGATTAGACCATATGACAGTAATGGGCAGAAGCTCTTAACAACTTATAACAAACTATAGGAAACAACTGAACACATTCCTCAACAACACTTGTGTGAGGAATGTTACACTTTCCTGCGAATGCATAGAGAGCTTTAGATCAATACGTGCCAACAGTCAACGTTCGTAAACGAGCATATTTTGGTTTACTAACAGAAACGCTAACCAATATACAAGTATCCTGCAAATAGTTTTTATAATCTCAAACTCAGTAAAATGTTCATATATGAATAACATTTCTATAACTATAAAGTCGTAGTTTCATATTGAGTGTAAAAATACATTTTATTTATCTTAAAACTACGGTTGAAAGGTATCTAATCCCATCATCATCTGACTATATTTGAAGAAACAAATATTTATCTTTGTCATTGAGAATAAACCGGGATAGTTTATTTACCAAATGAGTGAAATTAATTAAGAATCTCGAAAGAATTGTCTACTTGTAAAGAGCTCGAAGGCGCGAAGCCTTTTCTATTCCCTGACAACTTTTGATGTAATTAATGGGAAATTTCTTCTCTCCATCTACAGGTGTGTGAAAACTTAAATCCTTCCTTGAGAAGCTTTTTCCATAACTGATAACTGTGGGAAAGCTTTTTGTGCACGTCTATGGAATGGATTTGAAAGATACCTGAGTAGATTGAAAGTTTTTCATAAAAAATTGTACATATAAATAGCAGACATTTTCTAAGGTCCTGGGCAGGAAAGACTTTTGTCGAAGTAACTACAAAAAAAATGTCTGGCCCGCCTATAAAATTAGCCGGAAAATTTAGATGTTTCCTTAAAACAAACTTTGAAACGGCTTAAAAGCAAAAATTTATGCATTTCGACCTGAAGTAGAACCTAAAAGCAGAGAGTGAGACTTTTGAAACGAGTTTCGTTTTGAACAATTTACTACAGCTAAAGGGTAGGCGTATTTCTTTTATCTACGGTACTGTCTGAAAACAAAAAAGACAAAATCTCTTATGGAAACTATAAGCAATTTCTGCTTGGCTACAGATTGAGTCAGAAAGCAGATATATTTGCAAATATACTAGAAAAGGCTAGTTTCCATTAAAAAAGAAAAAACAACAATAAATTCCCAATGTCGCACTTGAGTTTACCTCTTTGAGCTGAAAAAGTTTAATTGGTACGTATAAATAGTAATGAACCTGAATGTTTTTCAACAAAATGTTCAGAATAACTTATATATATGTATATGTATATGATTAAAAAATAATATATTTGTAAAAAAAAACTGTGACTGAATTA
Organism: Philornis downsi; assembly: GCA_019455685.1. Taxonomy (NCBI): domain Eukaryota; kingdom Metazoa; phylum Arthropoda; class Insecta; order Diptera; family Muscidae; genus Philornis; species Philornis downsi. The sequence continues at coordinate 1,123,264 of JAHXMU010000038.1, forward strand.
TGGGGCATTTCGCCGAAAGCTTTTCGATGAGTTTTTGCAAGAACCTCTACTTTGTATTCAAATTTTCTACCTGTTGCTGCAAATCTCTCCCAAATCGGTATAGTATTCATAGTACAACAGATAAACAGTGTGATAATAAACATTGTTATGAATGACGATCAAATAATAGTTAATTATGAAAATTCAGTAACTTAAGTTGTAAACTTGGTAATCATGCAATGTTGACTTTATGGGAGTTGGTTAGTATAATACGTAAAGCTTTCAAGCGCTGTTGTGAGGTGGGCTTGAGCTAAAAGCTTTCGCTTAAAAGCTTTTGTCAAAAGCTTTCACATTTTAAAAGGTGACGGCGACTCATGCTTTTTTATTTTGGAGCTTGGCAGAATTTCGTTTGCATTTTTTTTGGTTTTGTTTCTTTTTGATTTCGGGGTTTGCTTTTTAATGGAATCGGCTTGCAGCATCACAGCAACAGCAACAAGAATGAACAACATAATTTCAAAATATTCGGGATGCCATCATAGCCTACCATGTGGCTGTATGCCGATACCACTAACTCGTGTATTGCTGAGATTCGGCAAGGGGAATATAATCGGTTGGAATGGTGATCCAGTAATATGGCGATCATTAAATGTTATATTTACAGTGTAGTCTCCGGCTTCGGTGGGCAGGTAGGCTACGTTGCAGGTGCCATCGCCATTGTCACGACAATTAATAGCCGCCTCACAAGGCCCCTCAACGGTCACGCCCAGGCCTCCTTGTCCTGCGCCACGCGTATCGATCATAAATTCGGCCGGCTGGCCCACCAAGCCCTTCTCCAGGCCAGGGCCGAAAGCACGCACTTTATTCGAGTCACTGCCACTAAGGCACTGCAGACGGAATGGTCGCGGCGTAATGGGAGTGCCGCCGAAACATATGCTCAGCAAGTATTCGCCCAGCTGGGTTGGTGTAAAGTTCACCAGGAATCCTTCTGCTGTGGGTATGACGTGAGCCTTCACACGACTGCCAGAGGGGCTGGTGATGGTCACCGCCAGATCGGCCTTTGGCAGGCCATGGGTAATGATGCGAAACTGCTGGAGACTATTTAATGGTGCGGCTTGTTGGTAAATGAATTTGTAACGAAAGTTTTTGATCTTAGATGATGAATCATTTCTGTTGTTTGGTTTTTGTTACAGTTTTCTATAGAAGTTCTGAATATATATCTAAGTGTGGACTATACATTCCAATGGAATATATTGCCGGCATGTGGTACGATATGATGATATGATGTCATTTATAGTGATCGTATTGTAACGACTATGCATGGATAGGAGTGGATACTTACTTGGTTCTAAGCCATCAACTTTAATCTTGGACACATCGATTTGTTGTTCCACCAACACTTTCTGACCCAATGGCACAGGTTGTCCGCCATAGGTCATGGTAGTGGTGTAGGCACCCTTAGCGGGTGGCAGAACTTCCACGGAATATGTTTGATCCTCATTGTCGATGATGCGGCAGGGTATCTCCACTTTGGTTTCCTCGTGTATGATTTTAACCTTCAAATCTGCCTGACCGGCATCACGGCAATCGACATTGAAGTGAGTGGCAATATTGGGATGGACTCCGGGTTGGAACCAAGGTCCAAAGGCCTGAACCTTGGAGGCATCCACAGGAAGGCCAACGTAGACGCGATGGGGAGAGTTGGGTGTGGCAACACCACCAAAGTTGACTAGAAATTGGAAAAAAGAGAAATAAAGAAAGGGAGAATAAGAGAGATAAAGAAAGGTTAAAAAAATGTATGAAAATAGTAGGAGTATAATCATCGCGCCTACTATTTAATTAAATGAGCCTATGAAAGGAGAAACCTTAATTCCTATAAATTTTCCTAATATTGTGTGTCCTGTGACCCGAAGGGCGGGGATTTTTCGCTTTAACCTTGTGAAAGTTTCATTTACCTAGAATAAATCGCACTTTTCCTTTGAGAAAACTATATTTCTAAAGAACTAAAACAACATTTCCCTATTCTTTTGGCGGGGAACTAAACCGTCTTTCTAAGCATATGAATCTCCCTTTCCTTGGAAGTAATGTGGATTGCCAAGCCATAGAAGAAAAACGAAATGGAGACGAAAACTGAAATGGAAAATTTAATAGTATATTTCTGTGAAGAGAAATAAAAGTGTATACACTTTAGTTTCTGATGTATGGATAGGAATCAAAATGGAACAGAATCGAGTGGATTAATAATCCAAAAATGGCAGGTTCTAGCCCCGGTTGGGACACTGGTCAGTAATTCTTGATTGTTTATAAACAATTTCGAGTTATGTAGCTGAAAATAATCCATTCTGGTTATTTTCGCTAATTTTAACTATAAGATTGCACAAAGACTAAAGAAAAATTAAACTGCTGTCGCCACCTTGTGGGGAAAGTTGTTGGGAGAAACACAACACAACACCATAAATTCGGGATATAAACATTGATATCTACAAAGGAAATAATAGGGTTGTCAAAACAAAAAAGAGATCTCTAGACAATCTAGATGCTAGACCGAGTTCAGATGATTAAAAATCCAGTTAAACGTTTACCTCTTCAACTACATCCAAGTTGGTACAAGCAATAGCAACAACAACCTAGGTTGATAGAATAATAACTAAGAAGGAAACTAACAATATCATTTTCCGATTTTATGCGCTTTCGGCGACAATTTCTGGTCGAAATACAATCACATAAATTTTTCGTAATTCAATCATCTACTATTTTGCAATAAATCAAGCTTTTCCTTCGAAGGTATTTCTTTTCAGAAACAATCTTTTTATCCACCAAAGCCCTTTAACTATTCTTCATTATATTCATATTACCCACACCCCCAACTTACCTTCCACGGTATGCGGCGAACCCGACAATGGTGTGTAGGTACATTTCTTAGTACCATCGGGCTGATTTTTAACCTCTACGGGTAATCTCTTGCCGAAAACATCTTCTACGACAACGTCCAAGGGAGCCGGGCCTCCTTTAGTGGCATCCACGGTGAAACTGGTGGGTTCATGAATCGAAACGCCATTCTTTTCCAAACCAGGTCCGAAAGCTTTCACCAATTCGGGATTGTAATCGGTTTTGGGCAAAATTTGCGTAATGAAAGGTGATTTGGGTATGTCCTCGTTGTCACATAAAATGTGGACTGCATATTCTCCCGGAGCTGTGGGATGATATTTCACCAAGGCGGAACCGTCGCCATTGTCATGACACTCAATCTCAGCTTGGGACGGGCCGGCTACAGTGAAGCCTAAAGCACCTGTTTCGCCATTAGTCTCCACCACAAAAGCGGCGGGGTAGCCAACAACACCGCCCACCAAACCAGGGCCGAAGGCCACAATGTTGGATTCCATTTTAGGACCTACTTTAACCTCGAAAGGCGACTTATTGACCTCTTGACCGGCAAATGTAACAACCGCTACATAACGACCTTCTTTATTGGGGAAGTAGTGGCACTGGTAGGTGTGGGCATCCAGTTTTGTCATAGCTACATTTTCGTTCATACCGCCGGGCCCAACAATTCTCACTTCGGGGACACCTTCACCGGCTCCTTCGGTATAAATCTTGAAATCAGCATCATCGCCTACCCTGACACCGGTAGCTTGGAGACCTCTACCGGAAGCTTTCACCTTTTTGGCATCCGAAAGGGGAGCAATTTTCACAGGGAACGGACTGTTGGGTATGGGTGTCCCGGCGTAGAACACATTGACCGAATGCAAACCTTGAAGGGCTGACACATATTCACATCTCCAGACGTCGTTTTCCAATTGTCTTACTTTGGCTGCCACCGAGGTCTTATGGTTGGCAGGATCAATAATGATCACTTCGGGTACGCCACGGCCGGCATCTTTGGTCAAAATATCAAAGAATGTGGGCTTGCTTATGACAACGCCGGAGGGTTGGATACCGGGTCCGGTAACCTTAACCTTGGAAGCATCGCCAGCATGACCTTCGACCTTGACGGGGAAGGGGCTCTTAGGTATGTCACGACCAGAGAATTGCACCATAACCTTATGTTCACCCTCCATTTTTGGTATATACGAAATGGAATAGGTGAGGTTCTTGTCGTTATTGAAACGAACATCGGCCTTTTCAACAATGCCATCGGGAGAAATGATTTCGACATCGACGACACCTAAATGGTGAGAGAGATAGGAAAATAAGATCACAAAGATTAAGTATATCTTACGTAGGAGTAAATAAAACAACAAATTTACCTTTGCCGGCAGAGAAGGTTTCCACGGTGAAATTGGCAGGAGCACCGACAACGGGTCCAATGGGTTCAATACCGGGACCATAAGCTCGCACTCTGTTAAAATGGGGAATACAACAAACATTTGTTAATAATTGCACTCAAGCTTGGAAGGGAGATGTCTATTTCTATTTAAACATTCATTAAGCTTTGTAGGGAAGGTAATTTGTTAATCAATTGCTGTTTCACCATAATGTATAAAAAAAAGCTATATTTTAAGCAACTGCTTCACAGATTATCGAGTCAACGGGCAAATAAAATATTTCAAGCCAGAAGTTTAAGGTTGCAAATGAGTTATGTTATCTGGTTACAATTTTTTTTTGGAACAATGCTCCTTTTCCACTCATATATTTTCGGTGTTTAAAGTCTGATGACCTAGGACATCAAATTTCCAAAGAAAAATTTGTAACCAAATAACAGTAAAGCAATTTCCAAGCCGTGCGTTTTCACTTTGGTATTATGTGGAGGATATGTAAGTCTTCAATTCAATTTTAGAGCATCACTTATTTGGCCAGAGAATATGTAAACTTAGAGAATATTCGGTAGAAAGTTATAAGCACTGTGTCAAACTACAAGGTGGCTGATGGACGTCGCTACGAGAATGTTACTTATAGATGCTGAAAGAATCTTTCTTTCCAAATCTACGATAAAAGAGAATTCCTTTCAATTCTCTGTGATTTTTAGAAGATGACGCAAATTTTTCCATAATCAGTTCTCTTACGATAGAGTTCTAAAATAATACGATTCCTTTGGCCCCCAAAACCTCTTGGTCTTACTGCACCTGATTTTTTTCTTGAGAGTTTATGACAAACGGGAATATTTAAAGCATTAACTCTAATTGAGGCAACTCTCTGCGCCATAACGATATCGCACATGCCTAGCCGAGCGCGGAGCTTATTTAAATTCGATTATTTTTAAAAACCATTAAAGACTTAATAAATAAACGCATTATTTTTCAGAAGAATAAGAAAAAAATAATTTATATTAGTTTTAATACATGTCCAACAGTGACGCGATGGTTAATACACGCTATCGTTCGCATGATCGTGGCTTCAAACGTCGATATAGCCACCTATCCTTCTTTGGGCAGTGAACACCTTGACGTGTCTGACAAATACTTCGAGTAGTCGAACAATCAGTAGGTCTAGCAAATTCTTCTCAAACTGTAAATCTAAAAATAGAAACCGTATAAGTTCACTGAATGCGAGAAGCTCTGCCACATCTCATTCATGGAATGCAAGGGAATTTGTTTTTTTTTTTTAATTTATGCGTATTAGGAAAGGTTGTTTGAGCTTTTTAATGAAACAACATTCATCAGCCGATCTGCATTTTTCTCCATTATATCATATGTTCACTGTGAGATCATATTTTTATTTCCATATAGAGAAGCAGTTCAAATTTGAACACTTATTAATATTTAAAATTATACATTTAACAAAAAAATATATAATTCGCAAGGACATGCCATTTGTAATTCTATAATAAACGCAGATCCTTTGCTATGTCTAGCGTAAACAGGCAGTAAGCAGCACGAATCCTTCCCAACCAAGATAAAAGGTTGTCGAGCTTAATTTTCAATACACATTTCTTTAGTATAATTTGGTATAAAGGAGCCAAAAATTTTTGTCTTTCTTTTTCTTCTCTACACTATGATAACCATCATTTTCTGGCCTTCTTTCTCTTCTTTGTATTGCGATAGTTATCATGTAACAAGTTGTTTTCAAAATGTCAGCTTTGGCTTTTAAAATAATACGATTAACAAATGATAGATGGCGAGCTTGTAAGTTATATTTAGAAAGAACGTGATACAGCTAATAGCTCGTGAATATTTACAAGATCAACATTTATAAATTCCAAAACTCATAGAAAAGTGTTAGTTATAGCTCCGAGAAGGCGCAAACCTCTTGGCATTTTCACCAAAAGAAGCTTTTGCTTGTCTTACTTAAACTGGTAGCAAATAAGGCAAAGCTGTTCCCATCAAGATTAAGAGATTTAATGGTATACATTGGTTGAAAGATTTTTCGCTTTGAGGCAAGAATTATTAAAAGTGCAAAAAAAATTTGATAGAAAAATTTTTCAAAAACATCTCACACCAAATTGCAATCCCATATGTTAAAGCGGGGACGTCAAAACTTCTCTGATTTAGGGATGATTAAAATAGCCATGCAATAACATCTCTCAGATATTTAACTTCTTTTTATAACAATTTGTATTAATAGTTATGTTTTGTTTTTCATAATTCTTATGTTACTCCCATAAATTTGGGATGCCGGAAAGGCAAAAGATTTTGCCTGCGAATTATTTTTTTCTTATACAAAAAAACGAAAACAACAACAATTAAATATTTTCAAATAAACCGTCGTTTTATTAAGCTGGACAGTTCTTGGTAAAGCCGCTTTTAGCGAGGTTAGAGGAGAGGGAAAAGGGGAGATACTCGTATAGCCAAAACTTTAAGCCAGGTAGAAAAAAGCATTAACATCTTTAGTGCAAATTCGTTGGCAAAAAAAAAAAGAAAAAAATAGAAATAATATCGTAGCAAACATTAAAAAAGAAACAACAACAGCTGAATTTTGTTTACGGCATTGAAGCATTCCCAGACTTACCGCGGCGGAGGAATGCTGAGTTTTAGGTTTTGAATTTTGGAGGTTTTTTTTTCAAGTTTGGTTTTTATTTGTGGATCAGTCAAAGAGCGAGAGAGATATTAAGAACACAACAATATTTATAAGTTGAGGGGAAACGATCGGTTCGGAGGTGGTTCAGCGGCGGTGTTGGTTTGGTTGGTGGTTGAGGTACAAACGATTTACAGTAGAGAGGGTGGTTGGTGGCAGAATATGTCGGAAAAAAATCACACACACACACATATACGCGAATAAAACCAATCCGTGAATTTTTGATTTTAAACAAAATAAAAAATTTATAAAAATAACAGCGAGAAACAATGTTTAAAAATTTAAGAATTTCGTTCAAAACGAATATGGTAGAAAGGGCACGAAGAGGCAAAGTAATGGTAAATAAATTTATTTGAGGTGGAGGATTCAGTTAAAATAAATACACAGACAAGAGTAGAGAAGAGCGGTTTGGAAAAAAAGAGAGAAGAAAGAGATAAATTAGAATTGACAAAAAATTACAAAAAAAAAACGACAATATTAGATTCGAAATTTAACGTGAAGAAAACAGAAACATAAAAAGGGTTAAAACATGTTGGTGAATGGATTTTAACACAAAAACTTGGGGGATATGAAGGGTCAACTTCAATGAACTCTCAATATCTACAAGAAGCACAAGCCTTACTACGGCCTTAGCACCTACCTATTGGGGTTGGTTTTGGGTCTCAAGGGGGCCCCTTGCTTCAATTTGGCATTGGGATATTGTGACAAATAGGTCATCATGGACTGTTCATCGACATTGGGGTTAACCAATTCTTCGGGCTTAATCAGTTGGCGCACATTCAACCAATCGTCAGCAAGACCCATAGCCTCGGAGGCGTTTTGTACGGCATCCTTGGGATCCCACATCTCCCAGTCGGGGCATAGGCCGGGGGCACAAGCGTCGACCAAAGCACCCACCGCCTTACCGGTGGTCCAATCATTGGTGAAATTGTTGATGGGTAAATCGGGTATCCTACCATGGATCCAATTGAGCAATCTGGAAGAGGGAAAAACCAAACACAATTAAGTTAATTAAAGGTACTTGATTGACAAATGAATGTAATAAAATGGAATGGAATGAAGTGGAATGGGGTGTAGAGGAATAAATTGAAATGGACTGGGATAAAATAAAAATGGGTAAAATGGAATGGAAATGTAATTCAATCGAAATGAAAGACCTTTAACATTGAGCTGAAAGAAACTGAAATGAAAATAACTGAGTGAAATGGAGTTAAATTAATTCTACGAAAATTCTGGAAATGAACGATATTGATTGAAACTGGAGGGAGCTTGAATTTCTTTATACGAAATTTAATACAGTTGGATGAAAAATTAATAAGACTAATTGCAGATAGTTAATCGAACTGTCTGCAATAGAATGAACTTTAGTGTAGAGATTAAATGGTACTGAATGCAAAGGATTTGATTAAAATGGCATAGAAAAGAATGGAAAAAATTGATTAAATTGGATGACAGTTAGATGAACGTGGGATAGAATGGGAAGCAAGTTAAACATAATGGCAGTGAATGGAAATGAATTGGAATACATGAAATTAAATTGAATGTTAATGAAATTAAAATAAATTAGTAAGTTGAATAAAATCGAAGGGACATGAAATTAAATGTTTTGGACGATATACAATTTTAGAGTCAATTAAATTGTTGCGTCAATTAACGAATAAATTGTAGAATTGTTAAAAAATACTGAAAAAGTATACATTTCTTAAAGATGGGTTTAGTTATAGTGTGGACAAATTTTTTCCCCGTTTGGTGAATGTTCGCATTTTCTGCAGAACTTTCAATGAACAAGCCCGCAATAAGATTGTTCTCTTAAAAAAAAAAAAAATATATGATTCGGTATGGCTTTTTCCTATATCTATCAACTGCCATCAAATATTTCCATTAAACAACGAATAAATGATAAAATTGTTGAAAAAACAATTTTTGAAAAATTCGAATTTTTCTAGGAATTTTTTCTTACTTCTTTAACGTAAAATGGTTATGACTATGAGAAATTTTCATGCCAAATTTCAGCATCGTAGCTCTTTGACTACAGTCCGGGATCTGTCGTGTTTTCAACAGATACAGGAATGGATGCTTCTAATGTGATTTTAAAATCCCTGTAATTCGGAAGGTATAACATATTTTCAAAACAGTAATTTCTTCAAAAACTTTTAATATTTTAAAAAGTTTTAACAAATTCAGACTTAAATTATATATATTTTGAGGGATCTCCGATTATGGCCAAGTTTGCCTGTGACTATAAGACGTTTTCTTGCCGTAAAACAATCTCTTAGCTAAAGCGGTTTGTCCTCCTTTTCAAAAGACAAGCGGATGGATGGACTGACAAACATTTGTTCTTAAACCGACAGACAATCTGAATTCAAAACTGAGCGTAGTTTGCAAAGTATAACAACATTTCAAAATAGCGATTTTTAAAAAATTATGCTATTTCTGTAAATATTGGTGTAGGTCAGAGTACGTTTTTGTTATTACGACTAATCACATCATAAAGATGAATATTTTTCCTGAAGCGCGGTTTCAAAATTTCCTATATATCGAAAGCTATAACAATATTTGTGTAACAAATGTTTTTCCAGAAATCACTAATATCAAAAATTCTTACAACTTTGGAATTAAGCGGAAGTTTCAAATCGACTTTAAATAATAATATTTGGCTTGATAACTTTGACAATAACAACTAAAAATATGCTTGCGCTTTTAACTATACTTGTATTTCGAAAACTATATTTCAAAACTCGCTGCTTTTGTAAATTGCAGAAACTTGTAAACTGTACGGAATTGTAACATGAAGGTTAAACGTAAATATGCATCTATATGTATATAACAAAAATGAATAAACTTGACATTGTCCTAATTCTACTTAGCACCTTTTTCTTTGCAAGTCCAGATTTAAGAGAAATATCTTTAAGAATACTTTATTATTTGCATATTTTACAATTTCTAAACTTTCGACGTCATTGCCGGATTCGGGAAAAGTTTATGGTCTCGAATATATGAATTCCAGTCTTTTTAAAATTTTTGGTTGCTTTTAGTCTGAAACTAAATGTACTTTCGTTTCGTAGCAGAGAAAAAGGACTGGCGACGACAAACTGTCGTTGTTCAAATAACGTATTTTCTGAAATTCTCACAGCTGCTCAAAAATTTTATCTATTTACTTTTTGGTTGACATTTTCCAAATGAAATGCCGACAAATGATTTCATAAACTGAATCAGAATCAAAATTGTTTCTAATTTAGTTTAGTGTGTAGGAATCAAAATCAAAATTGTATCTAATTTCGTTTTGAATGCAAAATTCAATATAATTTTGAAACTTTAAAAACTTTGTAAATTTTTGATTTAGAGTCTAGAACAAACAAATCACAATAATAAATAAATCACAATTATTTTCGAATTTAGTGTCGTTTCGGTTGCGGTCCCTACTTTTGGGATAATTCACGATAGTGAGGCAGTCTAAAATGTTTTAAAATGTGTTGAAATATCCAAGTTTATTACAAACTATTAACATTTTTTGGCAAAATGATATAAAGCCATATCTTGTTTTGCTGTGCAATTGAATGCAATTATGTTATACAGGGATGGGTGTTAATTTTGTGACGTTTTTGAATGCAGTTGAATGAAAATAAATGATTATACAAAGATTATATGACGCAGTGACAGTATGATTACTTGACATTTTATTTGTATTCACATTTACCTTTGTTTCGGCGTTGGTCCTGTGCCATTCAATTGATTTTCATCCTCACCATCCCACATGGGCATTGAAATGGAATAGTGCAAGATCAAGGTCCATATCAGGCCAAGTATCAGTTTCAATTTGCAATCGACAATATCCGAAGAATCTGAAAGTAGATAAACAAACACCAATTTAGCTTCGAACAAGTTTTAACAAAGTTAATAATACAAAAAGTATTGGAGAAATTAACCTTAATTTGCAAATATTCCAGTTCTCCACAAATATAGAAGAACGACGTCACTTTTGAAAGCTCCTGAAAGACATTGCAAAGATTTATGAGCTGTTGAGTTGCTGCCGGAGAGCAACAAATCATAAGAGAATCGAGAAACTAGTTAAAAAGATGTTTTGCTGACGATAAATGTCATAAATAAATATCAGTCATTTCTGAGTGTGCCGGCTACAAGAGTGTGTCCATTCCATTGGCGGCCAACTCAATTGACTGACTGACAGACAGCTTTGAACACTTTAAGAGTTGGCCAAGCAGAAAATGGTCAAGTATTTTGACAACTTGCTTAAGTAATAACAATTAAACGGACATCAAACAAGTTTCTGACTAGTTCTTCTATACAGAAACGAACCGGCCAATAATGATAATCGGAATCATAAAATATAAAAATAATAAAAGAAAACTGGCGACAATAAAGCAAAAACGCTTTGTAATCAAAAAATTATTTTCTCTCAGCTTTTTTGAAGGCGGTAAACGATTAAGCTGGTTTTTGGCGATAATCAAGCGCTTTGGTCAAGTTCAGGGTTAATACAATGTCAGGCAAAATTTTCGCTGTTTAAATTGAATTTGTATAAATAGCACTATTTGTGAACAACGACACAGCAAATGCATTGTCTGCGGAATTTGCCAAATGTTTTAATATTTAGATTCGAAACTGCGCGTAGATCATAACGGCTTTTGACCATTGAGTAAATTAGTTGTTGTTGTTTCTTTTTCTCTACCGGTATGTGGATCATTTTGCCCTCTATTATGTTAATTTCCACGTGTTGTTTTCATTGACTAATTTATGAAACGGTCATGCGATGTGTAGGTTTGTTGAACTCTTTGTTTTATTATGTTTTGATAATATTTTTGAAGTGAATGATTAAATAATTGCCCAATAATTCACGGTGCGTATTGTAGAGATTTTAAGGTTGATTATAAGACAAAGGAATAAGAAATTTTAGATATGAATTGAAAGAATGACTGAATGAAAAATGAATGGAGCCATAATCAGAATCAGAAGGTATCTGTCACTGCAGTGAATATTTTAATGTTTGAGTCAAACTTTTTCCACTAATCTGTGAGGGTTACTCATTAACTTCTTAGAAAATCCATATAATCCAACTACAACTCCGGGCAAATTTGCTGAAGTGTGTTTTTAAATTCACAGCCCTGGCTGCACCACTGTTCCATGAGAAGCATTCTTCGGCAATCGAATGCGAAATTTCACGCGATTTCTATTTTGCAAATGATTAAAGAGAATAGTTTTTGGTTCATTCGCATATTGAAGAAAAATCGTATCTCACGAAATGCTAAAATGTAAAGAATTTTAAAGGTTTGATGCCAAAATAGTTCACAATCGAGTTCCGTAATGGCCATAGCACATTTGCACTGGCATTTGGGACTGTATGTAATTGAGTGAGGGGATTTAGACGTGGTCGTACGCCTATTTATAATGAGTCTTATAATCATTGACGATATTGTTTTGAAATGTTGAAAGTGGGGACATTTTTTTTCTAAATTTGAATTGTTTAGAAACTATCGGAAACATGCCGCGTTTCTTAATGGGATAAATGGGCGACAGCTTGATGATTTTAAAACAATGGCTAAAATAGTTTCGAAGAAGCCATAGGTCATAGAAACGGTTTAAATGCTGACTGCTAAATGTCTTGTGAGCTGCGCGAAGTGAAATTTTCGTCGAAGCAAGCAGTTAGTCATAGAGGTATTGGGCAATATCAAACAAATTTCAGCGGAATTACATTCCAGCTTAGCCTAGAAGAAAGTGTTCTTGCATCAAGATTATTCAGAGTTTAATATCCTACAGATAGCAATAGCTAAAGTGGATGAATTTCACTATATTTTGCCTATATACTATAATGAAATCAGACTGATTAGTCCACCGTGAAGATCAGGGCAGCAGCAGATGGCACCAAAATTCGACACAAATATGTTTATAGGGTGACCGATGAATGTTACTATCAAGAAGTTACATAAAACTATTGAAAGACATTTTCTCTCCAGTACAACGATAAATGAAAACCCCTTTCAACTTTGTGTAGTTTTAACAATATGGGGCAACTTGTCACATAGCTATGTTTTCAATAAACTGATTCCTATAAACCACACAGTGTATCCTGGAACTTGCGTTTTTCTTGTGCTGTGATAGCAAACGGAAAGTTTACAAAACGAAAGCAAGCAATGCATTCGAATGACAACTGAGGCACTTTCAGTGGCAACCTTCCAGATTGTAATTAATAACCACGTTGCACATTAGTAATTTGCAATTAAACTTCGAGAAACTGCTGCAGCCCTCTCACACTTTGAGAAGGAACTGGACTGCTTTTTGTGTCAATAAACAAATAGTTGCCACAATTTTGTATTCGAATTAGAGTTAAGTCGACTAAACACTATATACGGCGCCGAATATTAGCTCAAGACTGGAAATGGATGAAATAGTTCTAGGAATTTTCGTAAGACAAATATTGTAGTTAAGCGCAAACAAATGTAGCGGCCCATAACGATGGAATAGAGAGGAAATGAATACTGGTATATTTGGTCTATTTTTCCTGTATTTTATGTAGACAACAAATTCGGTCAATTGGCCGCAATAAGTAGTTGTTGAAATGGAATTCAGAAATATCCTACAATAAAGATAAGTTTTAAATAAGTATTTAATTTTAATTCTGAGCCATTTTAAATTTGAAATTGTACGTTATTACACATAATGTCTTAAGCCCAAGTAGCACGTTGTACCAAATATGCTTTCTTGAAAATTAAGGAAGATTTTTAAAGTTTTTTTTTGAGTTCTTAAACTAGAATCATTGAAGGTAGCCTAAAAACGTTTTTGAAGTCCAAATCAATTTTTTTTTTGCAATAGTTTAGTCACTAAAGTTTAGCCCCTGAATAAGAATGGCTCATAACGTTTGTCAGTTTTCGAATTTTCAATATCTTGTTGCCTAATACCAAGACGAGTATGACCACTGAAGATTGAGATCTTACTAAACTTTTTACCATCTGAAAACATATAGCGTTGCTATCGAGTTCATAGAATAAAGATTCTTAGTTCTACCGTAGTCAATAGTTAGTTTTCAAAAATAGGGAATATCGAATGACATCGGGCTAAGAGGCAAGAAATGGAACAAATCAGCACCTTCTCACATTCAGAGATCTTACAATCTCTCTATTAGTAGATCCACTTCGAATGTTAGTTTGAGAAGCTTTTAGTTGATTTGTCGAAAAATCGACTACTCAGACGTATCGAGGTAGGTAGGCCCCGCTCAAATTATGGTGGTTGTGTAGGGGTTCGGACCCATATCTATATACATATATATAGTAGCAACGTGTTCTATTCATTGTGCCACGGCCGATCATACCACAAAAATAGGGCTGAAGTTGGAATTATGAAATCAGGGTTGAAAACTTGTCCACCAGAGTAGGCTGGTGAAGAAAAGGAATTTCAAGAAATTCGCCATTTTAGGGGACAACAATTGAAAAAAAAAGGTAACAGAGGCCAAAAATTGTACCATAGCCCAGAACAGGCGGCACTTTTGCAGTTTAGGGGATAAACAGCAGAAAGTAGGCAAAAATTATACTATCACTTGGCACGAATTACTGCAATTAAGGTCAACATAATTCGTAAAACGAGTGATAAAAGATGGAACAGAAAAAAAGATAACAAAAATTATGACTTCACCTAGTTTAAACGGATAAGCAGAGACATGGAATAAACTCTCTTCTAAGATAGAAAAAGATGCCAAATCCCTGATTAAGCAATAGAAATCAGAGCAAAGAAATTTCGGCAGAGATGAAGAGAAATGTGTAATTACAATTTCAACTTTTTTTTATTAAACACCGAAAATGGGACAGACGAAATCGCACATAACAGTTAAGTAATTTTGCCAAACGGTTATGATTTGTCGATCTCTTTCATAACACGCAATTGGTGCCACGAAATTTATAAATTCCTTAATAATGTTTAAAGTATACTTCAAAAAAAAAAAAAAAAAAAAAAAAAAAAAAATACTGATGAATTGTGAACAACTCATCAGGAATTCATCAGCAAAACATGGTTTCCAACAGAAAACAAGTGATGTTTTATTACAAACCCCATTCGTGCTGTTGAATACATTAGAAAATTTAAACAATTTGCTGTCATTCTCTTTTTTTTTTTTGCTATACAAATAAAACCATCATCTCAAACATTGTTAAGAATTTTAAAACTTTAAATTGTTTAAATTCTCTGTAAAAAAAAAATGCCACAAATAACTTGAGATGACTTCAATTTCAAATTGACTTCCCACTTTTAATTTGGGTTGGTTTCTCAAATCCAAACAAAATATTGTCACAACTGGCGGCGGTGGTTTCAGCTTGAACGTGTATACTTTGCTAACACCCCCACTTCAAACAACCACACAAAAGCAATAACAATTGAACATAATTAATAGAAAAAAAATTAACAACAAATGGATATATTTGAACAATATTTGCACTGCCAAGCCAAATGGATAATGATGATGTTTTTCAACGAATGCCAGGGGGAGGAGCATTTCCATCTCTCATATCATTATGAATTCCAACTGAGTCATAGCAACCAAACACGAAACTCTCACTTTTGTGGGCTTACAATTGATGCGTCCATGTTCCATCATTCGTTAGCTATGGCTCTTAATCCATGTTTTAAGACCGCTTAAGCTATTGTTTCATGTGCGTCAAAATTTTTTCCAAGAATTATTATCTATAAACGAAGATGAATAATTCGAATGCTAAGTTAAAGTTTCAGTTTGAATTGAAATCTATCGAAATATTAATGACGCCATCATACTGTGCGTCACCTCGTTATAGTGGGTACTCAGCAATAAAATGCATTCGAAATTACGTCATTATTAACTTTGATTTTCAGCTTTTAACTGGCAAAATTGAGATTGTTGTTAACGTGTTGTTATTAGTATTTTGCTGGCGTTTAATGTCTTATGTGCAAATACTTTAGCTTTTTTTTGCTGTCGTTTTGTTTGTTACTGATAACAACGAGCTAGAGAGGGAAAGGAAATTGAAATCGCCGGTAAATAATGTACATACTACAGTTTCATTAGTAGGGTGGCATCTCATTATGCAGCTGTACATCTTGGTGTGAAACTGGAAACTGCATTCGAAATAGAAGCATTTTTTGTTATGTTTGCCCTACCTTGAAGTTTGTCATATCCTGAAGTTTTTTTAAATGTTAATAAAATCGTATTTGTTCTCTTAAATTTAAATTTAAAAAAATTCTAATTTTTTAAATTTAAAAAACTATAAAAAGAACTATAAAATTTAAGAAATAAATACTTTTTTCTAAATGTTATGGATATGCCCATTATGAAACTTGGAAAGGATTTGTGGAAAAGTGTGGATTTTACCCCAAAAACTATAAAAGCACAAAAGATGGAATATTGTTAAGCAAGATGTTAATTTATTTAAATTTATTATTTTTCAGTAGCTCTTTTGTTAACTAAATTTTGAAAAAATCATCACTTTAATATTTTTGAAAGCACGAAAGTTATTGGAAGTAGAAATAAGTTTCCGTCGTTTTACAGAAGACGACACCATCAGTAAGTTATGGTAAAAATTGTCAGATGAAAAACGTTGAATTCCAAGATTGGATATCTGGTAATGTCATAATTCCCAAATATTTGTGATTTTGCATCAAATATTTGTGATGTGATATTTCTTTTTGAGTGAAAATGTTAAGTTTTTGAATCAAAGTATCGATTTACACTCCTATTATTTGAAAAAAATCTGCAGCTGACACGCATCGAAACATCTGGCGAGGTCGCATCACTTGGGACAAGTTGCCGTAAGTGGTTCCAAAAGTTCGGTAAGGGTGAGTTTGATATGAGTTTGTCTTTGAGACAACAAATGTAGCGGAAATCCGAAATGTACGGAAACGTAGAATTGAAATCATTGAAGGAAGACTTGAACTTGCATTTATATTAAGGAGTTACTGATCAAGGAATTTCACATAGTTTAAAATCATTGGAAATGATTCAGAATAGAGGAAATAGGGTTTCATATAAACCGCACAAACGTTGACTTTGCCAGCCATAAATGAAAGAGTTTTTTTGTATCATATAGTTACCGATTATGAAAAAACGCATCCTCTAAAATCACTTAAAGAAGAGAAAATCATGGGATCACCCACGTGAACGGACGTAGAATACTGTTTGCAAGGCATAAATGGAGGAGGTTTTTGCATCATAAAATAAAAAATGGTTCCACTACAATAACCCCAGAACACCATGGGGACCCCGTGACCATGCTAAAACATCAACAGTCAAGCCAAGTGTTCATGGAAAAATCTCATGCTATGCATTTGACCGGATCGACGTGTTATAGTGAATTGTTACAAGTTCCTCAGGCCAACGAAACCTGTACAGTGGCCCTCTACCAAATACAATTGATGAGATTAAGCCTATCACTCAGAGAAAGGTGCGCCTACTACTGCTCAAGACACCACAAAGATATTCTATAGCATCATAATGCTCGTTTACACTTTGTGGCGCCATCCAAAATTTACTTAAAAACCCTCTATTTGGAAGGCACTTTTTCCGATCGATGACATATGAGTAGTGCTTCACATTATATAAAGAAACTACAATTTAATTTGATTCCTCGGAAGAAGAAGCTTTCTATCGACGCGGTATACGATATTGCCAGGAAGATGGGAAAAAGTAGTGGCTTGGGATGGACAATATTTCGTATAATCCATAATGTGTCGCGTTTTTTCAAAAGCGATTTTGATAATAAATGATAATTTCTATACAAAACTTTCCAATCTTAAGTATTTTCTTTGCTATTGAATAGTTGGGAACTAAATATTTGGCAACCTATTGACCATATTTATGCCAACGCTCACCCTACTGCCACTTCATATAAGTAAGATAATACTCGTATATTAAGCCTCTTAAAATCTATAGTAATGTTATAAAGTTAAGTATAGTGCTGATGGCAACCAAATCCAGTGATTTCATGAATACTTATTATTACTAAGAGTATTGATAGCAATTGTCTGGCACTTTGTTCTATGTCCAAATGTAGTGACCATTGCTCGAAGTGCAAGCAAGTATTGAGGAAAACCCCGAAACTTCCACCAGGCGACGTTCTTAGCAGTTAGAGATGTCTAGGCGGTTTTTGCAAAGAATTTTACATATTTAACATACGCTATATCTTTTCCTACATAAGATGCAATTGATTCACGAGCTAAAACCAAATGATGCACAAGAATGCATTCAATATAGTTAACGTTACTTACGCGCCACCCTTTATTTCTGACACAAATGAATAGTTGTTCGTCGAAAGAATTTTGGTAAATAAATCGTTCGTTTCGTTCGTAATAATATCTAAAACGCGTATATTCTTCTACTTCAAGCAATATTCTTCTACTTTCTAACTTTTGCCAATTCCCTAATTTCTAATACAAATTTATTTCATTGACGCTGGAACCGAAGTATTGTTCAAATATTACATTTTTCGAGTAAATCGAATGTTAATTTGCTCGAAAAACAATTTTTGTAGGAAATAAAATATTTGCATTATCGACCAACAACCAAACTTTTCAAACTGGTATTTTTCGGGTCCCTCTATAGACCAATAACAATTTGTAATGTTGTAATATTTATATATTTATCTGTTTTCCATTCAATTGTGGCTAAAATTTGTCATGCAATTCCTGAAGTCTTTGTGACGGTTTTTAGAGTGGTTTGGTTAATAAGCGAGGGTTGGGAGAGCGAGTATTCTCAATAAATGTACGACGCTACAGACACCCTATATCGTAATATATAGACTCCAAATCAATTTTCTAGTAATCAATGTAATTAAAAATTTATAAATTATGTGTGTCTGTGAGTAACACGTGGTCTTTTATACATTTCATTCGATAGTGATGAAATTTCAGCAGATTGTTCGTTAGATATTCGGAATAGTTCGTAGAGTGCGAAGGGTGGAGCATCAATAAATATGACATGTAAAAACACTAGAAAACACCTCCAAAAAGAGCTCTGTTTTATGAGAGTCAAGGGCGTGGAGTCGGAGTTGGAATCGGTGTTAGAATTGATGGATTCAATGGATCATTTTAGATTCTCCTTCGGATTGTACATATATGAGTAACAGCATAACTTAAAGCACTTTTTGTTGTATGAACTACTTAAAGGGATGTCGTCTTCTTATAGTGTCGCATAAATTTCAGTTTTACCTTAATATAAATTCCATTTCAAAACTGTAGGAACAATTCCTACAAATCTAACCACACTTTTATGAATATTTGAAAACGGCGTGAATTCACTACACATTTATTTACATAATATATAAAAATAAAAACCCTGTTGACATAATCTGATGATGAATCAACTTGGCGCAATTCTTCACTTCCAAGTAAGATAAGAACAAAAGTATATTCCATTTATTTTTAAAGGAAGTATATGATGATGATGATGATGTCATTTTTAGGTATTACTCCATATATAATTGCTGTTTTCGGAAAAAACAACTTATAAAAACTATAAAGTTTTCTCTTGACACATTTTGTATTATTTTGCTTCGAATATAGAAAAATAATCCTTCAAATGAATTACAACGATAGCTGGCGCTAGCGCCTCTATTATTTTTTATTTACAGATTTATATGGAAACAAAAAAGGTTTTATTGTTTTTTATCACGTTGTGGCTTTTTTCTACAATTTCTCACTACTCAAACGTGTCAATGTCAATTAATTTCAAAATAACTAAAGCTCAATTGAGATGTTTACGCAACAATGATATAATAACGCTACAAAGGCTTGTGATATCTTTAGCTTTCAATCACCCATTTTATGTTTAGATTTAGTTTAGTCATAGAAACGGGCAAACATTTGGTTTCACTTACAAAACGATGAGTAAGGGAAATATTAGGAAATATGATTTTGAAAAACTTCTTGTTGGAAAATAAGCTTGAACTTTAATTTGATTTATTGAGGGGAAACAGGGAAAACATGTTGCGAATTACAGATTTATGGGACTAAAGCAAAATAACAAGTTGAACTTCATATTCGTACAATTTTAGGGTATTTAATAGAATTTGTCCACAAATTCTTGTGCTTTTCTTAAACTTTTATTTTCTTTCTTGTCATTTTATGGATATATATCGATTCACCAGAAATCATGATGTATGTCAAGTACCTACAAGTTTTTATTGACATACAAAATTATTTCATTCTTAAGAATTCTCATACAACGCAAAATGACTTTAAAAATTATTATTAACAACAGCCGCAATAAAATCGCTGAAGTCTTCGTACGTTTTGTTTTCTTTATTTTTAACGCTATTTCGTTTTTCGTTCTTTTATAGAGTTACTTTGGATGATGTCATTAAACTTCTAGCCGATTATATTCTGTCGTGCATGAATCAATTGTTGATGTCGTTAATTTCTGAATAATTTTAAATCTCTTCTTTATCGAATTTGACTTTAAAGTAAAGCGTTTTCTTTTTTCAATTAACAGCCAATAATATATGTAAAGATATTGGAAATTTAAATGAGAGACAAATCAATGGCGCCTTTAAACAAGATGAATCCCTCATTGAGTTTCAACAATAGATAATGGGAGAGGTTCCAGTTTTTAAATTGTACAAGAAGAATATGGCTAAAAACGAGTTTTTTCAAGTTTTTATTTCCACGAATTAACAGTTTTTTAGGGGCATGTATTGGGCTTAGGATGGTGTTAGCCATGTTTGCTATAATAATAAAGAAAGCTGAAGAAAACACGATTGGCACTATCTTTGATAAAAGCCACATATTATGATGACAAGAGTCTAGAACTTTACAGTTAACCTATTTACTGTTAGCTGTTTACTGTCAACATTTTGAACGGAATTATTATGCAGTTATATAGGGTTATCGATTTAAAGGTTTCAAAACCACCAATCTGGCAAGGCTGTCAATACCTGCCATCTGAAGTGTTATTTATTCAGTGAAACTTTTGCCATTTAAGAATATAGATCGTTTAACAACGGAGGACACCGTAAAAATAGTTAAAACTTAAAACTTCAATCGAACAAAATGTTCTTCAGCGATGAAGGTAATTTCTCATTCGGTGGTTACGTCAGTCAACAAGCAAAATTGTCGCATGTGGGCTTTCCATTTCTAAAGTTTAGTACCAGACATCAAACTGGGTTGATAATATTGATAAAAATCCATATATTGCTTTGCCTGATCAGCGAGTGAAAGCATATGAGTTTGTTGATGCAGCAAGCAATTAACTATAAAACAACTATGGTTAAAAAGGATGCCGCGTTTGCTAGTTGTGGGCCATAAAAGCGATCATGTAAGAGTTTCAAGACAATATTTGGACGCGTTTCAATGTAATAATCTTTGTTATTATGTTATTACTGTATATGAAACATGCAGCATTCGCAATCATTATGAAGGCATCAACAAAAATGAGTTTGCCGGCAGACGAGGTCACACCCGCGACACAGAAAGGATGTTTTTGACTATACGCTCCGTGTGAACTATAATAACTATAGCTTTAGTTCAAAAATTATTCGACAATGAACTCTATAGGCTATTAAAAACAGGACAATCAAAACTCTGTCAGAGAGGTCAGGAGTCAGAACTTTGTGCGACGAACTGGAGAAGGAGTGAAGGAGTGACAAGCGAAACAAATTCTCTGGCATCCCATGAATACGAAAGCTTTTCACATGCAGTGACCTTGCATGTATTCTAAATTTAGACTTACAGAAATGGAACCTGAAGTTTAGTGACGTTTCCAAACGCCAATGTAAGAAATTTTTACTACATTTGTCCATTGCTCTACTGCTCGAAGTGTTCGACAGCACATATAGATGATCGTCGCTTAAAGAAAGACAGATGGTTGTATTAAAGATCAGCCTCACTATCAAATGAACGATATCTACGTTTACTAACCATAGCGCTACGGTTGATTTGCACCACTTTTCATGTTGCACCTCCCGTACAAATAAGCCATTAAACCTACATATATATTAATTTGTTCACATCTTTTATTTAATATAATTAAATTTAACCATTTACAAATACAATTTAAAAGTCAGCTAAAGTAGGGCTGCAAATGAAAACTGTCCGCATTGCGGCATTCCTTCTGATGCTTTCCATACAAACTGGCCGATTTCTCAAAATTCAATTTTTCCCCTGTCAGCATAGATTTTTATTTTCATAATTCTTAAAACTTTAACGTTAGATGTCAGTGGTGTGACAAATTACCAAAACGAGTGGTTAAAAATACTTATTTACTTGCGCGTAGAGGAATGGACTGGACTTCCCATTTCGGAGGAGATGAGAGGCATCTAAATTTTCAAACTCATTGCAACGGCGGTTGTTGTTGAAACAAAAAGAGAAGATATTAATTTTCGAAAGTATTCCGTTTGAAATTCTATATATATATATATATATATATATATATATATATATATATATATATACCTATATATATAAAATTATTAATATAACTGTTATATAATGAATATAAATATATAAATAATAATATCAATATCCGCTTGTACTGACCACAAGATGATTGTAATGGGTTTGGATCAGGGACCGTGCGAAATTAAATCCGAAAATTTTGTTTCAGTTTCTGGAATCTAAATCAGAAATAATCAAAGTTTTTATTCTAATTCTGACAACCGAATTAGAATTGTATTGAATTTAGTAGCTATTTCATACATTCAAAACGAAGTTACAAATCACATGAAACAAATGCCTCAATAATGCCCTCTGGCGCTGAGGCCAAATATTATATTGTTATATATTGTACAGAATTTTAAATAAACATCGTGAGAGAACTGTTTTCAAACAAAAAAAAAAAAGTAGAAATAATTTTGATTTAGACTCAATTAATGAAACCTTTTTCATTTGAAAATTTTCAATTCAAAAAAAAAAAAAAACCGGAAAAATTGTTAAGCAGATATGAAAGTTTCTGAGAGCCTGGTATTGTAAATTTAGAAAATAAATCATTTCACCCATTTCTATCTTTCGCAGTTTGATGCTAAGCATTTTTTTCTCAGCCAATAAACGAAACTACCTTCGATTTAAGTTGTGATTGAGACAGTCTAAGCAACAAAAATGCATAAAACTATATTTTTATTTTAGGGTCTAGAATCAAAATATCCATTTCATTATGTTTCGATAGAGAAACAGAATCAATGTAGATTTCTTTCTAATTTCGTTTTAGGTTTAATGTACTTTAAAGTTTACAGTATCCAAACTGAAATGAAGTTAAACTTCAAGCACGGTCTATCGTAAACGGATCAAAGTTTTTTTTTAATACCTTTCTCAAATTTTATAGAAAACAGAGAGTCGAAAATTTCGGTTGGACGGCAGTGTCATAAACTACTTATATGTGATTCATTCCATTTTCCATTCCATTTTCATTCCAATCCATTTTTCGGTTTTAAAGGTAAAGCTACATAAATAAAACACATATAAAGCTATGATTTCTATGAAATTTTTATTTCATTATAATGATTGGACCTTGCCATTATGTACGAACGAAATACAATGTCATTTAAATGACCGCCTCTGGTTTGGTTGCAGCAGTGGATACTTTTGAGGTTTCTTCAGCATCATTTTCGAAAAGAATACGGCAAAGACTATAATGCGCATCAAGCAGTTACTTTTTTCGGATACAATGGTTTTTTTACAATCCCTTCCAGGATTTCCGAGCTCCTTGTTCGATTGAAAGCCCACGTTTTAATCACCACTTTGTAGTAAGTTTTAACTACTTTTACGCTTTCTTTGATTGTTAAATGGATCATATTCGTAAATGGCAATCTTTTCACTAAATAAATAACACTTCAGATGAACGGCTTTGCCAGACTGGTGGTTTTGAAATCACTAAATGGATAACCCTACATGACTTTTAGCTTATTCATAAAACCAGTAATTTTCATTAGCATACCTTCTCTTTTTTATTTGAATTTCCTTTATAAATTCCTATTCCAGCTTCACAGAAGACCCCTCTTCTCACTAATATTAATAATTCATTTAACATTTGAAACTAAGTTTTAATTAAATATTATTTTTTCGCCGTATGCGCGAGCGATTTCTTTTCCACACTTTATCTTCATTTCAACCTAACCCCCTGCCGCATTTTTTCATCCCCACAAACCGTCGATAATAACTATTTGCCTGCTCTAATGCTAAAAAATTGTATCGCATGGAGGGAATCTTAACTCTATGGATTTGTTTTTCAAAAACATTTCTGTTTGTTTGCCCGCATAGGCGAGCGAGAGTCTCGTCGATGAGAGGCTACAGTGAGAAGTCGTCGTGGCGTTTGTGGAAGAAGCCGGTTTTCAATGTCATTGAAATCTGGCCTTAGATCTCAAATCTCACATGTTGCCACCACCAACCAGCCAGCCATCCAGCCAGCCATTGCCATTGTGACTAACTACAGCGAACAGCGACAGCGAAGACCCCGCCAGTGCTGCTGGCCAACGGAAAATGTCGAAAGAAACGCTGAGCGTTTGAAAGCGCATTTTTTTTACGAAAGAGGAAGTTTTTCAGCGTTTTGTGAAACTTTGTGTATGTTCCGCTGATTGTTGTTGCTATTTGCTGTCGTATCGAATTTTGGAATACTGAGGTCTGTGGCGGCCACAGCAGCTGATGTTTTTTTGATGATTGAAGCAAAGTCATGACTTTGGTGGCAAAGCTGGGGTAATGGTGCTGGAACAACACTGGTGAGGTAGTGATAATGACGGTGGTAGTGGGGAAGTTGTTTTTAGTGTGGTTGTTTCAATTTGTTATAGATTTGAATCTTAGGTTTAGTTTTGGGTTTCTTAAACCAATTTTGTAATAGTTTTTCGGAAGGGGGGCACTCAATGTTGCTTGGAGTAGGCCTGACAAGTACAATATTTTGTTGAGGTTGGCTCACTTACTAGCATGAGATTATCGCAAGGTCATTGTTGGGTAAGCATAGATTACAGTACGAATTTTGTTTCCTAATTTTCAATATTTTTTCAACAGCAAACTACAAGTGGAGAACATTAGAATAAAACACCGGATTAGAAAACGACATACAGGAAAAAAAATAATAATAATAAATAAACAGCAAGTTAAAGAAATACAAAGTAATTTTAAGAAATTAAAAATAATTTGTGAGGCAAGAAATTTAGAGGTTTATCAGCGATCAACTCCCCAATTAAAAGAAACTATTTTTCGCATGTCTTCAAGTTTTACTACAACAAATTTACATCTGTTCTTTACAATTTGGATAAATATTCAACGCCAAGTTGTTTTCTGCTTGTCAGGCAAATCGATGTGAACTACGCCAAGCATAACAGCTTAAAACCTGGCACGCAGTTCAAACGAAATTTTCCCTTCCCATAAATAATGCATATAGAATGCACTACCAAAAATTTCTCAGCACTGATTTTCGCTCACTTTTCTTTTGGCTGAATCTCAGCTCTTCAGGCAATTTTCGTTTAAAAATTTTCTTCGAAATACGTTAACGCAAAATAAAACCAAAGGTTTTTTCATTTGTCTCCTATGGAAATTTATATTTTTTAATAATAATATGTATTGTACATACTAAAGGGTGGCGCATAAGTAATGTTAACGGCGACTATATTGAATGCGTTCTTGTGCATTATTTGGTTTTAACTCGTAAACCAATTGCATCTTATATGGGAAAAGATGTAACATATGTAGAATTTATCTCTAACTGCTGAGAACGTCGCCTGGTAGGAGTTTCGGGGTTTTCCTCAATACTTGCTTGCACTCGAGCAATGATCACTTCATTTCGAACTGCACTAGGTCTGTGATTTCCAGCACGCGGAAGATCACAGACAGCCCTTTGTTGCCTAAAACGCTGTAAACTGTAAACCGGTAAATTGTTGGAACGCTAGGAGCATTTTGAGTATGAAAGAAATTTTTTTATAATCTGAATAATCGAATACTGACTTTCAAAGTAAAATTAAACAACTTTGGTTCTTTGTTCTATGCTGAGCCTTTCCATCATAAATTTCCCAAGTATTATTTAGTTGATTTTGTAAAGAGGCGAAAAAAAGACAAACAAAAAATGTATTCACTGACCAAATCTTGGGGTTACTTATGCGCCACCCTATAGAAATATTTATAGAATTGAAGGCCTTAATAGTCTCCCAAAATTATATTCCGTATAGAGATAAGTGAGCACGAAGCAAACGAAAATTTTACCTTCGCTGCGCACTAACCTTAAACTGCGGACGTGACCTTAACCGAAAGGATCGCTATCAGTTCATATCATATTTTGTGCACTCAAGTTTTAAGGAAAAACCTCTGGCAAGTCGGCTTTTGGATATTCAAATGTAAGATGAAAAGATATCGATTATGTTCTTACCCAATTTTGTCTACGTAAAATTCAACCGTGATCTCCATCGGATTGTTGATGTTTCTCAATTTAAATGCCAAATGTCAAAAAACGCTGTACATAAATAATATTCTTTTAGAAAAAAATATATATGAAAACCATGATTGTAATAATTTGCCTAAAGAAATTTTTTTTGTTAGACAGAAAACTCGATGTTGAATTTAGGTATTTTTTTCAAATTTAAATTTTCAAATTTGAAGCTGTCCATATTGTATTTCTCCAATACCCTTTTTTCACTATATTTGGAGAATTTGTGTGTGTCAAGTTTCGGTGAAAAATCATGTCTTCCTATAATATTAAACAACTGCTTATAAACATGTTCTCCTCATACGTAATAATTTTGTGAAAATTTATAAAGAATAATTAATATAATTCAAATGTAATAACATAATTCAATTTAAATATCACTACATAACTTACCTTTGTTATGTATTTTTGAGTAGGAAGTTCAAATCTTTCAGTTAAATTGCATGTACGGTCACGCTTAAGTTCCGCTATTTGGCATTTTGTTGTTTCTAGCGATATCTTCTAAATTTCCTTGAGTTTTTCTGCTGGTACAGAACCATTTTCAATTAAATTTTTTACCCGGAATAAAACGTTTTTTTGTTTCGATTTTTTTTTTTGGTTTTCTTTTTAAAAATTTATGAAGAATTATAATTGTTCAAGAATAATTTTCGATTTTTGCTATATAAAAAATAAAAACGATCATTCGAAGTGCAATTTAGTTTGCTTTCTTCAAAGAAAAGAACTAACGAAAACGGTTGCAAATTGTGGACTCCAATAAAAAAATCACAATATTTACCTTTATGAAAGCAAACCACCAATGAACACTAATTCATGAATGAGGGTTAATACACTAAAGTAAACCTCATTTTAAATAATTCGTTGTTAACACCCAGAAAGCAATAAATTATAGCATTATTAAAAAAAAGCAAAAAAAAAAAAAAAAAAAAAAAAAAAAAAACCCCTGATATAACCATCATACAAGATATTATTAGCAACATTAGCGAAAACCCTACAAAAATTATTCACAAAATAGAGTAGCCGCTATAAAGATAACGTTCAAATCATTATAAGTGAAATTCTATAATTATCTGGAGAATTTTAGCAGTAGATTTTGCAGCAATCATGATAGGTCCCATGACTTGATAAACAAAGTTCTTTTTTTTTTCTTTTTTTTTTTTTTTTTTTTTGCTGCATGAAATACAATGAAATGGAAAATGACAGCCCATCAACAGAAAACTTTGCGAGAGCGGGCAACATAAATTTCAACGATGATGAAGAGGTACTAACGATAATAATGATGTTCGGTGGTCAACTATTTGTATGATGCCGCAATGTTATTCACGGTCCAAATACTAAGTTGGTTTTTGCTGATAATATAAACTGTGGTTAGTTCACACTACTAGTAGTCTACGTATATATGAGGAGAGTAAGAATTAACTGCAGTATTTTTTGGCATACGAATCTATCCCCAATTATCATGTTAATGCAAATTTGGATGTTTTCCTCTTTTGCGGCGGAAATTCCTTATAAAAGGTGATGCTTACTATAGGGTATATTTGTATGATAATAACAATCACATTTTGTTAAAAATCTGAAAATATAGTAGCGTGTTTTTGTTCTGTTATATTCATTTTATATACAGGAAAAACAATAAAAGTACTGAAAATGATGTCATGTGATTATATTAATTATTATATATTAAAGCGAGCTTTTGTTATGTAATTGAATATTGAATACGAGTATATATTTATATATACCTATATGATTGAAATCATCAGAGTAAAACTCACTTATGTGCTGTAGACAACGAAAAAATGCAATGTTTTTATTCATATTTAAGTTTGTTTTTGATTGATAGCAGTTGAAGATTCAATACTACTGCGATTTTTCAATATTGTCGCCTGTAGAAATCATCAATTGTTTTCAATTCTAGTGTGTATCATAATTGAAGGTAAATTGTTTTTTCTTTCTTTTTCTTAGTTCAAGAGAGCACACAATTCTTTGATATTTGAGATTTTTTAAAACGAATCACGCAATAAAATGTGCTAAATTCAAGAGAAGGCAGATTTCTGCAATCTGTGTGAAATATATCTGTGTTTACAAGGAAGAAATGACTTAAGATTTAGGACAGATTTGGAATTTTTCATACTTGTTACAGAGCTTATTTAGACGCATATTCATGTTAAATCCAAATTTCGAAATTCCGTGTATTTATAGCGATTTTGCAAAATAATACTTTCAATATTAATGAAAAAGAGAATAACATTTTTTATTGTTATATGTCATTTAGCACCATTTCAGAATTCTAGAATACAACATATTATAACAAATTTCTATAATAGCGATTCCTTATAAAGCACTCAATATCTCAAAATACCAAATTCTGAAAAAGTCGATTTCCCTTACAAGCACAGATATATAAAATACATCCGTATAGGTTTAATGATAGAGAATTTCTAATGTTGTTTATTGCAGCTACTTTGTTTGCCATAATTCGACCCCCATTGTTTCGCACTCGCGCTTTGTTTTAAATTACTCTAGCGCCCCCTTTGAATCCCCAGATGTATTACAAATCAAAAAGAAAGTATCATTGCGAAGAACTTCTACTCTATTTCTTTGATATAGCTTAAGCTTTCCAAAGCGAAAAACAAAATCAAAAATTTATGAATCGTAAGATTTTTCTAATTTTTTACTATTTTACGAAATAATTATTTGGTGTATTTTTTTTATTAGAATCACAACAAGGTTTCAAAATAGTATTAAGGAATTTAGTCTCATAGGAATTATGCTTATTTTTGCCAATAGTATTGCGGAATCAGAAAATGTTGATGATTACTTTGAGAACAAATATTGTTTAAAATTTAAATAATTTTCATTTACGCATTTAACAACTGACGCGAACTTTAGCTAAAGCCACATACGGCTTTTGTGCACACTGAAAATTGAAAGATGTCAACAACGCAGTGTTCTCAATAATTGGGAGGAGGGGGACTAAATGCATATCTGCCTGAAGAAGAGCAATGCGGTTATAAAAATTTTGCAATTGACTGACGACTATTTGGTGAGAAAACGCTTCCTTTACGAAGCAACATTTTGGCATCCAGAAGAGGTTCAAAATTTGATCAGAACTAATGAATTTAGAATTAATAGAGCCTTGAATGAAAATATTCATATTTGAATAATTTCGCAGATAACTATTAAAATAAGCACACTACCCTACAACAGTTGTAAACAAAAATACTTCAGTACCGTCGCTTCTATTTCGCTGAATACTGTACTGTCGAAATAAAACTATTGTGAAATATGTAGTGTTATTCCAAGAGAATATTTGCAATGGCTAATCTTAACATATAGTCGATATTTGACGAAAATTCAAATATATTGAAAAATTACAAAATTGCTGATTTGTCAGAAATGGAGTGCCCAAAAATGAAACCGATTTCATCTTTTACGCTCTCTAAGAGATTTGGACAGAGAATCTTTAATATAATGGCAAAATTTTTTTCCAAAATTTGCGAAAAAAATCGCTAAAACACAAAATCTATGTAACTTTAAAATAAAGTGTTCAATTGCTAAAATAGAATTTATGATCTCCAAAAGATATTTACACCGAGTGTGAATTTCAATCTGTCATCAGCAAGTTTCTGAACTATTGCTAAAATCAAAATGCGGCCAGAGCTCGGAAAGGAAAAGTCAAGTAGTGAAAATATTTCATATTTAAGTCACATTTTAAGTTTATCAACATTTTTTCGTTTACTTCTATGCAAAGTTTCATTTACGTGTTTGCCACAAAGTTGGCCGAAGATCTAGAAACTAGATCGGGTGTGATTGTAAATCCAAGAACTATCTTTAAATAATAACGTTTTCTACAGCAGAACTCCACGCAAAAAAAACCCTTATAAGCGAAAAAATCGTAAGCTTCGTTTGGAATTTGCCCAACAGCATAATACGAAAGGAAATGATTTCTCGAAACAAGGTTTGTTTACAGACGAATCAAAATATAATATGTATATTTGGAAGTGATGGAAGAGTGATGGAATGCATCCCAAACACTTAATTCCAACTGTTAAACATGGTGATGGTAGCGTAATGGTTTGGGGTACTGTCGCTGCATCTGGAGTAAGAAATCTGACATTTATTGACGGTAACATGGATCGTCATCAGTATAAATCAATATTGGACCAACATTTGAAGCCATCGGTTGATATTTTGAATTTTGGTGCCAGTTGGATATTCTAACAAGATAACAATCCAAAGCATACCGTTCAGGTTGTTAAAGATTGGCTGCTTTATTATGCCCCACGATAGTTGCACACACCACCTCAAAGCCAGGATTTAGATGTCATTGAACACGTTTGGGAGATTTCAGAACGCAAAATCAGAAAACACGATATTACTGGTGCTCCAATATGGAAAGGGAAGCTTCAAGAAGAATGGATTAATATAACGCCTACAGAATTGGAAGTCTTGTTGACTCAATACCCAGACGATTGCAGGCAGATATAGATGCCCTTGGTGGGCCAACAAAATACTAAGTTTAAATTTCATAAACATTTCGAATGCTTAAATGAAGTTATCTACGTTAGTTTACTAGTTGTTAGTGTTTTTTTTTTTTTTAATTTTTCTTTAATAATTTCCTAAGTTTATATTGGAGTAGGTAGTTTTTTTTTTGTTTTATATTAAGAAATATGATTTTCAAACAAAACTACATCATTAGTTTTCTTTATAAAGTTTTCGGACTCGTGAGGTAGCAGAAATGGGAGTCGTACATACACTCATGTCAGGCTCTTTATGTAAATATAGGTAATAATAATAATGATAATAATAATAACAACTTTCAGTTAAAATTGATTGAAATAATTGTAAAGTAGTCGCGCCATTTGTTGGAAAAGCTCGTTACAATAAATCCTTCAGGAAAGTTCAGTTTCGTTTCGGTTTTAATATTCTAAGTTTATTTCAAGTAAACTAGAAACTTGTTTGTGATTCGTATTTGAAACAACAATTCGCTTCATATATTAATTCATTTTTTACCTGAAACAAAATTAAAAACCTACATTGATTTTGTTTCTCTATCCAAACATAATTATACAAATATTTTGATTCGAGAAATGAATACAGTTTTATGAAATTTCGTTTCTTACAAGTTGTTTTTATAAAATGTTCAAAACTGTAAACGATCGAATCATCTGTAAACGTATAAAAGTTTACGCCAACTATACAAGTTTTCAAAAAACAATGTTGCCATTATATATTTTTTCAAATATTTTTTTTTATTGTTTCACACAAAGTAATTTTACGGAAACCATGCTTAATAAGCTTTTCAAAACGAAAATCTATTCGAATTACAAAGACGTACAGAAGAAAGTAGTCGTTAGCTTGGCGAACAAATTGAGTGATTCGTTTTATGGAAACAGGCTAA
This sequence comes from Philornis downsi, assembly GCA_019455685.1. Taxonomy (NCBI): domain Eukaryota; kingdom Metazoa; phylum Arthropoda; class Insecta; order Diptera; family Muscidae; genus Philornis; species Philornis downsi. The sequence continues at coordinate 1,154,949 of JAHXMU010000038.1, forward strand.
ATCAGAATTGAGACCAAATGTTGTTTCATTTCTCGACAGAGAAAAAGACCTGGCGGCGGCAAACTGCGAAAAGTAAAAATGGTTCAAATAATTGATATTCTAAGTTTACAATATTAGGCTTTCAGAAATATTTAAATTGAAAAATTTCAAATGAAATACAAAATCAAACGTTTCATGAACTGAATCAAAATCAAAATTCTTTCTAATATCGTTTCGGGTGTATGAATAAAAATCGAAATTGTGTGTATTTTAGAATAGCATGTACAGGGCGTCCGTCGGGAAGGTGCACTACTTTCTTTTGCCGCCATTTTGGTAAACATTAGTCTTGACAGTTCATATTTGGTAGTCGTAAAGTAGAGACGTGGCAAATTTATTATGGAAAAATATGCGATAAACCAACGTGTTTTAATCGTGCCTCGAAGAAAGCGGGTCTGTAGCTGATAGGACCAAGCATGGGCTTGGTCTTCAAAGAACAACTTTGGCCACAATTTTGCACAAAGATTTGCATTTGTTTCCATTTAAGACTCAGTTGACACAAGAGCTTCTTCCACAAGACCATTTACGCCGCCGTACATATGCCAATAGGATGTTACAGCTTGGCCATGACAACCCCGATTTTCATGAAAAAATCATAACTAGTGACGAGGCACATTTTCATTTGAATGGATATGTAAATAAGGAGAATAGTCGGTTTTGGGCAATGGAAAACCACCAAATTACTCATCAGTCACCTTTGTATCCATTAAAAGTGACACTCTGGTGTGCAATTTGGTCAGGAGGAATCATTGGACTTTATTTCTTTGAAACTGAAAACGGCGTAACGGTAACTGTAAATGGGGAGCGATATCGTGATATGATTGAGAACTTTTTAACGCCACAACTGCATGCTTTGTTCTTGATTAACATGTGGTATCAACAAGTCGGTGCCACATCGCATACACCAGGATTACAATGGAATTACTGCGAGACCCCTTTCCACAACAAGTTATTTCAAGAAATGTTGATGTGTTGATTGGCCTTCACGGTCGTCTGATTTGACGGCTTCGGACTTCTTTTTGTGTGGATATCTGAAAAGCAATATTTATGCAAACAAACCAGAAACGCTTGAGCAACTCAAACAAAACATTCGTGATGAAATTAATGAAATACCGCGTGAAATGTATGAGAATGTAATGAAAAATGTGCTCAAAAGGGCTCGCATTTGTGAGACTAACAGAGGCGAACATTTATCTGATATTGGATTCCATACATAATTGCAGACATTAAATAAAACATTTCAATAATCAATATATGATCCATTCTCTTTCATTGAAGCAAAAATTATAAACAAACAAAGTAGTATACCTTCCCGACGGACACCCTGTATGAACAAAAACAGAGTTAAATTCGATATTGACTCCGTTGCCGGAATAAGAATAACAATTTAGTGTATTCCCGATTTATATTCCAGCAGATGAAACCAATCAAAATAATTTTCGTATTCAATTTCGTTTCGATGACGGTCCCCGTATAAAACACTAGTTTTGTAATATGTCGAATTACAAAATGTTTCCTTCGAAGAATGTGAAAATATGTAATAGTAATATCAATGCTAAAGATTATATTTAATTGAACAATTGCAGTAACTATTGGTATATTGACAACTGTAATGGTAACATCTACCTATATATTTAGTCTACAACCAGTGGTACAAAAAAGTCAGGGCATACAATGAGATTTTATTTATGGTTAAGGATTAACAAGCCCGGGGTAACCACGTAGTCATCCTCAATGAAATTAAATGAAAGAGTCAGCATAGCAGAAAAGTGTTTGGGAAAATATTTGAAGTAAATTCTACATTTGGCTATGTTTCCTTTCAATATTGTACACTCTGCTTGCTCATCTACCTTTTTAAATATAAAGAATGTATTGCTGTTAACATATTTGACGTGGAAAAAGACATCAACCCAAAACGAAACACTCAGCTTTCTTCTGTTAAATGCAATAGAAAGTATTTCAATGACTTTCGAAGTTTAAAATAGAAGTAATTAAACTTAAAGGATAACCATATGAAAGAGAGAAAAACTTAAAACATAAATTTAATACATCTTATTGGCTCCGATTTGCTGTGTCTAATTAACGGCAATGATTAACAAATGGCACTCGTGTTACGCCCAAACGGGAGCGTTTTGTTAATTAACAAATAGTTTTGTGCGATGAATATTGCAGTAAAATGACAGCCTAAAGAAGAAATCCGAGTAGAAGAAACTACGATTGAATTAACAACCACAGAGATATTTTAATTTATCAAAAATCATTGAATATGGTCAGAGTTGATTGGATCGCGCGCATTGGATCTCTAGTTACGTTTTGGTCATTTGGTCATTGCAGCTTGAGTGAAATAATCCGGTTTGCGTTAAGCCAACCATTGCAATGGTGACAAGAGGAAATTTGAACCGCTGGAGAGGTATGTTCAACTTTGAAGATGACGAGTGGGCATTTGTGGAAGCTCACATGTTTACATATGTAAGTAATTACATTCATGTCTGCAAGTTGTTATAACAAATATTTATGAGTTTAGTTTTATAACATTTATTTTAATTTCATTGGCCCAGACGAAATGTATTTAATTACATTTCATTAAGATTTCTAACATTCCGCGGAGTTTGCTGAAAGGTTAACAATTAAGCGATAGAGTCCATAGCATGCATATTGTTTCATGTCAAAGAAAGTGAAGCTGTCGAATTCCAATTCAGAGTGGATTATCTGTGATAATTTTAGCATGTATTCAATTTGAATCAAAAATATATGGGAGAGCTTCTCACGCATTCTGTATTTAGAATAATTCAACGGAATCTACAGTTGAACAACGATTCCGAATCAGAAACAAATTTGTATATGGTTTCCAGTTGGACATTGGAAACCGAATTATTATTGAAACAAATAAAAATTAATTAGAAAGCTTCCATTCTCAAAATATTTAGTTCAGCAACAATTCCGAACGTCACAGTTTGAATAGCATTTACTAGACCTGTCGACTACTCGACTACTTGAAGTGGTCGTCGGACACATCGAGGGTACTGCCGTTCAAATACTGAAAGGTGGCTTTATCGGGGATTGAAGCCGCAATCATGCGAATAATAATCACGTGTACTAATCATCATGAATATTTGGTAGTTTAAAATATTATTTAGACGATCGTACTCCAAAAATCCTGTGATTTCTACGAAAATATGTGGGGAATAATACGAAAATCAGTAACACCCGTAAGTCTGACTACCTACGGATCGCTTTACCGCTTATATACGTTTATCTCCAAATGTAGACAGGAAAAGCTTTCATTTTTTGAATATAAATTGTGAAAAGTATTGCTGCTGTTGGAAACATAGTAGCAGGTGAAACCAGATTTCTACACAAACGGTGTTGTGCAAACCTTGCAAGCGTGAAGAATGCCACATAGAATCTTAAAAAAAGGTTGTTTCATACATGGCAATGCTGCAGCCTTTTGTAACGTGATGTGCGTAAACATTTTGGAGAACAAACAAAGACAGATATATCGTTTTTACAAACTGCACGATTGCGAGAATGAGAATGGGAGGGAGAAAGCCCGAAAGAAAAGGCTATGGCTATCGTCTTCTGCAAAGACGACGACGAAAATTTGGTTCGTGCTACACAGAGTGTGCTGAAAATAAAATGGCAGTCCCGAATGTCAACACAAATTATTCTTTGTTTTAAAAATAAATTCGTCAAAGCTGTTCAAAATCTATCGTTATGACAGAAGACATCAATGCTGCGCGGAAACTGACATTGTCACATGTTGATATGACTCATCGCGTAATTTAAGCATGCTTGGTCTTTGGCTCCACTTACATCTACTTAATGTTTCAGGAACATTTTCGACTGGAATTCATATGGAGCTAAATTCAATACAAGGTGCTCACTCACAGGGAATTTCCAACAAATGGTCGACTGATTTTTTTTTTGCATCGTACTATTAGAGCGACGTAAGAGGCCAATTGGTCAATTCATAAAGATATGCCACCATTTGTTTTCCATGATTCTTTTGAGGAAATTAGGAAGAGCAACTGCCGAATGCGGCTCATTCTCGTGCAAACACTAAACAAGCTCTCACGGATCGTCTCAAATAAAATATCAAATTGGTAATCCATACGCAGTTTAGTCCTGATTGGCATCCTCACACATCAAAAATAATATTTTTCAACATTTGAGGAAACCATTGATTCGTTTAAGATGCATGTCTTGAAGTTATAGCGTTGGGAGTAAAAAATATATTTCGAAAATTGGCAACAGGCAAAAGTACACTGTACAAGTACGCTCTTTAGTCAGACCATATTGAAAAACAATGAAATCATTTTCCATGATATCTATTCACTGTTGTTTGCTTATCTCGCGACTTAAGCAGTGATCTTGTTGTTACTCCGTCTCTTCACAAAATGTAGCCACAATTTGTCTATTGTGCCATCAGATTGTTCCACAAGTCTATTTATTATAACATATTATCTTTAACACGATCGATTTATTCAACCTGCATTCCCTTACTGATAACAGGTAACTGAACTTTAAGTGTAAACATTCTCAACTATTGAAGCATTTCTGATCCCGCTCTGTTAAAACTTTTCTTGAACGCACGAAAAAACTTAAATGCCTTCTCTTCCCCCGAAAAAACAAAACTGAAGTGTGCATTATCAGATTTCTGTGCATATATCTATAATATGATAAGCTGGCATGATGTGCTAAAAAATTAAACAAATAAAAGTGTCTAACATACAAACGATTCAAAAGTTATTACAGAAATTACTATGAAATGTAACACCCCAAAGAAGAGAGAGAGAAAGAATGTTCGAATAGCAGAAAATAAATAAAAAAAGACAAAAATCAATAAAAATCAGAAAAATATTTTATGGTTGCAATTTTATGTACTTTAACTTTATGGCAATGATTTTTGCAACTAAAACAGAAAATAACTTTGAAGACAGTTTTCACAACTGCCAATATTTATTACTGGCTAACTTGTCAGCGCTACCTTAACCTTTTGCATATCAAATTTATCAGTTTTTGCGACCATATTTGTGTTATCAATCAATATGGCTGAAATTAATAAGAAGAAGAAAACAAAAACAAAACAAAAAGAAAAACAAATAGAAAAACAAATAGAACAAGCAAAACAATTGGAAATGATTCCAGGATCAAAGAGAAACGCATTTCCTTATGATATAGGAATCGGTAACAAATTTGTGTATGGTTTCTAGTTGGACATTGGAAACTGAATTATTATGAATTTGTGTATGGTTTCCAGTTGGACATTGGAAACTGAATTGTTATTGAAACAAAAACCATTTATCCACCGTCTTAAATAACAACATAGGTGTCCCTCAAGGAGCCATTTTGGGAACTCTATTGTTTATAATATATATCAATGACATAGAAAAAGTACTAAAACACTCGAAAGTGTGCATGTTTGCGGATGATACTTTGGTTTATACGAGTATATGCGGTAACCAAGATTTAGTACAAGTGGAAAAGTGCCTTAAAATTAATAACCTAAAACTTAATACAAATAAAACAAAGGCTATGGTTTTAAATAGTTATGCGGAACAAAATATACGGATGGAAGGAGTACAAATCGAAATAGTGAACGATACGAAATACCTTGGAATTATTATTGATAAAAATTTAAAGTTTGAAATACACTACAACTAAAGGGTGTCCCAACAAGAACGCAAGATTTAAATCACTGATGCAGCAATTGAATTGTCTCTCTGTATGACATGTGGCTCCGTCTTGTTGAAACCACATGCCCTCCACATTCATTTCTTCAATTCTAGGCACGAAAAAAACTGGTTATCATTTCACGATAACGAACACCATTGACTGTTTGCGCTTGACATGCCTCATTTTCATAAAAAAAGGTCCAATGATTCCCCCAGCCCAAAATCCACACCACACAGTGACACGTTGAGGATGCATTTGCTTCTCGTGAATCACTCGAGGATTTTCCTCACTCCAAATGCGACAATTCTGCCTATTGACGAAGCCTTTAAGATGGAAATTGGCCTCGTCAATGAAAATGATTTTATCGGCAAAATCTGCATTTTCATGTTGTCTCTCCAATACCCAATTAACGAACTCCCTCTATTGTTCATGGTCAGCTGGCTTCAGTTCCTGAATCAATTGGACTTTGTATGCGTGAAGATGCAAATCTTTCGTCAAAATTCGCTGCATAGTGGATTTGGAGACACCAATTTGCTGAGCTCGGTGTCGAATTGAGGTGGATGAAGTTTGAGCGACATCATCACGTACAGCTGCGACATTTTCGGTCGATCGACCTGGTCGAAGGCGCGTTGTTGTCTTTACATCACCAACAGACCCAGTTTTGGCAAATTTATCCATTAATCTCTTTATAATTGACTCTTTTGGAGCATTATTGTGACCCCAAATTGATCGCAATTTGCGAACTGTAGCCGCAAAACTTTCACCATTTTGGTAAAAACAATTTCACAGTGAGAATGCGTTGTTTATTCGTGTAACGCTCCACTTTTACTAATCTCGTACCTTCTACTAGCAAACAATAACAATTGTTCAAATGTCAAACAATGACACTTCGAATGGCGCTAAATTTAAATCTGGCGTTCTTGTTGGGACACCCTTTATATTTGTAAGAAGATATCGAAAAAAATTGCGTTTCTAAGAAGATGTCGTAGAAATATTTCAACAACTACTGCTATAAAAATCTACAACACCATAGTAAAACTACATTTCAAATGTTGTTCAACGCTATTGTTTCTCGGTAGCCGAGAAATGAAGGACAGACTGCAAAATATGTTGCCAATTTCTAACACCCATAAGCGATATGCTGGACAATTTACAATGGTTTCCAGTTAATCAAAGAATAACGATGAATGTTTTGCTTTTTGGGTTTGAAGTGAAAAATGGGTTATTATAAAAATATCTTCAGGAATATTTTATTATTTATTTATTTTTTATTTATTTTTTATTATTATTTATTTTATTTTATTATTTATTTAAGATGTACAACCTTTAAGCGATTTTAGCTTAAACTTTAGTACAACGAATTTCCATCAAAATGTTCTATTGTATAATGAACTTAAATTATATAATCAAATTCCCCATGAAATTAAAACTGAAAGTAATTTGTTTGCCTTTAAACGAAAAATTATAGCGTATGTAAAGAATACTTTTTACTGTTCAAAAATCAATTAATGTAATATTTAAATTTTTGTTTTGTTTTTAACAGCCTAATGGCAAATAAATATTGGGAGAAAAAATAAAAATTAATTAAAAACCTTCCATTCTCAAAAGTAGGTATTGCTCGGCAAAATGATTGGCAAATTTGTTTGAAAATGTTTGATTCCAAAAAAACAATTTAAACAATTAAATTAAGCGTACCTGAATTACTTTTACCATTTAAGGCGCCTGAAGGTGAAGACAAATATTCTAAATTCATGATGTCTGTCATGTTTGTGATGTGAAATGTTTGTTTAACTTTCAAGTTAAATTAAAATCAAAAACAAATATATATTCCAAATCTGAATTAAAATATTACTCATATGAACCTATTAAGAGCGTTATGAATTTAATGACTATTTTTATATTTCGATTAAATTTACTTTCTGATACGTCTGTTCAAACGCATAAAATTATTTATGACATTTTATAATTCCTTGTTCAAGAATTTATTACAATTTATTGGCTTTGTTTTTATATTCTGGGTAAATATTTAAATAGTATCATAGTTTGGTCTTTGTTATCGCATAATTAGTTGGAATAAGTTTGAACAAAGTATTTAGTATTCCAGTTTGCGCTTGTGACGCGTTTGTATCACGCATCGATTAAGTTAAAAACAATATTTTTCGGGTTTTTGCCTTAATAACAAAGCAAAAAAGACAAGAAATCAAGCGGCAGAAGATTAATGAATCAGCTTTATTTTTTCGAAAGTAGACAAGTCTCGTTGTCGCTTATTGTGTGACAGTTGTTTTTCCATTTTACTTTAAACGCTTAAGGTAAAAGTGGCGCTCAAATAAATAGTAATGCGCGAATATCTATTTAATAGTAACAATAATTGTTAATGCAAATAATTTATTTATTAGTATGATAAATTAGCGTTATCGGGAATTTAAATGACTGTGCTCCAATTGGTGCTAACAGCTATAGTTTATGACACAATTAGTTTTATGATTATGGTGTGAATGAAAAAAATAGGTGTGGGTCTGTTTGGTGTAATTCACATATGAAATAAATAGGTGTGGATGTACAGGGTGTCCGTCGGGAAGGTATACTACTTTGTTTTGCCACCATTTTGGTAAACATTAGTCTTGACAGTTCATATTTGGCAGTCGTGAAGTAGAGACGTGACAAATTTATTATGGAAAAATATGCGATAAACCAAAGTGTTTTAATCGTTAAAAGCATTTTGTCAAAATCAATCATCGATTACTGTGACGATTAGAAAGTTACGTGAAATTTTTGGGAGACACAACGTGCCTACAAGACACACTATTTATCGTGTAGTAAATGATTTCGAAGAAAAAGGGTCTGTAGCTGATAGGGCCAAGAATGGACGTACTGCAAGATCGGCTGAAAACATTACTGCTGCTCAAGAAAATGTTCAAAACAATCCATCAACCTCAATTCGACGAAGTGCTCAGGGGCTTGGTCTTCAAAGAACAACTTTGGCCACAATTTTGCACAAGGATTTACATTTGTGTCCATTAGTCAGGAGGAATTACTGGACCTTATTTCTGTGAAACTGAAAACGGCGTACCGGTAACTGTCAATGGGGAGCGATATCGTGATATGATTGAAAACTTTTGAACGCTTTTGGCTTGATTAACATGTGGTATCAACAAGACGGTGCCACGTCGCATACAGCAATGGAAATGGAATTACTGCGAGACCTCTTTCCACAGCAAGTTATTCCAAGAAATGGTGATGTTGATTGGCCTCCACGGTCGCCTGGTTTGGCACATCTGAAAAGCAAGGTTTATGCAAACAAACCAGAAACGCTTGAGCAACTCAAACATGAAATGAAATGTGTGAGAATGTAATGAAAAATGTGCTGAAAAGGGCTCGCATTTGTGAGGCTAACAGAGGCGGACATTTATTTGATATTGTATTCCATACATAATTGCCGACATTAAATAAAACATTTATCAATATAAGATCCATTCTCTTTCATTTAATCACCCGACGGACACCCTGTATTTGTTTTATTTACAACATAATTAACCTCTTTTTTAGTCATACACTACTAAAAATAATTCGATAAAGCATAATTCCTGGCCCCTTTAGATTTCAATGAAAGTTAAATTTTCTTCTTCTACACACTGAAAATTGTTGTCTGCCCTCGCTTAGTCCTAACTTCTTACGGTTTACAGGGCTGCAAAGTTGCTCCTCTTAAGCATTTTGAAATGAGAAGACTTGTTTGTGCATTCCTTCTTTTTTATTTTTAACACATCAATTTACTTTTAAATTTTTCATATCGTACAAAAGTCAAAGCATAAAATTTTATAAATTCATTGACCTAAAATCATACATGTTTTTTGGAAGCGCGAATAATTAATATATTTTATTACCCTGAAATCTCCAGCAAAGTCCCAGCAAACAAAAAAATTGCACCCGAAAAATTGCACGAAAGCAAAAAATCATCACAATTTTCGAAGAAAATGTGGAAAACTTTGCGGGGACACCAATGAATTTAGTGCAGGCTAAGCATAGGACAGAAGCAATCGCCCCAATGAATTTTTGGTGTCTTTTTACCACATTTTTATGATATTCATTGCAGTAACGAAAAAGTACTCTTTTTGAGGCATTTTTCATTAATCTAAAGAAATTTGATTCTTGGATCTGAGATTTATATAGAAAAATTGTGCTACAAATAGCGTTTCTTTAAAATGTAACTTTTAAAAGAATTTCTAATGGAAGTAGTTTCTCCTAAATAACGCAAACATGTAAATTTCCGATAGAAACGTATTATTTAAATCTACTGTAAAATAGTAGATATCCTCTAGATTTTACATCCAATAAACTTCCCCTATAATTGAACCCAAATAACATTTCGATGCAATTCCGATTATTACAAATAACTTTGCTTCCTCAGCAGTAGGAGTAGGAGTTAAAACGTCTTCGAAGTAGTGGTGAAATTGTTATTCCTTTGAAATGACTATCAGATTTTTTTTTCTGGGAAGAGAGAATCAAAAAGAACATTATATGAACTTATTGCGATTACGAAGCATTTCTGGCTTCAAATATGGACCGTAACTAATGAGTTTAACAGTTGCTTGTTCTTCTATGCTGATTTTTGAGTGTTTTTATAAATTGAATTCAATTAATTAGAAAATACTTTGAAAAGGCCGTATTATTATTAACATTATTTCGGGAATAGCAGAAGTTTTTAAAAGCTACTTTTGTAATCAAAAATTATTCGCCTAAAATGAATCATTTAAAAATTAAACAATTTTGAAGTAATGAAAAGTTGTGAAGATTTTGTTTTATTAATAGGAAAACAAAAATAATGATATTTAAAGTTCAAAGTTTTGGGATTCATCGCTAGTTTCTGCATATCTGTAAACTAAAGGGTGTCCCAACAAGAACGCAAGGTTTAAATTTGGCGCCATTCGAAGTGACATTGTTTGACATTTTTCGTGCCTAGAATTGAAGAAATGAATGTGGAAGGCATGTGCTTTCAACAAGACGGCGCCACATGTCATACAGCCAGAGAAACAATTCAATTGCTGTATCAATCATTCCCCGGTCGTGTTGTTTCGCGTTTTGGAGATCAAAATTGGCCGCCTAGATCGTACTATTTAACACCATTAGACTTTTTTCTTTGGGATTTTTTGAAGTCGATGGTTTACGCGAATAAGCCGACGACGACTCAAGTCTTAAAAGAGGAAATTGGACGCTGCATTAAGGAAATACCGCAGCATTTATGCAAAACGGTCATTGAAAATTTCATTAAAAGATCGCGTGTGTGCCAGCAAAGCCGCGGCGGCCATCTGCCCGATGTGTTGTTCCATACATAACCTCATTCTGTCTACTTTACGATATGATAAAGCTTCACGATTTTTTTTAAATATCTGTGTTTTATTTAAAATTTAAATCTTTTACTTTACTAGAGAGAACCCCTTTACTAGAGAGAACAATCTTTATGAGGTTTGAAGGAGAAACAAACTGCTTATGAAAAATTTAATACCGGAAGATATCAATAATGATGTTCACAGCATATATGCCCAAGAGTTTGCGACTGTATACAAATGGCTTAATGAATTTAAATATGATCATAAAACCACTTAATTGAATTAAAAAATCAAATGCACAGTGAATTTCATTTTACGACAGAAATTGATTTTCAAAATGCTTTCTGTTAGATGGGTGTCCAGTTCTTCTATTGTGGATTATAACGCGTAATTCAGACGATTCGTTACCGTGAACGAAACAACAAAGAAAAAACAAACGAAATTGAGTACTTTCTATTTAAATAATGCCAGCAATATATTTTCCGTTTTTGCTTGATGTTTTCCGAATTTCAAAATTATGTTTTTTAGCTGTTCTCCCATTTCCTGAAGAGGTTCGGAGTATTCTTCGTTTTATTTGGGACCAGTAAGCCAATGCCATAAGTACCTGTGGGGCCATTCAGTAGCAAAAACACATCGTAATGGAAAAAAATCATTGGCTCTATATCAAAAAATTCACCAAATTCAAATTGAACAACATTATTCACAAATCGAATTCTTTATTGGAGTAGTTTGATGGCAAATTTCTTTATAACAAAATTAACATTGTGAAAAAATGTTTTTTCGAAAAGATTTTATTTCATACATTTGTTTGTTTATTTAATTAATTAATTAATTTAATATACTATGCACGCCTAAGTGTTCCGCAAGGCTTTTAGGTCATTTATTTGATTGTGCTGCAATTTGGCAATTTTTTGTTTACATACTGGTGATGATGTTTGAATTAGTACACTTAATGTGAGATAGGTGGCGTGTGAATAACCTCAATAAATTCTAATTCCAATAATTTTTTTACACACAACTTAAACGTACACGGCTTTTAAAATATTTTGATGCTTGTAACATTTCTTTTACTGTTTGCAGGCTTTACACACGTGGATCCAATATTGCAATTTCCAGTAGACGAAATTGGTGGTGCGTTTCTACAGTTATGTCAAGGTGAGCACGAAAATTAACGAAATTATATCCGTTGAATATATGAAATAATTGAAATACATGATGTAAATAATACGGGTACATCTATTGTACATATAAAACCAAGAGACCTTTGGAAACGAAAACGACATTTATCGTACTCGTGTCTTGTCTGAATAGACAAATCAACTTTTTACAAAAATCTCATAGCTCATGATGTTCTCTTTCACATCTGGGTTGTAAAGAAAAATCGTTTGTAACATCTTTGTTAGTTGACAGTTTTGTGGTTTTGCACCTCACTCTGATCTGAGGCCGAAAGCTATAACTCATTTCTGGCCAAACCAGTTGAACAAAGAAAGTTTTCTTTATGGACCATTGATAATAAATTAACAAAGATCATTTGTCATATTTCTGGCGAAATAAAAAATGCAGCAACAACAATTGGTAAAGTTTTCAAAAAAGAGCCCACTCTCAATTCACAAAAGAATTGTGAAAATGATTGTTGAGACCATTACAATTAATAGTCATTGACAACTTTTTTCTCCGCAATATGCATAAATATTTTCTTCTTTTTTTCGAGAGCAGTGGCCTTTTAGATTGTGCACTAAGTGCAAACAGCCTGCAATTGGTGACCAGCAATAACAACGACAAAAAACAGTGAAAACAACACAAAGTAATGGTTGAAATGTGAGTGGAAAAGCCTACGCTTGCTTAAAAAGCAAAACACTAAAATGGATGTTTCCCAAACCCAGTTTGGGACTGAAACTCGTCTGCGTCGTCAAACGTTGTAAAGACGCTACATTATTAGACTTTGCCAGGAGTGGGCGAGCGGGCAGTCGGACGGTCTGACTAACGTGAAAAGAGGTTAGGATAGCTTGGAGAAGAAAATATAAGGAAAACCACAATTGTCATATTTTTAATGGTTTTTAGGTTTATTATGTGTCGTTAAATTTGTGACTCAGGTACTGATATTGTTAGAAGAATACCTGATGTATAGTCCCTGAACACTGGAAAGGTAATTTGGTACATGAATTCCCAATTTAAACTACCAGATTTAAGCAAAGTTGTTTGGTTCTAATAGCTTGTTTTAAATACTCGTATACCTTTTTTGAAATAACAGAAGAAACATGATTTCACTTTACCAGATTAAGAGACAATTTTGGAATAAATCGAAGAAAACCGTCCTTGTCGTGTTCTTTTCAAGTAGGAAAGAGTCTCCGAAATTCATTTCATATAAAAAGTGTTTTAAAAGGGCCTTTGCATATAGAAAATTATTTTGTAAAACATTTCATTTCATATCTTAGAAGACACTTTCTATACGGGGGAAATACTTTCCATATAAAAAAATGCCGTGGTTACCTTTACGTATAGAAGTATCGTGGGATACACTTTTCGAGAAAACTGTCGTAAAAGACATTTTCCTTATAGAAGAGTATTGTGAAAGCCAGTACACGCACATAAGGAGGTTTTCGAATATATTTTCTTGTACATGTATTTGTCACACTTTCTTTATAGAAAATTGTCACGGAAGACATCTAAAGAGAAAAGTGTCTTGAAAGATATCTTCCACATCTAAAATTGTTATGGAGTGCACTTTCTACATAGAAAAATGTCTAGGAATGCACACCCTTTATGGAAAAGTATCATAAAAAATATTTTCTATATAGAAATTGCCATAAATGACACTTTCTATGTACAAAATTGTCTTGGAGGACATTTTCTACATACAGAATGTCATGGAAGACATCTTCTATATACGAAATTGTTTTGGAGCACACTTTTCGTGTAGAAAAGTGTTGCAGAATATAGAAAATTTTCTTGGAACGGACTTTCTATAAGAACATTGTCTTCGAAAACGCTTTCAATATAGAAAAAGTTTTTTGCAGGGCACTTCTCATGTAAAAAACTGTCTAGGAAAACATAGATATCGTATATGGAAAAGAGATTTGAAAGGCGTCGTCGATGTGTGTGTGTTGGCAATTTTTTTTGTATAGAAAATCCTTGTAAAGCACGTTCCATATGGAAAATAGTCTTGGATGAAATTTTCTATATGGAACAAATTTTTGAGACGTCTTTTTAATACAACTTTTGTGTGGAAAAAAGTATTGGGTCATGATTTCCGCACAGAAAAGTATTTTCAAGTCATTTTCTGCATAGAAAATTGTGGCAGAAAACAGTTATAACGTCTTGGAAGACAATTTTTATATGGAACATTTCCTTTGAAAACGCTTTCTATAGGAAAATTTAGTTGGAAAACAATTTCTATACAGTAAAAGTGAGTTGGGAAAACTTCTACATACAGAATAATCTATTGTAAGAGAATTTTATTTTTTGCATATAAAAGTGGAAGAACGCAAACTTTTTTAGTTTTTCTCTTGGTTTCTGGGAATTGGTTTGAGGGAATTTGTTTTTTGATTAGGTATACAAAAAACTCATTCTGTGGAAACGTTGATTTTTTTGCAATTTCTTTTGTGTGAGAAATTATTTTGATGTGTTCATACTTTGTAATATTTGCACATTTTTGCGCAGTTAAGTTCGTTTAACAACTTAACAAACATTATCTGCTGTCACTGATTACGCTAAATTGCGATTTACCTGGATGTTAAACAAAATATTTGCAAATGAAGTGAAAACTCCATCAAATATAAAGCGAAGGCAGTCTCTCACATATGAAGTGAATGACTTTGAGTGCTAACTAGGCAAGAATAAATTAAAAACCTGTCTGTCGATCTGTCTAAGTCTAATAGACGTTTGGCCATAGAACCCCCTTTCTAACATATTTGCTGGACAAACACCAGAATTAGGCATTGCTTATGTGGCCCCAAAGATGATGATGAAAACAAAGAGCGTCTACTGGCAAAACTTGATGAAGAAGTTAATAGAAGTCAAACGAATAAACGTCTGAGCAAACTTGTGGCACACATGCGTTGTTGAAACATTTGAAACCTTTCTAGAAATCTAGTAACTGGAACGTTTTGCCATAACCATAATATGAGAATGGAGAGTTCTAAGGAAGATGTTGCACAGAAAAAAAAAAAACAGGAAAAAAGTGAAGAACGTAATAAAATTGCTATGAAACTGTAAAATGAAACATGTTTAAATCGCTCCCCCAGAAGAGAATGTAGTCAGATTCTATTACAGAAAAAGAAAAAAATAGACGCACAAACGCGTTATTTTATGCGACAAGAGGTACGTACAAACGTCGTTTTCATCAGTCAGACAATGTCGTGCGTGGAGTTGGGTTGGTTTTTTCAACGACTGATGCTGATGACGAAACCTATCATATTTTCAAACAAGAGCCTTTTGACGACACTGGCGACAATGGGCCAGAGACTCGTAAATGCAAGAAAGAAAGAATTTGAAAGAAAAATTAATGTTAAAACGAGATTAAGACAAAAACCATAACCGCAATAATGTTTTCTTTCCGACTAGACAGCAGTAACAACGTCGTTAGGTGTCGTTATCCGTTGTTCAGCAAGTAGGAGGGGTAAAAAATAGGGTCTAATGTTAACTCGAATTTATCTTGGCGAAGATGTGTTTTCCTCAGAAATGAGGAAATGGCTTTACGGTTACAATTATATTGTGTCATCGGTAATATTCGAACTATGGAAGCATTAATCGATTTCTATGACAAATAATGGTATATACGAGTATGTGTAATTGATTGTGTTTTCTTTATGTTCCCAAAATAAGCATTTATCATTTTATAATCTCGATTATGCCAAATAATCGAAATTGTGGTCGATATGAAGAATATCACAGGAATTTACAGAAGACTAACTTGTTATTTTGTCCATCAAAAAGCCTATTAGTTTGAAATAAGCAATGAATTATCGATTATTGAGATAATCGAAAGTGAAGATGTGTTTTCCTCAGAAATGATTAAATGACTTTACGGTTACAATTATATTGAGTCACCGGTAATATTCGAACTATGGATTTATTAATCGATTTCTATTACAATGAAGGTACATATATAGAATTGATTATATTTTCTTCATGTTCAAAAATAAGTATTTACCGTTTTATAATCTCGATTATGCCAAATAATCAAAATTGTGGTCGACTAACTTGTTATTCCCTCCTCGATTATTGAGATAATCGAAAATGACATCCAAACGAAACTTTCCTTATTCGATTTAGATAAAATGTATCGTACGTACATGTAATCTGTTTCGAATGAAATTGAATTGAATCAATTAAATTATAACGTCATTGAAATTATTAACTAATCGATTACTAAGTATACCAAATTCAAAACTTAATGATTTATCGATTGTTTGAACCAAACAAAACTGATTAGTAATAATCGAAAATGTTGCTACGATAATCGATAACCGTAAGAAACCTAGATTTGTTAGGCATTGCAATGTATCGATTAATGTATTGATTGATGATCGATTTTCATTATCTCAAATCTGATATTCTTTAATGTTCTTAGATCACTTAGATCGATTTAGAAGGTCGATTAATCGATTATATGGAATAAATGAAGTGATGGATCGAATAAATCTGTATCTAAACTATAGCCTTATTGCTATCTGGAAAGGTGCATAATCGAAAATAGAAAAGACAAAGATTATGACCAACAATAAATCGAATTGTCGATTTTCCGAAGTTCCATTCTTCTTATAAATCACTTTGAACTAAATATGTGATATATTCATTAGAGCTCACTGTCAGCTTTTGAAATTGATTTATCAATTATTGGAATTTAATTTGTGTAATATTTCAGTAGATAGTGCATTCTTTTACAGTCATGATGTTCTTCGCAAGTCAGCCACAAGAAGTGCGATAAATTCGGTTATAATGATAAAGATAATTCATCGACCTATCAAGAAGTGGGAAATAGTATTGGATTATCAATCTTATACTCGATTGTAAAAATTAATCGGTACTGCGGTTTGAATACTCAAAGTTTACAGCAAAAAAAAAAAAAATTATAATCGAATTCATTGAATTACCGATTTTTAAAATATTATAAAATCGATTACAAAAAAAATGCATTAATGGAAAAAAAATTTATAACCGAATGACTAATCAGTGTTCCCTATAATAATATATATATTCATAATTAAATATAATTAAAATGCTTAAAAAACCCATGTCGAGTAATCAACTATATTTAATCGATTACACTAATGGTGGACGAAGCATTCGATATGCTAGAGATGTTAGTTTTAATTATATTATATTATAGTAGAAATAGATTTGTGACATCGACTGATCGACTGATAAATAATCAATATTCAGAATGTATTTTGTATCAGTGAGCAATGGATAAAACGAACAAATATTTAATCCCATCAAATAATAAAAGAGGTGTTGATCGATTAATGTTAAGACATATGATTACTATTAAAATTAAAACTGCAATTAAATGAAACGCATTCATTTTTAAAAGAACAGATCCTCTTTCCCCCTATCTTAGACAATGTGCCACCCCTTTTCTTATCCAATACATCCTCGCAAATCTCTATATAAATAAATTGAAAACTGATCTCTTACTTTTCTTCTTCTTGTCATTGTCTGGCTCATTTCTTCTTTCATTTTCTGCTTAAGCCCCACACACAGCTCGAAAGAAGCGTAAATAAATGTTTTCACTGTCAACGCAAGTTTTTTCTCTTATTATATTGCAACAATCGCTAATCGGTGTAGTGGCTTTAACCCATTTAGCCATTTACAGTTGGCGGTGATGATGTTTCTGCCAGTTTATAAATTAATTTAATTTATAATGATTGTTTACCACTACTTTGGTCGTGTTTGATTTCCCGGCTCGTTTTATTGTTGATCGACAATTAATTTTCATAACAAAACCAAAAAACCCAAGAAAAAATGCAAGTGAAAGAAAAGATTTATTTTAAGTTTTATGCTTAATGACAACTGCATTTATAACATTCTCAGGCGATTAAACAAATGATTGTAGTCAATTGACGAGACATTTTGCATTCATAAGCTTTATACGTTAGTTTAGAAAAGGAAAAGTCTTGTAATACCAAATAGGATAGAAGATATTAGAGCGTTCATAAACGAAACAGAGTGTATGATAAGATTTGAAATTTTCATTTTAAAAAATTTCTTAGACCAGACATACTCTGTAAAAAAATCTGAGACAAAGTGATATGTAGAATAGACTTGCACAATATTTTGAAAGAAATTTCTTAGACAACATAATCCATAAGAACATCTTGCTCAAAATTTCGACAATATAAACTGGCTCGAATGCTACATTAAAACATGCAGCGGTCGTTCTTCTTTAGGAAAAAAGATCCACTACATGAAAATATTGCAAAGATTTTCTACAAGAAAAAAATTTGTATGAATTTGCAAAGACTATCTGCAAGAAAATCGTTGTAGGATTTTCTACAAGAAAACACTAAAGATTTTCAACAAGAAACTATTTTTTGGATCTTCTAAGGGAAATTTTCATAAGGAAAAGAAAAACTTTGAAAGATTCTCTATAAAAAAATCTTTGCGAGATTCTCTATAAGAAATTTTTTGCGGGATTTTCTGCAACAAAATCTTTGCAAGATGTTCGGCAGAAATACAAGTATCATTCTATACAAAAATCTGTGTCGGATATTTCATTTCATTTATTTTACAAAATTAAAATTTTAAAGCCTAACAATATACTACTTCTATAAAAAACACTACTCTCTAAATCTCTATTTACAAGGCTTTGTATAAAAAAACCTTTGGAAGATTTTCTGTAAGCACACTTTCTTAATATTTTCTATAAGAGTATCTTCGGCTAATTTTCTATAAGAACATTTCTATAAAGACATTTTCGGAAGATTTTCTATAAGAACATCTTTGGAAGATGTTTTTATAAGAACAAGAAAATCTATAGAAAATTTTCTATAAGAAAATCTTTATGCCATTTTCATATTTTGTTGTATACATTTTTTCAAAAATGTCTTTGTTGGAAACTTCCCAAAAATTTTATATAAGATTTTTAAGATTTATTTGTTAATTCAGATATTTAGGAAATATCTGAGAAAACTTCTATTACAAAATTTTCCACAAATTTTCTGAAGAAATTACTACGATATACTTATTTTAAGAAAAAAATCTTCATAGGATCTCCTGTTAGGGAATTTTTCTAATAATTTTATACTTTCTAGCATTTTTCTTATGTGAAAATGGTTCTAATAAGAATTTCTTCAAAAAACGTTTGAAAAAATCTTTTGAAAGACGTGTAATTTTCCATAAAAAACATTAGTGATTTTTTTTTGTGAGAAAATTTGAAGAACAATTGTTTTTGGAAAATGTTATTTAGGGTAATTAAGGTGAAAAGAAACATTCAAAAACAACATCTTTAAAAACATTTTTGATTTCGAAATCTTTTACTGCTAGTATTTTTTAGAATCGTATAATTGCTTCGATTAGAAAAATGCAAGTAAATTTCTTTATTTATATTAGTTATATTAAAATTATTTATATTTATAATAAGATAAAAAAAATTTCTGAACCCATCTCAGCGCTAATCAATGCTCTAAACAGTTAACCTAAGACAATTAAATGAAATTATGGCTAAATATAAATTCTATTCCAGTAATTTCTGGTTAGATATCGATATCAGTACTCCTTAGAGAGCCATAAAATATTCGAAAACTTGTAAAGTAATTCGAAATTACCATTTCCGTCGCATTGGAAATTAAACGAAATCGAAAAACAAAAAAATAAAACACTTGCTTCTCGTCTCAAATTCCCAAAAAGCGAAAGGCCATTAAATAGAAACAGACATTCTGATTTAATTGTTTTTGCTAAAAAGTGCGTTTTTTGTAGTCTCATATATGGTCGACACCTAAAAAATCGTTGAGGAATGACTAATTTTGCATTTAGCATTTCAATAAAACGTGTTGAACGCTTTTTTTTCGTTACATCGAATGAATGGAATGAAAACCGCGATGACAAAAAAAAAAAAAACAAAAAACCGTATGTGAATTACAATAATTTTATACCAAAGACGTACAAACATATGGAACTACTCGCTTATCTACATACATACATACAAATTGGTATTGTAACTATGAATTTTATACGATCACACAGAGTGGGGAACACTGACTGCACTGCTGTTGGTTTCAAATGAAAGTAAAAACTCTAAACAACAAAAGCCCCTCCATCCTTCTGTCTGTTATTGAAACTTTAGCAGCTCGCAAATGATGTCATTTGCTGGCTTTGGGATTCAGGGTTTAAAATGAAAAATAAAAAATGAACATTTTTCAAATATTTCTCAAATAAATCCAACTCATGTTTGCAATGCATGACAACGACGGCTTGGTTGGTTGGATGGCCGAAATGATTCTAAAACTTAGCCTTGAATTTCAAAAACAAAAGACCGTATACAAAAATTTGACAAAAAAAAATGAAAAGAAACCATATGCCACGATATGATTTACGAGTAAAAGAGTGGCAGTTGTGAGAGAAAATATAGCAACTGCGATAAAATAAAAAAAAACCAACAACGAAATTCAAGAAATTCTTGAGCAGAATAGTTCGTTGTATTTTGAATAATTTTTCCAATAGAAAATGTCCTTTGAGAATAGAGATGTCCTTTGAGAAATGTTCTATAACAAAATCTTTGAGAAATTGCCTAAAAGAAACTGATTAAGTAATTCTCTAAAAGATATTGTTTGAAATATTTTGTAGCAAACATAGGGGCAAATATAGCAATTGCGATAACATAAAAAAAAACAACAACGAAATGTAACAAGTTTTTGATCAAAAAATTGTGCAGTATTTTGAATAATTTTCCCAATAGAAAAGTCTACATTAGATACCTTTTGAGAAATGTTCTATAGCAAAATCTTTAAGAAATTGTCTAAAAGAAACTCATTAAAACTCTAAAAGATCTAGTTTGAAGCATTTTGTAAAGGAATTTTTTTTAAACATTTGTGATTTGCGATCAATTAAATTTATTTAATTTAATTTAATTTATTTATTCAGGATTGTATTTTTCAGCCTTAAGGCCGTGTAAGAATTTATGTAAGAATTTTGTTTTTAAAAAACCTCTAAGCAAATGTTTTACAAAGAATATTTAGCAGTTGTTTATACACAAAAAAATTATAATGTCTTACATATTTCGCATTATTCACATTATTTATTGATTTCTCTCAGAACGTGACTGACAATATTTTCTATAACAAAATCTTTCGACAAAAGTTTCTATGTTTCGATTTTGCTATAAAAATGCTAAGCGATGCATCACAACTGTTTATGATCAATGGCGGTTTAAAGATAACACAGGCCCACCGCAATTAGAGTCAACATTTGAATGAGTCAAAATTGTTGAATTCCCAAGAATTTCAAACTGCAAACGAACGCACAAGAAGTTCTCAAAATTATGCAATAATACGGTATTTAATTGATTAATTTCAACATCACTTACAAGATATCCCGCAAGTCAAGTTTTGCGGCACTTTTTCAAAAATGTAACGTCTGGATTTCTGTTTAAAGTCAAATATCGTAAATCATATAATTTAACACATGTCGGCGGTGACCTAAATCGAAATGACGGTGACATAATTCAACACCAATACAATTCTAATAAAAAATAAATAAACTCATTTCCCCTCAACGTTTGAAGTCATTATACAATTGAAATTAAACGCTTATCAATATTTCACTATTAAACAGATATTATTATTGTATGTAATTCATTTATTTGCATGTACTCACCGATATTAACAAGTTTGATACCCTCATCTTCGAGGAATTTCAAGGCAACGGAAACATTTTCCAATTTTTGTGAACGGAATGTTGGTCTCTTATTGTATTTGGGCATTCGCTTTTGTGACAGCACCTCTATCAGAGCGATCAGCCGCAAACCATCGGAGAGATCGCTCTCGAGGCTGCTGATGGAACGATCGATGGTCTTGAGGTGTTCATTGGCCCAGCGAGTAAATGTGTTCTGTTGAATCTTCTTCCATTGGGCATCTTCGGCCAAATCACGTTCAGCTTCCATGTCTTCCTCGAAGTTTTCGTCGTATGGATCCTAAAGAGAAAGAAGAGTAAAAAAGGGAATTAATAGAAGAATTGAAGTAAGTTTAAAATTTGTTGGACAAATTGGCAAATCATGTTCTTATACACGAATGCCTCACAGAGAATCATGAAAACGAGTTTCGTATGAAAAACTTGCAAATAATATTCTTAAAGAAAGTGTTCTAAGCGGGTTTCTTATGGAGAATTTTGCAATAGATTTTTATAACGAAAATCTTGCAGATGATGTCCTTATAGAAAAATGTTACAAACTATCACTAAGCAATTAAAAAAACCCTATAAAAAAATTTAAAATACCACTTTCTTACACAAATTCTGCAAAGCAAAAGATTTTCTCACATAAATAGAATATTTAAAGAGGATCTAATAAACGTTTAGCTTTAACAATTTGGAGCAAAATAATATCCGAATATCTTTGTTTTTCTCCTCTTTAAGATACTTTTTAAAGAAAACCGTTGACAATTTTTTCATAAGAAGCTTGATGACAAATTTTCTACTAGAAAAACCGATAAATTTTCTGAATGATGATTAATGTGGAATTAAGAAAATCTGTAAGAAAATCAGAGAAATTTTCTATAAGAAAAGCTTAAAGGAACTATCTAATAAAATTGTATACAATATATTTCCAACAAAGCAATTTTAAAAAGAATGTCATAGGAAAATTTTTACGAAAACGTTCTTGCAAGATCATAAAAAACAATCTTCACAAAATTTTCGTATAAAAAATCTTCATACGATTTTCGTATAGAAAATCTTCATACGATTTTCGTATAGAAAATCTTCATAAGATTCTCGTATAGAAAATCTTCATATGATTTTCGTATAGAAAATCTTCATATGAGTTTCGTATAGAAAATCTTCATATGATTTTCGTATAGAAAATCTTCATACGATTTTCGTATAGAAAATCTTCATAAGATTCTCCTCGCATAGAAAATCTTCATAAGGTTTTCGTATAGAAAATCTTCATAAAGTTTTCGTATAGAAAATCTTCATGAGGTTTTCGTATGGAAAATCTTCATAAGGTTTTCGTATAGAAAATCTTCATAAGGTTTTC
>JAHXMU010000038.1:1178187-1429138 GCA_019455685.1 Philornis downsi
GGTTTTCGTATAGAAAATCTTCATAAGGTTTTCGTATAGAAAATCTTTATAAGATTTTCATATAGAAATTCCTTTCATATGGTAAATCTTCACAAAATTTTCATATGGAAAATCTCTGCAAGGTTATTTTGCATAAAGTTTCTTAGAAAATATATAATAAATGTTTTTTGTAGATATTTCTGTCAAAGCTCTCTTATGTAGAATGCGGAATATCTTGCTATAACTTATTGAAGAAAACATCAGCCAAGATTGTAATGAGTTGTAGGAAATTTTACTAGTCTATCTTTTTTTAATGTATAGGTATACTTGCTTATAAAAAAAATAGTTCTTTTATAAAGATTCTCATAAAGATTGCTAAAATCTGCTAGAGGAAATTTTTTATGTTTTTCGATCAAAACAAGAGCTTTCACAAAAGAAATTAAAATAATTTTTAAAATTTTGCTTCTTCTTATCGCCGCTAAGTTTTATGTGGGAAAATGGTTGCAGCAAACTTGCATGTTTGTTGAGTGGGAAAATCTGTTCCTGTTTTCTTCCCCCTCTCGTTCCAATCTTATTATTAAATCTTTAATTCTTAACCTCATTTTAATTCGAATTAATTTTAATTGATAAATATTAAATGGGAGGAAAGATGAAATTTCCCAATGAACGAATGAATGAGTCTGTAAATGTCCCAGCACCCCACTGCCACAGACGGATAGAGAGGCAACGACAGTCTCGGCACATTACAAAAAACGCGATGGTGATGACGTTATTTGATCTCTCCACACTCTTGGATCACGCAAAACGCCCTTTTCTTCTTTATCTGGTCGGTGATAACAACAAATAAACTCAAATATTTACAAGGAAAACGTACCAAGTACCATAATGAAATAATACAATTAACTATTAACATGACAGACAGACATACAGACAGCTGGACGGACGGTCGGGCTAAGACCAAGACCTACTTTGAGTGGAGTGGCTGCTGAGCCATACAGCTGGCTGTCACAGACACCAGCAGTGGAGCGAAGTGATTTCAATTGAACTAAGTGGGGCTGGTCGTTGTGCTGCGGATGTGGTGGTGATTGGCGGTGACAAAAACCCCAAACCAGTTGCATGGAAAGCAAAGAGCCGCAGAGATCCGTATCATGGTGCCTGGCCCGTGAATGATTTTCATTTGGAATTACATTCGAACTGACAGACACACGTTTCAAAGTAATAGCACACAGCAGTTCCAGTAATAATCCAACCGGGTTGTGTGGCATCAATCGGCGGAGTCATGATCTCAAGCTCAGCATGTGTGGTTTCTTCAGAAGACTGTAAATATGACATTATGGCAGCACTGCCGCCTTCGCCGTCACTAATCGCGATACTGGTGATGTGGATGATGAGGCGCTAACAGTTTATTACCTTTTTACAGTAATGTTCGCTCGCGCTGATTCTCGCTGAGGAGGTGAATCTGCAATTGCGGCATACGCCAGCATTGCAATGTCAATGCTTCTTTACGATCCGTGGCCAAGGAACGAAACAACGGTTCTTCCACGATTGTTGTAAATTAACAATAGAAGAGTAATTTGCTGCTGCAGCGGAATTAATTGTTTGCAGTGATTTGAATCAATTCTCACCCAATGGGCTACCGGAGGAGGAGATAGTTCTTCATTGAGTGGACTTAATTTGCCACAAATTAGCAGCATTTTTTTTTTTGTGCTGTTGAGAGACAAACAATGTACATTTTCACAAATTTTACACGATTTTCTTGTCTGGCAGATAATTTTGCCAAAGCTTTCATATTTAAAATTTTCTTCACAATCCGAAAAATATGTTTATTACAGAGAACCATCTGACAACTTTTCTTGTGGTAGATATTCAATAGATTTCTTTTTACATACAATTTTCTAAAAGTTCTTCTAATACAATTCTCTAAAAGTTCTTCTAATAAGAAACTCCTTATAGAAAAAATGAAGATTTTTGTTTGAAATCGTCCAAAGATTTTCCTTGTAGAAAGTAACCCATCAACAACTCTTCTCGAAAATTTTTAAAGACTTTTCTTGTTAATTCTTTTATAGGGACTATAGACTTTTCCTACAGAAATATTCTAGTTTCTTCTTAAAGAAAATCTTCAACACATATTACTTAAAGAGAATAATATTCTAAGCATTTACATGTTATAGAAAACACTTCTAAAAATTAGCATTACAAAAAGTATTTTTAAGATTTTCCATGAAGATTTTCAAGAAGAAAATTAGAGAAAAATCACAGAAAGATTTCTTAGACAAAATTTCAGAAAGATTTTCTTAGAGAAAATTTCAGGAAGGGTTTTTTTTGAGAGAAAATCTTATGAGAAAACATTTTATCAAAAAAAGTCTTAGAGAGAAATTCTTACAAAGATTTTCTTAGAGAGAAATTCTTATGAAGATTTGCTTAGAGAGATAATCTTATGACTTTTTAATTAGATAGAAATTCTTATGAAGATTTTCTTACAAAGAAAAAAATGTATAATTTATTTCGTTGAGAGCCCTCTTTCCTTCTGAAGATCGGCTAAAAGAAAATTTTCTGAAGATTTGATAAGAGAAAAACCTCTGAAAAATTGATAACGGAAAATCCTCTGAAGGTTCCCCAACAGAAAAACTTCTAAAGATTCTCTAAGAGAATATTTGCTTACAGAGATAAAAAAAAAAAACATTTTTGTTAAGAGAAAATCTACTGAGGACCTCTAAGTAAATTTTGCTCCAAATCTTTGCTACGAGAAAGCTATAAAGAGTTACTTAGAAAACATCTTCTAAAGATTTGCTAAGAGAAAACTTTTTAAAGCCTTGCGAAGAGGAATTTTTTGAAAACTTGCTGAGAGGAAATCGTTTCATGATTTGCTAAGAGAAAATCTTCTGAAGATTTGATTAGAGAAAATCTTCTGAAGATCTGAATAGAGAAAATCTTCTGAAGATTTGACTTAGCTTAGAGAAAATCTTCTGAAGATTTGCTTAGAGAAAATCTTCTGAAAATTTGCTTAGAGAAAACCTTCTGAAGATTTGCTTAGAGATAATATCCTGAAGATTTATTTAGAGATATACTTCTGAAGATTTGCTTATAGAGAACCTTCTGAATATTTGCTTACACAAAATCTTCAAGCAATTTCAGAAAATTGTGTTAGGGAAAGTCCTATGAAAGTTTTCTAAGGAAAAACACTGCAAGGAGATTCTTAATGAAAATTTTCTTATAGAAAAACTTATAAAGATTTTCTTAGAAGTTCACTTTTGGCAAACTTTTTTACAAATGTTTTATTAAAGAAAATGTTTTATAGCTTTTCTCTTACAGTAAATTTCTTTTTTATAGAAAATCTTGAAATTCGCTCACAGAAAATCTAGAAACTTTTGTATACAATTTTAAAATAATACTGTTTTAAATCTAATTAACTGAAATAAATAGCTTTATATTCTATTATCTATTTTCTCTTTGCCACCGAAAATTTGTATATGAACTTTGATCGCCATTCGTGTGTGTGTGTCACCTTGTTTTGTGCTCTCTTTCATTTCTTATACACCTCAAAAAGAAAGTCACCAGAGAACCAACAGAAAAACACACACAACAACTAGTAAATCCACGTAAAAAACAAGAAAAAACATAAATGTGAATTAAACGAACAGATAAAAACATGGGGTAATGGAAGATGAAGTGTCTGCTGATGAATTGTCGCCCCTCCTCCTAACCACCCCACAAGTACGGACGCTACGCAATGTTGTCGCTGTGGCTTTTGGGATTCCAAGTTTTATTTCTTCATTCCTCTAAAAACGGACGTGTGCGAATAATTCGGTCGTGTGTGTAACGTGAAAAAAGTGTTGAAACCAAATGAAATTTTTAAAGTTCATTAACATGGGAAGTAGGGGAGAGCCAGGGTGTGAACGAGTGGAGAATACAAAAAAAAAAACATACATTTAGAGCAATTGCTTAGATTAGATTCATGAATTAGATGAAGAAATTATAATAAAGTTTAGGAAAGAAAAATAAAACGACAACAACAAATGAGGAGGTGAAATTGTCAAAAGTGTAACGAAATTGCCAAATTTAGATGAACTTTTTTTTGAAACTAATAAAAAAAAAAAAAAAAAAAAAAACGTGTCAACATAAAAATCAACTTGCCCACAAAGTGTACAAATGACAGTAAGTGTCGAGGGACAGCTGCTTTTTTTGTGAATATATTCTAGAACTATTAAAAATAAGGAATATAAAAAATATATAAAAATAAAACTACATTTACACAAATTGCGGTTAATTTTTAATGTACTCACTTAATTTTAATATTACAAAGTTTACGTGTTTGAAATGATTGAATTTGGAATGATTAAATGCCACTTTAGTAGCAGTTGTCACAATATCAGTTACTAAAGGGGTATTTCGTGGACTATGTGAGTAATCCATGTTGTGAGTAGAAATAAGTTAAAAAGTGGAAGAACAAATCGAAGTGGCAGAAATGCCGGAAAGTGATTAATTTCGATGTGAAATTTTCGTGAGATTTAACTCTCGCAAAGAACAAAGTAGAGAAGAGGGTAAGTAGATTTAACCAAGAGATTTATATGAATGTAATACTCGTATAGTCAAAATATCGATGTGATTTTGTAAACAGCTACGAACAAATCGTCTTTGCCGCAAAATTACGGTAAATCGGGAAGAGAATAAGATAACATGTGGAACTGCCAACAGGACTATTAGAGAATGTTATTGAGTCGTAGTTGAAAAACTACAACACAATATGGAAATATGGAGGTATAGTAAAGAGTGTCCCAACAAGAACGCAAGATTTAAATTCGGCGCCATTCGAAGTGTCATTGTTTGACATTTGAACAATTGTTATTGTTTGCTAGTAGAAGGTACGAAGTTAGTAAAAATGGGGCGCTACATGAATGAACAACACATTTTCGTTGTGAAATTGTTTTACCAAAATGGTGAAAGGTTTGCGGCTACAGTTCGCAAATGGCGATCAATTTGGGGTCACAATAATGCTCCAAAAGAGTCAACTGTAAAAAGATTAATGGATAAATTTGCCAAAACTGGGTCTGTTTCTGATGTAAAGACAACAACGCGCCCTCGACCAGGCCGATCGACCGAAAATGTCGCAGCTATACTCGATGATGTCGCTCAAACTCCATCCACCTCAATTAGATACCGAGCTCAGCAAATTGGTGTCTCCAAATCCACTATGCAGCGAATTTTGACGAAAGATTTGCATCTTCATGCAAGTCAAGTTCAATTGATTCAGGAACTGAAGCCAGCTGACCATGAACAGTGAAGGGAGTTCGTTAATTGGGTATGGAATGGATAAAATCATCTTCAGTGATGAGTCCCATTTCCATCTTAGTGGCTTTCCATCAAGTGGCAGAATTGTCGCATTTGGAGTGAGGAAAATCTTCGAGTGATTCACGAGAAGCAAATGCATCCTCGAAGTGTCACTGTGTGGTGTGGATTTTGGGCTGGAGGAATTATTGGACCTTCAAGCGCAAACAGTTTATGGTGTTCGGTATCGTGAAATGATAACCAGTTTTATTGTGCCTAGAATTGAAGAAATGAATGTGGAGGGGATGTGGTTTCAACAAGACGGCGCCACATGTCATACAGCCAGAGAAACAATTCAATTGCTGCATCAGTCTTTTAAATCTTGTCGGGACACCTTTTACATGATGTCGACGGCCGCAAGAGACACAAATGGACAAAAATTGTGGCACATTGCTCATATAGGAACTAAATTGATCTCCAGAAAACTGGGGCTTTTTCAATATGTTACAAAGCCAATATTTAAAGCCAAAGAGGGGAAGGAATTATTCTAACACTTACTTTTTACCTTTCGACCTCTCTAATTGCGCATTCATACGAAAAATTCTACATAATGCTCTTTTCTTTTGGAATAAATAGCGAAGTCGACGTATCTGACGAGAATCTAATGTTCATACTTGAATTTTAAGTACAAAGCTTAATTATTAACCCCTTCCCCTTTGGGATAATGCCGATACTGTGGTGTAGACCCCATGTAAATGGGCTGTTCAATCTTAATGAAAACGGTCCGTATCGGCTGATGTAATGGAATGTCAAGTTTGGTTTTAGTGCTTGGTCGTCAACGGTATTCAATCACAACTAATACACATGTTTTGCAAAAGACAATGATTTTTAGTGTATATATTTTGCAATAAAGGTGCAACTTATAACATCCCACTTTTTAATATAGTTCCTTTATAAATGCAGCAACCACGCCTGGCTTTATCGCTTTGAAAAAACATCGTTTTCACAGGATTTCTACTGCATTGAGAATGTGCCATAGCGATTCATATTTTGATGTACCCCCATTATAAATGTGCCGACCAATCATGGTTTTTCGCTTCGTCGGAATTCGGTTATAATTTTTAGACATATTTCATTGGAAATAAAGGAAACCCCCATTGAAAATGTTTTGCTGTAGTCCCTTTAGAAACGGACTAGAAATAGTTTCTAAAAGTCGCAGTTTTTAATGGAAAGTTAATTTATTTAGCAGATATGATTTGGTCGGATCAGATGTGAATCTTAGTGAAAATGAGTTATATCAACCCATGGCTTTAAACAACTTTCATACAAATAAATGAGTCGTCATCCGAATTCGCCCATATTGTGTTATATATTTCAATGTGACATATTTGACGTGATGTGACACGCAGTTCATGTTTTAGGACATTTTATAGTCGGTTCTGATTGAATATAATTCAACGCGTAACCAACCACGCACCTGTCCTACTTCGATTCTACCTGTTATTTTTTATAAATTTTAATTTTTTTATGATTTCTTAGAGGAATTTAAGAAAAAATGTTGATGTCGGCGTCTTTTATGAGTCGTCCAAATTTTTTTAAATATAATTTTTGGCATTCGGAGTGATGGTTATCCTCCTAAATAAAAAAATATTTTTCAATTTAATTTAAAAATTGAATCGGTTCCAAAAGGAATCCAATATTCTGCATGTTTCATCCCCGGGAGAATAATATTCACTGCAAGTAGAATTGTCTCAGAAAAATGTCACTCTGACATTTAACGTCAATGTCAGAATTAGAATAGGGGAGACTGAATACAAAATTGATTGTTGTTGTGTGGGGAATTTCTGTTTGGTTTTGGGTTATTTTTTTCTTTTTGCTATTTATTCACTGAATTACTACACACCTGTGGATTGTATGTGTATGCGTAAGTGTCAGTGGTAACACCGCTGTTGCCGTAGTAGGTTTGGTCAACAGGATACTGTTGTTGTTGTTCTATAGCCGCGTATGAGGTCACAGGTAAATTTAATGTTGTTATTCTCACAGTGGCACTTTTGTTGGTGTTGCTGTTTGGTGTTTTATTGTTAACTAACTCACTTTTTGGCACTAAATCACTCTTTTGTGGCTGAGAATTATTGTAACTATTTTGTTGTTGTTGTTGACCAGCAACAATGGGGGAAGCGTTTATTGATGTTGTTGTTGTTTTTGGGGCAGCACAGTTATGCAAATGGGCGTTGTTGCTGTTGTTGTTATGTAAAAGATTCGAGTGATTTAATTTAGTCGGAGCGACACCGTTTTGTTGCGGGTGTTGCGTATTTTTCAAATTCAGTTGGCAAAATTGCTCTTTCAATTGATTTGTTGCTGCTGCTGTTGTTGTTGTTGTCGTTGCAAATTCAGACGACGTTTGCTGTTGTTGCTGTCGACTATTATATCTTCGATTCGTATTCGGACTACTAATATCAACCGTCTGCGCACGCGATCCACCTTCAACTGAATGCGTTTGTCCAACAATCGTAGAATTTACTGCTTTTGCTGCTGCTTGTGGTGCCTGTTGTTTTTGTTGCTGCTGATGATGATTATGATGATGAGGCTTACTACTACCACTACCATTACCACTGACACCGCTCCCAGTAACAAAAGTCGCTCCACCACAACTACGATTACTTGGCGTTTGATGGTGCTGTTGCTGCTGTTGTTGTTGTTGCCCTGCTCCCATAAAGCCAACTCTAGCAGCAGCAACGCCGCCACCACCAGTAAAAGGCTGTGTGGTATTTGCATTTGTACGTAATCCACCACTTGGTTTTGTTGTTGCCAAAGCCATTGTATTGTTGTCACCAATACCATAACGACCGGCATTGTTGTCATTGGCATTCGTAATGTTGTTGTTGTTTGTTTTTGTGATATTTTGATTGTTGGCGCTCTCTAAAGAGGAGCAGTTGCCACGAAGATTACGGGAACCAAGCATAATGAATCGCTTTTCTCTTACACGTTCTCTACCTGTTGATTTTTGTTTTCTTCTACACTATCTGCTCCCTTATTCTTTGAGTGAAAAAGCAAGAAATTTGTTTATTTTTTCCAATTGTTTGTTTTTACTTTGTTCTGCTCCACTACTCTGGGATAATTCTCCCGCTCTAAATCTCTCAGGCTTACTTGTTGATCAATAGAAATTCACCTCCAATTGTTTTTGTTTGTGTTTTCTATACTTGCTTGCACTAAACTTTTGAGTATATAATGAAGAGTTGTCTCTTAGTTTAACACTGTAAGAAAAACTGTTGTAATTCTTGTGTGTTATTTTGTGAAAGTTGTGACTATGTTTTGCGATTCGTTAAAAATTTAAATTTAAATTTATGTCTGTTTCCAATTTGAACTTTCTTCCCACTGGTACCTATTAGAATTAGTATCCTTACACATATTGTTTGATTTGAGGAATAATAATAAATTATTCTGCTTTCAAGACGAACTTTCCTCTTTTCAATTGATGTTCTCCTAAAAATTGAAAATTCTTAGCTTCTGTTGACGACTTGTTTCACGATGAAAAGGTTAAAATAAATATTAAACTAACTACTTTATTTTCAAATATTTTCTCTAAAGTGGGGGAGAGATCGATTCACGGCATGTTAAGGAGCCCAAAAAATGGTCCCTTTATACCGCATTGTTTGGATCCAGGTGAATGGTACAATATTTAAATACCGAATATGTACTTTTCATGTCGTTTTTGAACCCCGCCAGGCCAAGAACAGTAAATGCAAAGACTTTTTCTGTAAGTTGTTTTTTAAAAGGATTACTTTTCTTCAATTTGAGTGTCCGTTCTTGCATTTTCGTGATTTTCTGCACTTTGTAATATACATCCTGGGATAAACATATGGTCAAATGCTTTAGATGAGATACATCATGATATACTGCCTCAATGAATTCATGTTATTCTATCCTGATGTATCTCATTTAATTAAACTCTGGTGAAAATGTATTCTGTTTAGCGGATAGAAAACAGTACTACAGGCAAGTTAAAATATATTTTATATGCATGCAACCCACTAAGAAAAAAGCAGCATTTTTCAGAATCGGCTTGGTAAACACTGCCATGTAGACTTTTTCTATAAGTTGTTTTTTTAAAGGATTAATTTTCTTCAATTTGAGCATGATATCGATGCATAACCCTATTCTTGGAACTGGCTTCAAAAACCGGGAGTGATAATTGGAATTTATTGGTTCGCGAAACTACAATTCCAAACACATTTATTTTAGATATAATATAAAATTTCATGTATTTAATATTCTGACCTAATTTGATCCAGCGTTTCGCCATGAAACCATCAATGAATTATTTCTTAATGTACCTTATTGAAAGCTTGTAAACTTCTACTTGAAGACTTCAACTTTTTTATACGAGGTTTGTGAAAAAAATATAAACAATTTCTATCCACTGGTGTCTCAGGCAAACTTTAATAACTTTTAATAATTCTTTTTTTCACAAAATTTTCTTTGTTTTCCCCTTTTCATTAAGAGTTTATTGTGCGAAAGGGAAAGAATTTATGAAATTTTATAGTGAGTTGCGGAACTTTTATTAACATTCTGAAACCGTTTTTTTCAATAGGACTTTTTTCCGTTTCTCAGAAACTTCATGAATTTTATCCTAATTTCGATAATTAAAGGACACATTTTTTGCTTTTCGGGCACTTTTAAATAGAAATTAAGATTTTTCGTGTAAGATCTCTAAATTGCAATAGTGTCTTATTTTCGTTTACAAAATATTGAATTTGAAATATTGCAAAATACACTTTTCCGACGCCTTGATCAGTGCTAATAGGACTAAAGAGAGACGAACTCAAAGAGACGGGCGATTTAAGTTTATTATAATTACAGTTAATTACATTCAGAACTTTGGAGATTACGATTTTCAAGTCATCTGGAACATAAATTCATTAGACCCTTTTGATGGTAACTTGTCCAATTACATTATCAAAACATTTGAATCTGGAATGTTTCAAATATAAAAATGTCTGCATGAAAGAAGCCAGGGATCATCACGGAAACCAAATTCAATTCAAAAATAATTTTGATTTATTTCAGTTTCTGGAGTCTAACACAAAAATATATAAAGTTTTTAATTTTATTTTCGACAACCGAATCGAAATTGCAACGAATTTTGTTTCGTTTTTACACCAGTAAAACAAAATTACAAACTTTTTTTGTTTCTTACAACCGAAATGAAATTCAAAAACAATTTTAATTCTGATTTAGTTTATAAAACTTTCAATACAAACAAAATTTTTGAGTAGCTGTGAAAATTTCTGAGAGCCCGATATCATAAATTTATTTTTCCTTTCACAGTTTGACGTCACGTCTAATTGTTTATTTATTAAGAATGTAAATACATTTGGTTTCAGTCCTGTTTCAGAATTGGGAACGTAAATTCGTTTCAGGTTCACGATTCAAAATGTCTGCTCCATTATGTTTCGTTTTGTCATTTATTTCCAATTAAAAAATCAAATCGGTGTATGAAATGAGTTGTTATTTCGTTTGTGAATCAGAAACAAATTTCTAACGAACTTTAAATAATCAATACAATACAATACAAAACCGAAACAAAACTACATTTTCGTGAAGGTCTCTGAATGAAGCGTTTTCAGTTTTTTTTAATTCCATTCTGGCTTGACATTTTGGATATGATAGCTATTTATTGTCTGATTTTGTTTGTTAACCTTTTTCCGAAATTTGTTCATTGTAAATTTGAAATAAATTCATTGAAATAGCATAAATAGTGGTCATTACAAGCAAAGTTCGTCATATACTTGTTCGCTGTAATCGTTAGTTTGGTAATTTTTATGAACATTTGAAATAAAGTCACTGAAATAGCGTATCCCTGTACTGCAGCGTATATTGAAATATATCCTGCCAGAATCTTAAGTATGTTTAGTTTCTAATTTGTTAGTACCGGCTTAGGACAGAAAAACTAGTATATGGTTCACGTTTATCAATTACGTTTTGATAAATTAGAAGCACTTTTCTTGCTGCTTAACAATTGGGTTGCTCTATTGCTTACCCAAACTAGAATACACATTTCCTTTTCTAATCTACTCTTTTAACAATCAATTATTGCCCATAATCTTTTTCCTCTCTTTATAAAACGATAATAATCTCTTAAAATACACTGTAAATATAAAAATAGTTTTAAAAATTTTGCACATATGCCTTACGCAAATATTTTGTTTTCGTCATAATGACTTTGTTAAACTTAATATTTGTTATTATTTTCGCAATAAGATAAGAGTTATGTTAGCAATATAAAATTGATAAATTACTGTATTATATTGTTTCTCTATATAATTGCACTGTTTAGTCACAGGCAGCAAGAATGAGTGTCGTTTAATAATCGTGTTTTTTCCAGAAACTCGCTGTTATTCATATTCGTCAGAAATGTTTAAAGAGTAGGGCTCTTTCAAGATAATTCAATATCTTCGATTAGTTCCAAACTTCAGAGTAATTAAAATGGAATTATAATTTCATGTGGAACTCTGAGAGAACATAAAAGCAAAGGCAAATGAAAACGAATACGTGCCCGAATAAATATATTTGGTCTCCAATGTTTTGTTTCGAAAATGTCAAATATTTTTAAACGATTTGTCACGATGGTGGAGTTATCACATACAGTTATCATACGAGATAATCAGATACGACTCACATATTGTTGCATTTTGATAATGAAGTTATCGTGTATATTTTGTTAAATTTATTTTTATTAAAATCGTTTATTAAAGGTAAAATTCTTAAAATAACATTATTTTAATACGTATAATAATATATTATTTTATAATATATATAATAATTTGGTATAATATTTTGATGTTATAAGAACGTGTTTTTAAGGAGTTTTCGAAAGCAAATATGATAGGGGATATTGAAACCCCCAATCAGTTTAAAGTAATCGCTAATAAAAATATTATAATATTACAAGTTTACAAAAACATTAGATGTTCCCCATAATTGGTTCAAGCAAATATGAATTATCAAGTATCATTGGATAAAAAATCTCCTTTATATCTCATCTATATCCATATGTATATAATTTGATACGGCAAAAATGAAACATCCAAAACGAAGCTTCTTAAGCACCAAGTAGCTTTTGATCAAATTTGTTTCCTGGATTTGATAAACTTCCCAGTAAACTTCTCAGTAAAAAATAATCTCATACAGGGAAGTTAGAAAGATCCGCTGATCGTGATGTACAAGAGGTGAAACAAATCGATAAACATTGATGGATTGAAAATAAGCTTGTCATAGGAGGGGCGCTGTTGTTTTTGACACCTTTTCACTGCCTTTCCACCAGATCCTCTAAATCAATGAAATCTTTTTAGATAATTTTAAATGGCAATTATCTCTTTTAATAACAATTCATTCACAAACTATTTAATTTAAATTATTGATGAACAACAATTTTAAACTCACGTTAAAAAGTTTTAAATTTTTGTATCAGAAATAAAAAAAAACTAAAATTTTTTAACATTTCTTTCACGTTTGGGAATAAGGTCTTAAGTCAAAAAAATGCATTTTGAGTTTTTGATTGGGTTTAACTCAATTTTTTTTTCTCTTTCGTTTGGTATCAATAATTGAAATCTAGCACAACTGCATCCAATCGTAATCATTTGGTCTTTAGGCACTAAGTCAAATTTTATTATTAAATAAGTTTCAATTTTACATTACGAAAAACTATAGTATATGACTTAAGACCTTATTCCCAAACGCCAAAGATTTTTGCTAAGACAGTCAGTTGCAAAGTCTTTATTTCATAGGTCTCTTTCATGTAGTTAAATGGATATATATACATGAATATATATGAATATATATACTTATATATATATACCTATATATATATATATACATATGTATATATATATATACGAGTATATATATATGAATATATTTTTTTTTCTTTTTTTGGAATAACTTCCACTTTTTTTGCCGGGTTATTAATAATAAACTTCTTGGCACAGTCTAATATTTTCCTAGAGCTTGACCGAAGATTGTAAATGGGCAATACTGACCCACCATTTCTGCTACCTCCCATGCAAACTGACCGCTTTTCAAAATTCAGTATTTCCCCCGTAACTCCCAATTCAATTTGCCGATTGCAGTAACGAAAAATTCTGCCCACTACATTTTTTTATAATGTCCAATAGAATTTGAAAAAATTGACACACTAATCTTATCTCTTCTAGCACCCGCCAAACAAAAAATCTATCTAATCCGTACTTTCTTAGTTTCATATCTTTAAATTTAGCCATATTTGGTACACATTAATGGCTTGTCAATAAGGGTTTTCAGAATGAATATAATCGCCTCATTACAACCTTTCTGCTACATTCCATACAAATTCATCGATTTTCTGAAATGCAGTACATCTTCTGAATTTATAATTAGTAGGCTGCAGTAGTCTACAGTTTTGCTAGTTGTATTGATTTGTAATTCTCTGTAAAACTTGAGAAAAATCGAACAAATAGTCACGCTACCGTACAAAAGACCGACTTGACTCCTATATTCTTAGTTTCATATCTTTCAAGCAGTCGCACTGAATTCAATAAAATGTTGCATCCATTATTCTGGGAATGAAAATTGAGGCTATTGACGCACCTCTTCTATTTCCTCCCATACAAAATGAACGTTTTATTAAAATTTAACTTTCCGTTGTAAAACTTAGTTCATAAATTGCGGTTACTTTAATGCTTGTCAATTGTAATGCGTCATAAGGCTCAATAAATTTTGAAAATTAAGTCAGATGATTACGTTCCCCCGGAAAATTGCCATACAAACTACTTAATTTAACCTATACGAGTATATGCCCAGATTCATATCTTTCTTTCATTTATTTGCACGAAATTCAGCATAGTTCAGCACGATTTAGACATTTAGTAAAACTAAAACTTAGTTCTGCGATCGAAAATGGCCTACGTTGCCACACCTTTTAAGTTAAATACAACACACTTAAGAACTGGCCAGCTTAGCAGTGGACTCTCTATAATTTCTAAGCAGGAGACTTCAGAAAGTTAAAATTTTTCTTCTTCTTTTGTGCTTTTATCAAAAAAAAAAAAAAAAAACATCTTGATAAGAACGTAGTGTTTTAACAAACTCCTTCTGGCAGCTTCATACTTTTGCATTCACAGAATAATGACATTTAAAAAATTCTAAAATTTTTTGAAAAGTTCAATTACACTAGATTACAAAAATTCTGACCTTTAACATTTGATTATCATTTCTTATATAAAACGACAGTTTTGAGAGCTTTTTCATGACTTGTCGATTTCTGGACTACTTGAAATATTCGTCAGCACAACGAGATGACCGTCGCACAAAGAAAAATAGAAGGTCGTACCAGGGGTTGAACCCGCATTAACAATTTATTTACACCTTAAACTATATAATAGTTAATAAATCATAAATTGGGAAAAAAAATTTGTTTTTCTGCGCTTTTACTTAAGTTCTTAGAAAATGTACATTTTCAGTCCAATGTTGATTGGCAAGGGCTTATTTTTTCCTAAAAGATCATACCTTAATTTTCAAAAACGAAACTGGAAGTATAAGTGTTTTTAAACGTAATTCACAGCAAAAAAATTTTTTTTTTTTTTTTAAATTTTGATAAAAGTAATGCGAAACTCTCGAAAACTTAATAAATAGCTGTTAAACTGATAGCTTAATTGAAAAGTGTTGCACATACTTTTAATATCAAATTTAATTACCTTTAATTTCATAAACATAACTTTAAAATCGACTTAGTATGTATGAAGATAATAGCAATTTAGCGAACTAGCTTTTTTCAAAACTCAAAAAATACAAACTTAACCAAAGCTCGAAAACTGGTTAACACTGCGTTTTTGGACTCAGAGGAAAATTTTGCATTAGAAAAGACAGTCAAATGCCGTCTTAATTTTATGTTTTAGTGTTATTTATTTCTTAACATTAAAGATCTTTAGAAAATTTTCGTAATTGGGATAGCAGTCGTATGGCGTGATCGATCGTTGTGCGATGGTTAGTAAACTTAGCTATCGGTCGCATGATCGCGGGTTCAGTCTCGCACATAGTCACTTATTATTATTTGAACAAATCAATATAAACTTTCTAGTTTTTAGAACAACTGGAGCAATTATTTTTTTCGATAGTTTGGTTATCGTATATTTGTTTTGCTTGATTTCTAAAGTCATAAATTGACCTCATAAAAAATTTCGTGCGTTCTGTTGCTATCTGTGCAGCAAAGACGTTGGAAAAATATTGTTCTCTCTCGATCGTGGTAGATACTGAATTGCCAAAATAAAATAACAACAAATGTGATTCATATTTAGTTCTATCTAACGATAAGCTGTCATTACAAAGAAATTTCCTTGTGGACAAGCCGTCATTACAGCTTCCGAATATAATTTTATTGAAGAATGTTGTGATTAAAAACTTTTTGTCATTGCTAATTTCATGTCATCCCTGGTGACACCTAAAGAAAAATCGGTTTTGAAATAGGTTTTATAAAATAGAAACTGTTTTTTTTTCTAAACTCTGGAATAAAAAATAAATATCGCTTATTTACATTTATTGCAGTGCACTTTAAAATGTGTTTAACTCTCTTAAAACTCGAATTTAAATAAGAGTGATCAAAATACGTTCTCTTTTTTTAAATTATTGTGATTTTGCATGTTGCGCTTATTTGTTTTTATTTATCGCACTTAGCTTTATGTGTGTATTCAAGTCATTTATACACGTTTTATTCACCGATTACCTCTGAGAGACAAACAGTGAG
Source organism: Philornis downsi (assembly GCA_019455685.1). Classification (NCBI taxonomy): domain Eukaryota; kingdom Metazoa; phylum Arthropoda; class Insecta; order Diptera; family Muscidae; genus Philornis; species Philornis downsi. The sequence goes on from JAHXMU010000038.1 coordinate 1,194,206, forward strand.
TGAGAGAAAGAGAGAGATACTCTTACAATTTTATTGTTTTTTCTAGCTGTAGGTGTGTATATATGTGTGTATGTGCGCCTATGTTGGCTGAGATTTGTTTACACGGTTCTTTCTTTCTTTATGTTTATGCATGACATTCTTTTGTGATTATTCGAGTTAATAGAAATTCTTGTAGGCCCCAAATTGCTGTTGTTGTTGCTTTTGGGTCAGAGTGTTTGAATGCGTTTTACCACCACTGTTCGCTGGTAGTTCTTAATGTTTGTGATAACAGGTTTTTGGATATTCTGATGTTATGGTCCCTTGTCGGGCGGCAAATACCAAAGAAGAACTTACAAATACTTTATAGTAAACTGGAATAAAAAATCATAATTCTGGTTTAATATCTTTAAACATTTCACCATGTTCATTATTAGCGCTAAATATTCATGGTGAAATGTTGAAATTCTTTTTTTTAAAGCTATTGTAGTAAATTACTTAACAATTACGAATATCTGTTGGGAATTCAAGGGAAATGTATGTAATTTGCATCTTTGAAGTTCGTTAAGCAATAAAATAAAAATCGTGAGGTCGACTTCATCGCCATTGATATACAGAATACAATTTACAATACATGTAATACATCTTATGTGTCCGTGTGTGTGTTTATTCATTCATTAACTCTGCATTTGTACTGTCGTACATACATAAGTATGTACTTGCTTTCATACCAACGATCTTAGTATGTAGTAAGTATATTATTTTTACTTTACTGACTCACTTCCATTCAACAATTTCTGTTTAAGCCTAAATGTAGGCTTTAGATTAAATATAAAGTTTTTATTTCGCATTCATGCAGTGGAGCGAGAATTAAAATTCGTCACTTTATGCATTCGAGACATGACGAATACGACGCGATGACATACGATTCAATAATGACTACGATATTTCTCATGCTATGAAATCAATGAGGTGTCAATTCAATAAAAAGAAAATACCTGTTCAATATTCCAGGTATGTTAGGTTTAATATTAATCACGCAGTGCAATGATGAGGTAATGAAGGTAAATGTTATTTTTAAAACAAACGGATGTAGATATCGCTCAGAAATGTCCGATTGTTGTTAAACGTGGCAGTCGTTATATTTGAAGTTTTGAAAACTTAAGCTTCCATGTGACACACTGAGAAATTATCTCCAAAAAGTGATGCGTGCAAAAGTTTGTTTCGATCAAAAAGCTCAATAACATGGCTCGAACGCACTAAAGATCTTAAAAGCATCCCTCAAAGATGATCTATAAAGATGTCGAAGCATCAAAGACAATAAATGTGCAAAATAACATATGTAGCCGCTGTTTTTTGAGCAAATCTCTCTTGCTGTATTTGAGTTAATATTGCGATGGTGTAAGTTATAAGGAAAGCTGTTGAAGCTAAATGGGAATATGACAGCGGTTACATGTTGTAAGCGTTCAATACATTGTTTCCTCGCAACAATAAATACACCAATTGCATACTCGAGCACAGTGGTTTGTGTTGGAAAAAAGAAGGAAAACTTTTATACGATACGGTTATGGACCAGGCTTTTAATGAATTAAGTTTTCAGCCGTCCCGTTTCTATACAAAGCAACCCACAAGCTACCAATGATAACCATTTAGGGTACGCAATGGCGAAGAAAGCTTGTAAATCAATGAATTTTTCATAATTTATATTAGCTTCTACACATTATTATGAGCTCTTGAAAAATTTCTATACTTTGCAGTATTCATAGTTTTCAACCGATACTTAACACTTTGTGACTCAATATTTTTGAGTATCGGCTATTAATTAGACGTTAGCTATTTCAAAAGTTTCTTTTTACTTATGAGAAGATAAGGCAAAAATGCGGTGGAAAGATATGCGTTAGACGAGTAGCCAATTTTTTGAAAAATTCCATTAAACTACCCATCGTTTATTGGGAAAACATTAATGAGTGTACAATTTTTTTTTTTTTTGAATGATTACATATTCCCGTGACATCAAATCATTAGAGACGACTTTTTTGTGGCGTCGATAGCACTGTGGCTGAAGACAAACATTCATTTCTACACTTTTATGCAAAAGAATTTGAATTTGAATTTGATACGGCAAAATTGTAACATCCTAAAAAGAAGACAGTGTTCAACGTACCAAATGTCAAAATGTTTTGACGAAATATGTTTCATGACTACGTCGATTGAACGTTGTCGTTTTGTTTTGCTAGTGGAGTGGCTGACTGCCTTAAATCTTTAAGTAACTTTAAGAAACTCTGGTATTTCTCATATAAATTGTTTGATGTACCGAAATTAAAACTTTTATGCACAGTTTCAGATTGGCAAGCTTTATAATGCCTGACGAAATTCGACAAAAGGTAGCCATGCACCTTCTAGTACCTTTTTTTATAAAGACCGATTTAACTCACATGTTGTCAGGTTGATATCGTTTATTTGATTGTCTCGAATTCAATTAAACTTCGCAGCTTGAATCAGCATGTTGTTGATATGGATATTGTTGTATCAACACTATTTGGAAGATTTGAAAATGCCTGTCAGTACGGTCATGTTAACTGACTTATAAATGCCCTCATCCTATGTTATTTTGGAAAAATGCAACTGATTTGTGCTGCAGCTTGTACATTAAGAAAAAGTTCTCTAACGTTCTAATTTATTAGTATGTTTTGATTGTTTAAAAATCTAAAATTTTGCTATTTATGAATAAAGGTTAATAATTCCAAAGCGAAAGTTTTATAGAATTTTAAGAATTAAAAAAAAAAAAATTGGGCATTACAGTCGGCAATAATCGTGGGACCAGAGGTCACTACTAGATTTTGATGTCGGAGTAAAAAATGACTAAGAACAAAATGTAACTCCTTTTAAACTATGAACAACAGTAAGCGAAACATTATAATTAAATGATCCTCTTTGATTAATCTTTAATCGTAGGGTGTGGCTGACAAAACATTCAAAATTTTTGTAAACAATTTTTTTTTGAAAAAAAACAACGTTATTAAAACTCTCTGCAGTTAAGTCCTCCTGCTATTTATATGATGATATTAAAGACAGTAGTAATAATTATACTGTTTTGGAAATTATATCTGAAACTTAGGAAACAATTAATTACAGCTTCCCCAGCCTATATTCAATATATTTATTTTGCCTAAAGTTTCGGCAGGTTTATTGAAGTACAAGATATAATAGAAATAAATTCATTATTTTTCCAATACGTAGTTTTAGCAATCTGTGCTTAGCATTGTATAAGTGTGATTTCGTTACACCAGATGGCGTTAGGCAGATGAAATTTTGTATTAAAAAAACTAGACAGCTTTGCAATTGTTTGACCCAGTATTTTATGAAGACCCATCAAAGATGATAAAGCAATATTTTAGAGTTTTTCTTCAATAAAGGCGAATATGCAAGCCAGGCAGCTGAAAATATAAATAGTGTTGTTGGGCCTGATACTGTAGCAGCCAATTCTGGGTTCATCGACTCTGCTCCGGCTATTTTTATATCAAAGATGCACTTTGCTCTGTGAGGACTATCCTGAAAAATGTCAATAAAGTAATGGAAATCGGCTATTCCGATAGCCATGTAAGCCTTGTTTTGATTGTCCAGGAGCTAAACATTGCACAAAAAATCATTTGAACCCAGTTAAATAGGACTGGATATAAAAAGAAATCCGATGCCACACGAGTTCACACAAAAAAAAGCGAATTTCTATCACTCCTGAATCGTAACAAAATCTACTCATTTTTGAAGCAAGTGGCGATTGGTGATGAAAAGTGAGTCACTTACGACAACTTCAAGCGAAAAGGGGTCGTGATGTAATCGCAGTAAGCCGGCGCTAACTATGGCCAAGTAAGGATTGACGTTCAGGAAAACTTTCCCTACTAACTGGGATTGACAGGAAATCATGTACTGTAAGCTCTTCTCCTACCAGCAAATTGTTAATTCGGACGTCTATTGTCAACAATTAGACTGTCTAACGGAAGCAGTCGCCCAGAAGCGGTCTGCTTTGACCAGGACATACACATCGATAGTGACTCGTTGGTATCTCTAGGAGCTTGGTTGGGAAGTTCTTAGGCATCTATTTCATAATTCGGACCTGGCACCAAATGATTATCATCTGTTCCTGTGTATGGTGAATGATTTTGCTGGTGAAAAATTCAACTCAAGGGAAGCTTTTGAAAATCGGCTGTCCAGTTTTCTGCCAATAGGCACGATATTTTCTATGGAAGAGGCATAATAAAATTACCTTCTAAATGGCAGCAAGTCGTCTAATAGAACCGTGCATATTTGACCTAAATCGGATCATACTAATTACACTAAATAAAGCTTCAATGCCATGGAATATTTCCATGCATTTCTTTTTACTACATCTTTTATATGCGCTAAAACAACAAAGTAGATGACCTTTCAAAATGTCTATCCATGATTCGTCTTAACGTTTTCATACTCAAGGTTGTGCTACATTGTGTTACATATCCTTGGCAACAGAAACAACGCCTATGGCCTTACCTACGCATGCATGTTTTTAAAAAAGCTAACTGATCTTTATCGCAAATAACAAAATATTTCTTGTTTTTCCTATTCAATTAAATCATATAAAATTGCGTTTCCACATTTCTTTGAAATAAATCAATACCATTTCAATTTCAACCCACTTGAAAAAGTGATCCATGTTCGCGTAGCGGAAAATTGTTGATCTACATAACAGCTGATAAAAACAATCCTACAAGTGAAATCATAACATTAATAATCAATTAATTGGAATTGCAGCAAACAACAGCAGATAAAAAAAGTGAGTTTCAATCCAAAACAGTACTCAAGCCAGCCAATAATTACACCGATATTTACCATTTATGGCCAAAAAGATAGAACAACGCAACTGGAGTCAGTGGCTACTAAACAAATTGACAAGTAAGGTTGACTGGCGGGTTAAAATGCAGTCAAACGGCAAACGATAGCGCACACACAAGTGTGCTGCGTTGGGTGCTCACTAGAAGCTTGCTGAAACGCCGTATACAGACGCCAGCGGTAGACCGGCTGATGGGGCGACATAAATGGCACGATCGACGAAAGTCAGTCAGACGATCAAACCGATTAACTGACTATGGAATAATGGAGCAACTAAACGAATGATTTGTGGGGCACAGCATGAAACCATTGTTGTTGTTGTTGCAGTCAATGAAATTTTACCATAAATTGAATTGAAAATGATTTAAAGTGTAATCTCTACTTGAAATCATTAGTAGATTTTAATGTCTTCCAACAATTTATGGAAGTTTGTAAAGTGTTGCGTTGTTTGAATTCCATAAGCAAAACGAGGGAAAACAACAGCCGCATTGTTACTGACATTAATATCCTTTATTAGGAATTCACAAAAAAAAAGAAAAAAATGCGTTTTCAAAGGCTCTCTTCCATTTTGGATGTTTACGCACAAACCTCCATTTATAATAAATTAAAAAAAAATCCATAAATAGCCAATAGAAATCTGAGATGGAAAAAGGTAGATACACTTTGGACTCTACAGGTCAACGCTGGACAATTTAATTACAATTATATTAATTAAATTTGCCAAATAATGTTGCCATTATTTCCGTCATAAATTTAAGTTTTAAAATCAAACTTTACATATTTCCTCTCCTTTAATTTACTCTACTACCGGTTTGACCAAAATTTTTATTGAAGCGAAAAACTCCGGCAAAATCGGACTTCTTTAAAATATGTTATTTGGCATATATATGCTGTCTTTATCCGATCTGATTGGCAAGTCATTGAAAACCATGACATACGTATATATTTCAGTTGTATAACAAATCATCTCCTGATTTTTTAAGTACACTTTTTTGGCAAAGCCCCTTTTATCTCGTGTTACAACTAATATAACTGCTTTTATTTGGAATATAAGTTTAGAGACTTCCAAAACTTCTTGGAAGACTTTACAATCTACTAATGGCTTTTCACAGAGGTTGCACAATAAACAATTTTCAATTCAATTTGCAGTTAAGTTTCATCTTGAGCTAAAAAAAATAGGTATCAAAAACGAAAATAATAAAAAGTACATCAAAAATTACCTTCCCATTTATTTGTTTCGTATCTGAAATGTACTTTTATTTAATATTACATTCTTCATATGGAAAAGGTCATATTTAGAAAAGTACTCTTCCTTATACATATATGTATAAGCATAAGTATGCTTTTCAAACAGAAATACACTTTCACGTAGAGAAATATACTTTATATCTATTAAACTACGTTTTCCGCACAGAAAGTACATATTTCTTTCCAAAAAGTGGAAACTTTATATATAAAAGTGCACACTAAAATTCACACTTCATAAAAATATTTACGCTCTTATTATGTACATTTTCTATGCAGAAAATACACTTTTAACATACGAAAGTACACTTTCCACATAGGAAAGTACACTTCCCACATAGGAAAGTACACTTTCCACATAGGAAAGTACACTTCCCACTTAGTAAAGTACACTTTCCATATAGAAAACTACACTTTCCACAAAGGAAAGTACACTTTCCACAAAGGAAAGTACACTTTCCACTTAGGAAAGTACTCTTTCCACTTAGGAAAGTACTCTTTCCACTTAGGAAAGTACACTTTCCACTTAGGAAAGTACACTTTCCACATAGGAAAGTCCACTTAGGAAAGTACACTTTCCACGTAGGAAAGTACACTTTCATACAGAGGAAAGTACACTTTACTTGTAGGATAGTACACTTTCCATATAGGAAAGTACACTTTACTTGTAGGATAGGACACTTTACGTATGGGAAAGTACACATTCAATATAGAAAAGTACATTTTCAATATAGAAAAGTGCACTTTCCATATAAGAAATTACACTTTCCATGCTTTCCATATAGGAAGGTACGCTTTCCACATAGGAAAGTGCGTTTGTCATATAGGAAAGTACGCTTTCCACATAGGAAAGTGCGTTTGCCATATAGGAAAGTACGCTTTCCACATAGGAAAGTGCGTGCAACTTTCTTAGACTTTCCATATCCATAAAGTACACTTCTCGCATGAGCAAGTACATTTTCCATGTACGAAGAAGCACACTTTCTACATAAAAAAAGAGTGTTATTCATACAAAAAACTGAAGCGAACAAGTTCTATTACGCGAAAGGTAAACTATTTTTTACAGAAGAAAATTGTATTTATTGCACTTTTAGTACACAAAATCATAATATTCAGAAGAAGAAAAAGAAGAGTACACTACTTACAGCAAAGTAAAATAAAGTTTTATGTACGTATAGAACAGTTCTTGGCACGTAAAAGAGTGCACTGTTAATGTAGAATATAGAAAAGTAAACCTTTCACGTAGAACACTTCATTAACCTTATAGTTGAGTAAAGTTTTATTACAGAAATAGAATTTTTTGCATAGACATAGACATAAAATGATAAAAAATAATAACAAATATATATAAACGCACTTTTCATGTAGGACATTGAAATTCGTTTTTACCAAAGTAGCATTTTTTTTGGAAAACCAAATTATTCTACTTGGAAAAGACCACGTTCTACCAAAAAAAAAAAAAAGTTTAGTAGCATTCATATGGATAAGTAGTAACTCAAGTTTTTGTTAAATGTATTGCATTATAGTACTAGAAAAAATGTGAGAAGAAAACGATCGGATAACTAGGTTTTTTAGGACTTCTCATATAATTTGCCGATTTAACCCACGTATTCCTGTACTCATATCCTTTATTAAATTTAAGTAAATTTAATATGACTTAGAAATCATCAGACATTTGATAAATTCAGTTCTGCATATAAAAATGGGCTGTATTGTAGTCCAATTTGGCGAAAATTAATTTCTGATCTATAATTTCTAAACTAAAGCCTATTTTGCCTTTTTTAATTCAGAACACAATAACATTACAGTACCATAAATGATATTCCTTTGTGTTAAAAAAAAAAAATCGAAAACTAGCTGCTTAATGTACTTGCATACTTGTTAAGGATACGTAGTTTGTAATTTGTTTTAATAATCACACCTATACCGGCCTAATGCGTTCAAAAAGCATTTCTAAAGAAAAAAAATCAAGCTTGTCATAAATTCCATACATTTCTTCTTGGAATTCTTATCAGTTATTTATTATAAATTTGCATTTAGGCTGATTAATCAAATATTTTTAAAACTTCCTCTATGTTTCACACTTAATTCCAACTTCCAACTCTAACGTATTTGATTAGTTTATAATTTAAAAATGGTGACTATATAAAAATCAACAACAATTCATATCTAACAAAGTGCTTAAAATTTGCAATTTGTTCGTTTTTTGTTAATTCTATTGACAAGTTGCCAGCCAACCAGACGGCGCGATAACATTGTGTTTCTTTCAGTTTATTTTAATAAATCATTTATCAAATAATTTTTGTTATTCTCGGGGATCTGATGAGTCATTTACATTTGCAAAACAACATGAATTTGTTTGTTTTCTTTCAGTTAAATATTTGTATTCGATATTATGTTGTCATATATGGTTTTATTGGATATAAAACAAAAAATTTATGGACAAATATGAACACTTTTCGGTGGCTAAATTAAGATGACTCCAAGTGAAGGCTATGGGGCGTAACAAAAGGATACCGGTTAGATGAAGATTGGATTAATGTAGAAATACTGCAATGTTCCAGAGTAGAATGTGTATAAAACGTGAAGTGATTACTGTTTTAGACGACGTTAAAATTATTTCATTCACAATGATCTCAGACTTCTCTACAAAAATGAAACGAAGAGAGTCATGTCATTAAGCAACCAGCCGATTAATCCAGACATTACATGTCTTTGTAATATGACCAAGTCAGACCGTTTTCATGGGGAATATACTAATACTTGGACCGTTTCTAGTAGGATTTCTAGAGCTTACTTATACGTAGTAATTTGAGCAGGTTCTGGGCTTGTGGAAACGGTAAAATATGGCAGCGATAAATGTAAATTTGGTTTTTGGGAGCTGTACTGAAATTATTGAATTTGTGTTAATATATCACAAAGTCAATATAACTTTTCTGCAATATATAATTTTCTGTAATAAATAATATGAATAGTTAATAGCAATTTAAAAGCCATATCATTTTATAAACGAAAGAACACAATAAATATTTTTTTCTATACATACATATTACACATTTTTGTACAAGTTCTTCCGCAAATAGGTTTTTGTTTTTGTAAAAAAAGTAATAATATAATTTAAACATACAGGGTGGCGCAATAGAACGTGCATATTTAAAAAATATGTTAAAAAATAAATACAAAAGGTATGGTTAAAATAAATCTAAGGCATTGTAGACTAATAAATGGGGGTTTTTTTTAAATAACATCATCTAAATGATGACTCTCTCTACGACGGCACTCCTCTAACCGCAAACTAAAATTATTGAAAACTTTCTTCAGTAATACTGGTGTAATGGCTGCCATTTCCGGATATTCCCCTTGAGCTGAACGATGTTTCTTGGATTATTACTGTAGACTTTGTGTTTGAGGTTTTCCCACAAAAAAAAAGTAAAGAGGCGTCAAGTCTGGACTACATGGGGGCCACGGGATATCACCTCTTTTCAAAATCAGTCTGCCAGGGAACATCTGCTTCACCACCGCCATGGAGTCATTTGATGTGTGACAGGTAGCTCCATCTTGTTGGAACCAAGTTCTGGAATTCACTATTCTTGAACTTTCAATTTCTGGAGCAAAAAATCCGTCCAACATTTCAACATAACGTTCCGTATTAACCGTGACGTTTTGGCCCCGCGCATTTTCGAAGAAAAAAGGACCAATTATTCCTCTGCCAGAGATTACTGCCCATACTGTCACTTTAGGACTATACAATGGTTTCTGGTGTTTGATTTTGGGATTTTCACTGTTCCAGTAATGACAATTTTGACGGTTTACGAACCCATTCATAAGGAAATGAGCATCGTCAGAGAAAAGGATATTGTCAAAATTGGAAAATCGATTAAGCATTTCATTAGCAAATGCGAGCCTTGCTATGAAGTCAGACTCTTTCAATTCTTGTGTTAATTGCAGCTTATATGGATACAGTTTAAGATCCAATGTTAAAATTCGTTGCAAACTTCGTCGCGATAATTGTAAGACAGACGATCTATTGCGAGTCGACATTTGTGGATTTTCTCGTACTGACTCCATAACTCTCTCGACATTGTCTTCGGTCCTAGATGTTCTTGGGCGACCATTTGCATGTGGTTTAAATGTTGAACCGGTCTCTTCAAAACGCTTTACCCATATTTTAATTAAATTAGCACTCGGAGCTTCACTAATTCGCCGTAGTCCATATTCAGCACAATATAGTCGCCTAGTAGCAATATTTGAACGAGATTTCTTGTAAAATGCGCGCACGCAAAATGCGCGACGCTTCCCGTCGAAGTGATTCATAGCGACTAAAACTCCATGAGCCCGCCAACCCAACGATGTAGGCGCCCCGCGCCCACGCCTTTTCTACCCCGCAAAAAAAGATGATGCAATATGCACGTTCTATTGTGCCACCCTGTATATTTCCTAAAAAAAATTGACTTTTTTGAAAGAAATTTACTTAATTTTCCACAAGAAAGTAGCGAAAAGTAAATTTCCATGTCTTCCAAAGCGAAATATAAACTTGTTTTTAATATGGAAACTATCATGTTTCGTATGGAATAATAAGAGCAGTTTTAACGGAAAATAAGCTATGCTGGAAAATAATTGTTTAACAAATTTTTTATAAGAAAATGCACTTTTCAGATATAATTTCAATAAGACAACATGCATATTTTTGTAGGAAAATAATCAAAATTATCTTCTTGTAAAATTAAATGTTTTTCCAAAGGAAGTAAAAAAAATATTTTATATGGAAATATGCAAGTATTCTAAAAAAAGCTATTTTTATAGAAAAACAATAATACCTTCTATAGGGAAATAATACATATTCTTTAGTTTTATATGCCAAGTATTTCTATTGAAAAATGGATATATCATATATAAGAAGTTCCACTATTTCGGAGTGTGGTTACTTGGTCGATTTTTCTAAGGTTCATACAGCATTCCATATCAATACATTGGATAAAAAGCTAGTCTACTGCAGCCTACCTATTACGAAAAGATTAAGTTTCGGGAAATTGGTCAATTTATGTGGGAGGTGTCCTTCGTTTATTATTGTGAGCCACTTGTTTGGCAAACGCTCGAATTTGACTACATTTAGTGTGATTAAATTAAAAATATGAACTTAAAATCGGTAAAACAGGTCATTTGTATGAGAGCTAACAAAAAGCTCAGCGTTTAATGCGTCAATTTGTCAAATTGAATAAAGCTCTACAAACCAATATAATGTTAAAATGAGTGCAAAAATTGTCAATATGTAATGTACTCGTAAAGTAAAAGCGAGGAGTTCACAGCCAAAGAGAATCAAAACAAAAATTTTTGGTATTTAAAAAGTAAAGATGGTACTAATAAACTTTACGGAAATAATTGATTAAATTGATAAAAAAATAGTGTTACAAAAAAAAAAAAAAAAAAAAAAAAATAGTACTACTCTACAACTCTTGAATGCATGTTACTGTCGTCTACTCAACGTTTGAGTAGATGTGAGCAAATATGTAGAGAAATAATGAGAACAAAGAGAATCAAAACCGAAATTTTTGGTATTTATAACATAAAGATCATGCTATTAAACTTTACGGAAATAATTGATTAAATTGATAAAAGAAAATAGTATTACCCAAACAAATAGTGCTACTCCACAACTCTTCAATAAATGTTACTGCCGCCTACTCAACGTTTGAGTAGATGTGGGCAAAATTATGAGGAAATATGTAGCGAAATAATGACAACAAATAACATCAAAACCGAAATTCTCGGTATTTATAACGTAAAGATGACGCTATTGAATTTTAGGGAAGTAATTGATTAAATTGATTAAACAAATATGGGCAAAATTATGAGGAAATATGTAGTGAAATAGTGCGTTTTTATTGAAAGCCCTGTTTTATATAGGAATTGGAAAAGCCCACTTTTAGCATTCGATAGAGCAAGAAAATAATCAACCAGAAGAAAAAGCACCAGTTTCCTATAGCCGATTATAGCACAATCGCATGAGTCATATTCGCATATGCTTGCTTTATAAACTTTTTTGTTTTTTTTTTTTTATTTTGCTGATGCAAAATTTTGGCCTTCATTGAGTCGCATATAATGTTAATCAGCATTGCATTAAATTTCAGAAAACAAAACGGTGCAATTTGTTATTTTCAATCAAACACAACAAGCTTAGCAACCAAAAAACATTGAAAATATTAATTTTTTTTTATCGAAAATATCGCATAAATGCGAATGCTTGTTGAGAAAAAAAGAAATGAACAAAACCTCAGGAAAAAAACACAGCGAAAAACCACAATTGTTAGCAACAACCACGATCAATCACAAAACTAAATCATAACGGAAACAACAACTGATATCATAAAATCATTAGACATAAAAGCGGGAATTTAAGGAGACCGAGAGATGCTCTACAATAACAAGCAAATTTTGGAAAAAATTTTTTTTTATGAAGCTATTTTTTCACAAATTGTAAAGCAAAACAAATATATATCAATGCAATGGACAGAAATTTAGGTTACTAGTTAGGAATTACGCACTAAAATTTGAATTATAAAAAATTGGTCCGTTTATTTAGATATGATAGCAGAAGAGTCGTTATTATGCATGGGCGATTTTTTAAGATTTAAGTTTTTGAGGTTGGCAGCACTGGTTGGTAATGGCGTCCAAACGTCATCTGTCAAAGTGAAAAGTGTACAGCATACTCTGTCATTTAATCAAGGAACGACGAATGGCCTGCCACAACGTCTAATTTGGGGTGAATGGGCCTTACAAAAGCTCCATGAAGCGATGAGGCTCATTTTTTGCTGAACGGATACGTACACAAGCAAAACTGTTGCATCTGAAGTGATGAACAACCACATGCCATACATTGCCAATTACCAATGCATTCCGAAAAAATTACAGTCTGATGTAGTTTCTGGGCTGGTGGCATCATCGGTCCATTTTTCTTCAAAAACGACCGTGGAAGAAACGTTACCGTCAACGGTGAACGATATCGAGCCATGATACGCGTCTTTTTTGCCCCAATTGGCTGAGTTGAACTTGGTTGCCATGCGGTTTCTTCAGGACGGTGCAACATGCCACACTGCTCGTAAAACAATGGATATGTTGAGGGATGAATTTGGTAAGCAGCTTATCTCTCGATTTGGCCCTGTGAGTTGGCCCCCAAGATCTTGCGACTTAACGCCTCTTGATTATTTTTGTGGGGTTATGTCAAGTCGTTAGTCTATGAAGACAAGCCGAACACTATTGAAGCCTTACAGGATAACATAACACGCGTCATTCGTGCAATTCAGGCCGAAATGCTCGAAAAAGTGACCAAAAAATTGGACCTTGCGAATGGACATTTTGAGACGGACCCGCCGACAACATTTACATGAAATTATGGCAAAGACTAATTTATCGATTCCAACAAAAAATTTTAATAGATGATACAAATTTGAGTGTTTTATTACATCTTTAAAAAAAACTGCGATTAAAAAATCACCTTTTAGATCTTAATTTAGTTAACGCTTAATCTACACCTATTCTTTCTGATACAAAATTTTACTAACATAAGAAGTGAACATAAGAATTGTTGTTTGAGAGGTGATTATTAGGTCTAATTTGGCTTGCCTATATTGTAAGAAATTTAAATTGACGAAAAATTTGTTTACTGCTGGCGAAAAGTTAGATATTGTAAGGAAATCAGAATTTCTAAAAATCCGTCGATTTGTATGAGAGATACTCGATGAGGTGGATTGACATGGCCCCTACACAATTCCCAACTAAAATCTGGCAACGCATTACACTGTGCCAAGTTTTAAGAGGTCTTATAGAACTGTACAAAAGTTGTGGTGCCCACCGGCCAATCGGTCAGATGGATGGATATCATAAATTATATTTGATGAAAAGATGTTTGGTACTTCAAACTTTGCCGTATCATATGATATATCCTTTGATTCAAATAAAAATAAAATAATTGGAAAACAATACTGGATGCCACTGTGTGCATCCAGTACTGATAAGAAATCACGCTCGCTCTTATTGCGATTTTGTCTACTGTTTGCCTCAGTATGAATAGTTTTATTCTATAATCCTTCTCACTATCCTTTCTTCTCTTATTTTTTTCTTTGTTTCGATATTTCCAAAATTTTCATATTCCTCTTTCCATTCTGTAGCGTACTCAAATTGCTCATATGATGTACGTTTTTCATTTCATTGGCATATTAAGGCAAAAATAAAATCTTTTTCTTTTACTTTCGTTTTGGTTGCGGTCAAAAAGTCCACTCAGTCACTCTCTATATAGTCGACAGAATATCGTAAATTGAAACCAGATGGGCACAATCGGCCAAAAACCAAAAAAAAAATTAAAAATAAAATAAAATACGTACAATGCATGTGAGTCAACTTTAAGAGCGAAGGAGAAAAATGTGATGATGAATTCACAAATATTTGCAAAAAGTTATTAAAAAGAAGAGTAGCAGCCAAACGAAAGAATGCGGTGTAATATTAATTTGAATATTTATTTTGCTAAGTAGTTTCGTAAGAGAATTTTAGCATGTAATGGCGAAAAGTTCTCTGCCTAATGGGGGAAAAATTTGACGGCGTTAAAGGTGAGATTTCCTAGCTTGTAGAATTCAAACAATAAGTTTTAAAAGATCTTATGATTGTCATCCTTAGTATCTATAGCCGGTTACTGATTTTATTAACATAGCAAATGTATATTGTTGCTATTGTGACTTGAAGCTGCATTAGAGATGTTACTGCAGTCTGCTCGAAACATGAGTGGGCAAAGTTGCTAAGGCAATGTTGAATTTGATGGCGAAACCGAACGTATTAAAACTAATGATAGTACGTGGATGCTACTTCCTTCATATATATAAGGATTATAGAGACAAAAGGGTTATAAATCATGGAACTGCTTTAATTTTATTACAGCTACAGTAATTTCAGTTCAGTATTAATTAATTGAAGTTTTTAATTAATTGAAGTTTTGCTGGTACTACTTTTGAGATAAAATCAAGAGATTGATCTTATGTTGATCATCCTTTGACGGATTCATGAGATATGACACGATTCAGAACATGTATGTTGATACATTGATTGTTGATACATGTATGTTGATACACAGTGTTTGTTAGGTGCATTGCGAAGCAAGTATTTGTTTTAATTATAAATAATAACAAAAAACGAGGAGCTATAATAATATAATTTGGATATTGTGATATATGATTAGGTTAGGTTAAGTCAGTGTGCCAGTCTGAATAGAAAGACTCATTTAGACCGCATAGTCCATTGTGATACCACGGAAACCAGAGATATGGATGTTCCTAGTTTTCCCCGTTGAACCACCCTAAGCTTCTCAAGAAGCTCTTAAGTCGGACAAAGTCTATATCGTGCAGATCTCCTAGGTCCCTAAAGAAGTAAGAGTCCAGTGTTGATCGTCGGGTGTTCTCCAGGGCGGGGCAATTGCAGAGAAAATGTTCTATGGACTCCTCTTTATCCCTACAGCTCCTGCAGAAATCACTAGTCGCATCCTTCAGTCTCATTACATATCTTCCAATCAGACAGTGTCCTGTCATAACGGATACAAGTAATGAGACGTCGGGGTTCTGATAGCAACAGCAGTTTGTGTGAACACTTCAGATATAGGCGAGGCCACATCTGTCTGGATTGATACCCACCTATCATTTGCTGCTAAATATGCTCTATCTAGCATTGGGAGCTTGCAAGTGGCGAGAGGCACTCATCTGTGGTACATAAAAATAAAAAAATTACTCAGTATAAAAAGAGCCTCCAGGGAAATTAAAAAGATCAGCTGATCGTGAGTTAAAAGTAGTTAAAACTGGATAATAATCGATGAAATTAATATGCGTTTTTCAATGGGGGGCTGCTGTTGTTTTAGACAACTTTTCACTGCCTTTTCATAGACTTCTCTATAGCAATAAAATCTGTTTAGATCATTTTTATGACAATTTTTACCTTTTAATCAGGATTCGCATAACTAATTAATTTAAATTAATAACGAACAACAATTTTCATTTAAAATACATGTTAATTAATTTTAGGTCTCTGCATCAGAAACAGAAGACAAATTCTTACAACGGTCTTCCGGTCCCTTTAATGTAGTTAAAAAAAGGTTACCAAGAAGCGGAAAATATGCTCAAATAGTATTTGTGGAAGCTATGATAATACTATTCTTATGGGACGATTCCTACTTTTTTTGTTGGTTATTGCTAATCGATTGCATAAAAATTGATGTTGTTTGGTATGAAATGTGTTAGCGTTTTTATATCTTCATCCAAAAGTATGAAAGTATATATGTAATTTTAAAACTTTGGCCATTTATCTACTCATTTTCTGGTACCTTCCATACAAAAATAGCAGATTTAATTTATATATAATTTAAGGGTCACATGTTTTATTTGGTCGCATTAAACTTAACCAAATTTGTATTAATATAAGTTAATATTCTAGCAGCTACTATATCCTGAAATTATATTCATGTTATGTCTTTTCCGAAATTAAAATGCATTCGTTGTGTAATAATTAAGACTAATTTAATGACTTAAAAGCCTTATAAGTTGTATTATATCGTTTAGTTTTCGATATACGAATGCAATGAAATTTGGAAAATTAAATATAGATCTGAGCAGTAATTTTGAAATTCTAATTTGGATGCCAGATTTTGATAAAAAAATTAAACAGAGTCAGTTATCAAACACACATCCAGCTCCTATGCATTGGTTCTAATGCCAGAAATATCTCAAAAATCTTCACAAGTTTTACGAGACATTTTTAAAATTCGGAAAAGAATTAATTTTGTTGAGTTTCTGAGAAATGTATTAGGAATATCTCCTAAAATAGCATAATGAAAGCTCTCTCGTTAAATGAATGGAATTTTGTATTTAAACTTTATGCGACAAACATAGCTTCATTTTAAATTCTCAAAAATTCACAAGTTTTTGAGAAAATCTCGTCATATTTATAAAATATTGACTATCATACGATATATTTTGGAATCCGAATCTTTTTGAAAAAAAAATTCTAATATTTCTGAAAATAGTTTATTGGCGAAACCCGAAATAACTATCCGTCCAGCCAGCTGTGTCAATATAGTCAATTTCGCTGATTTTTGAATTATATTCTATTAGAAAATTAAAATAAAAAAAAATTCCTTTAATAAATAACTGCTAATAGAAAAACGATCTCAAATCGAATTAAAAACCAAAATCAAATTTCTCAAAATATTATGGGAATCTGTGTATTCCGGGTGTTAAGAAACAGTATTCAGAATTTTGACAAGCGCCAAAGAGTCACAATAATTGATCACCATTGAAAAGAAATCAAACCCAAGAATAATTTCGATTTGTTTCAGTTTCGGGCATGCAACTCAAAACTAAACTAAGATTGTATTAACGCCCTGCTTCTATAAAACGCATCATTCAATTTGTTCGTTAAACAAACGAACAATTGCTTATAATCGCCTTTGTATTTCAAAAAAAGTTTTATTTGGGAGAGCTTTTATTTTCATTGAGTGGAGTTACTATAAAGCTAATATTCTTATGTGAACCAATATTTAGAAGCATTAAAAAAATGTAATAGCAAATCGCCTTTTCTTTTTGAAAATGTTAATAGTTGGCGAAAATTTTGTCATGTTTTATACCCCCAAGGCTTTTCTTCACAGACAATTCGTGTATAGTTTTGAAATCATCTTGGTTTTAGATTTTGAAACTGTATCGAAAATTCGGTCACCAGCATAAGTGGCAAAAACTTTAGCATCTGAATAGTGTTAACAACATTAAACTTTGTACTGTGATTATGCTAAATTATCGTAAAAAAATTGTAATCATTAAGTTTAGATCAGCATAATCAACGCTAATGTGAAATAGTTGGCAAAAATGTAAGCCACACAACCGTATTGAACTTTGTCAGGATTTGATACTGCACGCGTTAAACCTACACTTTCTTTAAACATCGGATTCGATTGCAGTGGCAAATGATTGCTCAAGTTTCGGGCTGATTGGTCTTTTATTGATTGCTTAGTAATAATGTTTTTGTACTCTTATTATTAATCGAGATTAAATCCTGTAGGTATTGCAAGTATGGATAACTACTTAGTAAACCATCAAAATTATTGGAAGTAGCGAAATCTTGAGATAGTGGAGATTATCTAGAGATAGTGTACGATTGTAGAGCGATAGTGGAACCTCATTGTTTTGTTACACTTAACAAGTTTCAGACAAACGTAGTCTTTTTTTCTATTCATATTATTGTTGATAAATCTCAATGTTACAATTGTTGTTTTATACATAATACTTTTAAATTAACAATCTTTCCCTTAATAGGTTTAGTTGCTCTACATAGCCGTCCGGTTTCCATATGGGGATAGAAACACTTAATCAAATAAATTTTACTAGATCTTATCATATGTACAAAGTGAAGCAGCTGCCGGTCGAAAGGTCCTAAGTTCAATTTCTGACTGAATTTCAACTATATTTCTATAGCATTTCTATTATTTAATTTTCTAATTTCTAATATGGGTAAAGTAGTCTCTTTTCGTGCATAATATTTATGAATAAATTCACAAAGTATAAATTTCCTTTTTTCGGAATAATTTAACGAGGAGATAGATGTAATTCTAATTATTTTATACTGTCCATTATGAGGTAACTAAACCGATAAATCGCTTTAGCAATCATTTGGAGAATATGAAGGTTAGCCGAAGGTTGGAACTTTAGTCGTATTTCATTGTTGGTGAGGTAATTTTTCATTGATGTCATATCAGGCAATTATGATGCTTTAAACGGCTGTTTGTTTAAAGCCTCATAATTGCCTGATTATCATAAATTAAAAGGAGTTTCCTGTTTCCTCAGTGTGCAATTTCTTTTTTCTACAGTCACATATACTTAAGGGTTGACAGTTTTGGTAAATGAGAACGATAATTATAATAACTTCAATAATTTGAGATTTTTAAATGAAATCCTATTTCCCAAAGTTTTAGGCATTGCTGGGAATAGTCTAGTATAGCAAAAATAAATCCATTCTTTTTCTAGTACATAATTTTAGTAGTCTCTACATCGCGTGGTATAAGTGCAATTGCGTCACGATAGATGGCGCTAGAAATATGAGATTTTTTACTCAACTCAAAACTACTGAGACTGTTTGTTTTGGACATCAGCAGAGAAAAAATGCGCCATATTTTAAAATTTATCTTCGATAAAGCCAGGTGGTTGAAAATGTGAACAGTATTTATGGTCCTAATATTATAATAGCCAATCATACGTAAATTTAGTTTTATATATTCCGCTCCGTTAATTTCGATATCAAAAATGCACCACGCTCTGTAAGGCCAAATATCGAAAATGTCGACATAATAATGGAAATCATCAGGTCTGACCATCACATAAACACTATTGTGATTGCCTAAGAGCTAAACGTTGGAATTATTTGAGTAAGGCTGGATAGAAAAATAACCCCGACTTAACCCAAAAAAAGCTTCATGGATCGAATATTCATTTGATAATCGCTGCCGAATTGCAATGAAATCGATTCACTTCTGAAGCGAAGGGGGAAAAGTGGGTCACTTACAATAAAGTCAAGAAAAAAACAGTGGCGATCGAATAGCGGTGAGCTGGCGCACACAGTGTCTAAGACAGTGATGACGATCAGGAAGGTTGTACTGAGTGTTTGAAGGAATTGGCAGGAATTCGTCTACTATGAGCTCTTCCCCTATGGTCAAACTCTTAATTCGGATCTATATTGGCAAAAATTGGATCGTCTCAAGGAAGCAATCGGTCAAAGGTAGCCAGCTTTAAGAGAGCGTTTGCATTCCGTCAAAACGGCGACAGAGCCATCGATAATTATTTGTCAGAAGTTCCAAGAGCTTCGTTGGGAAGTTCTTATACACCCATTGTATAGTTCGGATCTGGCATCAAGTAATTATCTCCTGTTCCTGTCTATGGCAAATGATTTTGTGGCAGAAAATTCGTCTCAAGAGTAGCTTGTAAAAATTGCCTGTTCAAGTTTTTCGACAATAGAGACAAGGGTTTCTACAAAGTGATGCATATTTGATTTAAATCTAATCATTATAATTATGCTAAACAAAAACTTCAATATCATTGAAAAATAGTGGAATTTTTGATGCTGCATCTTATAATTGCGCAATTTCTCTCGTAAAATCACGTATATTTAGAAATTATTAGTTTTTATAAGTGTACATTTAATAACAATTTCAGTTATTTAAGATTTTGATACAAAATTATATTCCCCAAGCTTTATAAGTTTACGGGAACATACGATTTGTGTTAAAAGTAAATCTTCATATTACGAACGAAAAATGATGGAAAATCCACGCCTTTATATAGCGGCTCTCATACAAATAATTGCGTTAAACCTCGAATTTGAAGGTACTACTTTTTCGCTTGTTCAACACATTTTCTGTGCGCCCAAACAGAATTTTGTAATGTTATTAATATACGTCATCAGTTTTCGTATAAAAACAAATGTAAATAACAACTAAAATATTAAAGAATTCTTTAAAAACAAAATACAAATGTAGATGGATGTGTTCAGAGCATTATTCATTTTGTTCTTACACATTTTCAGCCGAATTTATACGCATTTATGAAATGTACAGGTAATAAATGTTAACGTTAACAAGCTGATATAAAAATGCACTGAGAAAATTGCATGAAAACGAAGAAGTCTAAAAATATAATGAGGGTAAGCTTACTGAATGTGAGAAACTCTCCAATCTCTTATTCATGCGATGAAATGCAATTTCATTAGGAAATCAGATGGCCATAGATTGTAAAACTGCTGAGAAAGACCGGTATTAGGCGTTTAAAGTATTCAAAGCTGGAAAACAAACCCCAAGAAGGATTGTGTTTTGTTTACCTCAAAACCGTAACGAGTTGTTTTGTACAAAGTCGACTCATATTATGACGATGCACATGGGCATATATTTAATACAAAATTTAATAATTGCACATCGCCGGAACTACCGGCCTGATTAACGCGGATTATACAGGAATATGTAGAGGACGATCTGGGCTTTCAGAAAATAATATTTTTCACTTAAGTTGGTTTGTATAGAAGGTACCAGAACGCAAATTCCGATTCTGACCAAATTTTGCATTCAAGTGAGAAATATAGACATGTTAACCCATGCAGTGTAACCAATTTTTGACCACCACACATCTATTTGAATGGAAGATACAAGAAGGTGTGATTCAATTCTGCCCATATTTCTCACTCAAGTGAAATCTATATAAATTTTAAGTCATGCAAATTTTGATCAGTATAAAGCCATCTAATAGGATGCTGCGGCGTGATAAAATTTTGAGATCCATTATTCAATTTGTATGATCATATATGTATGTGCGAGCAATCATTTTGTTGTTAATCATCGTATGAGAAAGAAACAGAATTTATGTGAGAGGTTTCAGTAGGGTTATGCAAAGACCTACACCCAACTTTATCCAACGCTTATTCGGCTGACCAACTCGGCTGACATTTAATCCAATTGAGATGAAGATATGATTTTAAGAGTATATGGATTAAATTTTTTTCGAACCAAGATTTACCAAGATTTAGAAAGCAATTCGGGTACAAAGGACAAACAATTATAAATTACAGAGAGAAGACAGAATTTCGAGAAATCCAATAGTTTGGGAGACACTCGATGAGGTGGATCAAAATGCTTCAAATGATATTTAATCTCTTTCTTTTGGACGAAGATATAAACACTTTAAAAAGTAAGTAGTGAAGTAAATTTTATTTAAAAACACCTAAACTGAAATTGCTAACCTCTTCACACAAAAATTGGGGTTGTATTTTTGTGTTTCGTTTCTTTTTCTCATATCGTGCAGTTGCCAGTTGAAGAGGTCATAAGAAAAAAGAATATCCGCATGTTTGCAATGGCGCCAGAGGAATTTTACCCACCTTTGCTAGCTCAGTTCTTCGGAAAGATTGTGTTATCCTGACAGAGTAATAGGCAAGCAGCTTTCAGCTTTCACCCCAGCGTTTAAATATTTTGGCATTCTTGCAATAAAATTCTTAAAGTTTCTACTTTCAATAGCAGAAAGAAAGGTTTATATCGTTTTATACGGCTAAATGGTAATTATTAGAATGAAGCCTTTAAAGTAACAAGAATATTTTTTGACCAAATGGGTTTCATGCCATTTCCCAGATCGTAGCCGGGGATTTGTAAATGATATATTTTGACTGATTCTTTTGGTATCCCCCACTTAAATAACTAATTTACTCTATACATACAAATCTTTCAAGCAATTTTACTAAATTTAGTCAAGTTAGACTCACAGCATGACCTCAATAAGCCAAACTCAGGAAATGAAAATGGCGGGCATTGACACGTTCCTTTTGGTCGCCCTATAAAAATTGCATGATTTTGAAAAATTTATTTTTCAAGCTTATTACTTAGCAATTTTTAATTAATAGGTTAAAATAGTTTAGGTGTTTGTTCATTATAATGCTATATTGTTTATTCTCTGGGGTCCAAAAAGCCATTCCCCCTTCTTGTGGCTCCCACACAAGTGACCGTTTTAACCTGAGGGACTTAGCCAAACCCAGAACTTTTTCAGAACTCCCCAGGATTTTCAAATTAGATGCATTGAATGGATTTATTTGCTACGGCAATGATTTAGCTTCATATATATCAACTACGTGCACTCAATTTAGGTACATTTAGCACACAATTCCGAGAATGAAAATGGCATGCATTAGTACCTCCCATACAAATTAACCGATTTTCAGAATTTCAATTATTCATCAGCAATTTTTGTTCAGAGGATACAACAGCCTAGATATTTGGTCAACGCATTTATTTATAACGCATAAGAATTAATCAAATATTTACACACTTACCACACAAAATAAAACAATTTGTAGAAATTAAATTTTGTCCATTTTAATACATTATAAAGTTTGGTGCAATTTGAACAAATCGTTCAGATAATCACGGCCCCCTGTGTATCGTAACTCCCAAGCTTACCCACCCAATCTGTTGCACTAAATGATGCGAATGAAAGTGGACTCCCTTAGAATGTCAAACATACAAATTGACTGATTAATCAATACTCAGTGCTCCCATCATAATTTCTAAGCAGATGGCTTGAGTAAGTAGAAGTATTTATTGAGTGAAGCTAAAGAAATAATACAGCCTATCGCGACGTTACAAAATTTATTTTGGTTAGAAAATGATATCAACAACCATTCCGTTAAAAAAAACAATTTTTGGCTTCGAGGGTACATAATTTTAACGCTCTTCAGTTCGAACTGCATTATCGGAGAGAATTCAAAAAATATTTTTTCTACAAATTGTTGATAATTCTGCATTTTAGGTGTAAAATGTGAACATTGAAATTTAAATTTGGAAACTCCCCTTATATTGGGCAATTTTCAATGAAGTTTTTTTTTCAGTGTGGCTACAAAACATCTCAATAAGAATACAAAATGTTATAGTTTTTGTTTTTATTGTCATAAAAACTTCTTCTTTTCCTTATAATTCAGCATAAAACTTACATTTCTTGAAGCCATTTTTCTGGATAGTGCAGGTCTGCTTTAGAATGAATTCAGAGATGTTTTTCCTTCGAAATAATATTAATATTTAGACTGGAGGGGGGAAAATCCAATAATGTTAAATTTCAAACACCGAAAAATATTAAAAAACAAAAAATCACTTTAACTAAAATTTGTTATTGACTTCCAATGTTAATATCGAAATTTTCGAAAATTTCTTTGAATTTCTCAAAATTTCGTAACTTTTCAAATTGTATTTCCAATTTTTACTAAATTCAAATATTATTTGTTGTTAATTTTTTCTATTTGTTTTCGTTCACTTCACAAACAAGAAATTCTCTTATAAATTTCATACAGATTTGTTTGTTTCGCTTCTCGTATTGAAAATATTAAGATTTATTTTCTTTTATTTGGTTTTCGCGCGACAAACGATAACTTAAACACTCAACGGTTTGGTTGAAATTCTTAAACTAAAAGTTTTTATGCGAAAATTATTGTATCTATAGTAAGTGCTGCCTGCGCCCGTCCGTGTTGTTTGTGGCGTTGTAGTATTTTCGCTAAGGTTGGCGATGTCGATGGCGTTGATGATCATGATGATGATGATGTTAATGTTGTTGTTATTGCCATTGTTGTACTTGCTGCATTACCGTGTGTAGTACGTACGTACGTACGAATCGAAGAAAAAAAAAAGAAAATATGAAAAGGAAAGAACAAACAATACAAACGACAGAGCCATATGCTGCGATCGTGTTTTGCTGCTGTTCGCTGTCCATTCGGTTCAATGTAAATGAGTGATATGTTGGTGTGATAAGGTAAGAGTGAGGTGCAGGTGGGAGGTGTGTGCGAATGCATGATATTCATCTTTCATTGGTGTTGGGTGTTTGTTAGTGGATGTGTTTGTGTCAAGAAATCGCTTACGTTTTTGGCTTTCTTTACGTTTTTTACAAATCGTGTTATTGCGACCGGCCAATGTTGCCAGTCACTAACAAAACCAGCTGATAATGTCGTTGTGTTGACATTTTGTTGCTGTTGTTTCTGCTGCAGTTGTCTTTCGTCATCGGCAGCAACAAACAATAAAGGCAAGCCAAATTATGATCATCATCATTATCATCGCAAACATCTTCATTAGGTTGCAGCGAACACCAAACGATGATAACAGCATCGATCGTGCCGATCATCTGTTTGGGATGTTTGATTTGCTACCTAGAAGGTGTGTTGGTGTATGCATGCCTGGGTTTATGTGGGGATGTGATTAATTGACAATGTGATTTTTATGTTGGCCTGATCCTATAGATAAGTAACGATGATACGAGGCGCGGGTTAAAAAATTTTGAAAATTATACTTTCTGTCAAAAAATTTGTGCATGTGAGTGGGGTACAGTGTGTTCAGTGGCAGGTTGACGATCAACATCTTCAACTGAAATATACATCGACAAAGTGAAGGAAAGGGTGACTGCAAATCGTCATCTAAGTTTATGAGAGATAGATAGTTGCTGAATTTTCTGCGTCTTACGAATCAATGCGCAACAAAACTGGTCACTGGAAACATGTTAAAATGAGCCAGTTCCAACCCTACATTCATAAAACGCATTATAACTGATGATGAAATTCGTTTACAATTTTGAAATGCAAACCAGTCAACAAGTTTCCCAATGGCGCCTTCCAAGGTAATTTTGACTGTTTTCCTTTATTATCGACTTGTTGTGCATTCTGAATGGTTGCCGGAAGGTTACTTGGTAAATGATAAATATTATCTGAATGTTGTGGGGTATTTGAGAGAGCAAACTTGGTAAAAAAACATGTTTATGGTAGGGAAACTATCATTGTAAAGGAATTTCTGGTAAAAAAACAATAAATATCATCGAACAACCACCATGTTCACCTAATAATACCCTGGCTAAACTTTTCCACTTTCTAAAACTCAAATTACCAATTCGAGACACGCGTTTTCAGTCAATAGAAGACATAAAACACAATTGGAGCTTTTGAACGCATTTTTTTTTGCGTAAAATGCATTTAAAGTTTATTTTAATGAATGGATTATTGGTTTTCATATGTGTAATACACATATGTACTGTTTCCGTGACCCCCTATTCCGGTTCTATTCTGAGTACAGCTACTTATAATTTTTTGTCAATATGTCTTATGAACCCTTCAAATGGCCGAGTAATCGACAAGTCTCTGGTAAATGCTTCCCAAACTATGATGTCCGGAATCGTTAAAATGTAGGTCCTGTTGAGTTAGCCTAAAAATAGAATTGCGTCTAAGCTCACTGAATGCCCAGTCCGATTGTTTAGTTTTACCTCATAGTAGATGATTCCCTGTTAATCCCACTAAACTCACAGTAAAACTTTTCTAACCGTTAATCCTGGTATGGCCACCATTTGTGCCGACTCATCTTGATTCGATGTAAACATTTTCGCTTGAGGTTTTCGTACCAGTTGCAGAAATGGGTGGGTTTTATTCGGATTCAGGAGCGATTCGCGAATGGAAACTCTGTTCAACAGGTTTTTTTACGTTAACTCGTGAGACACCTGTACACCGAAGTTCTTTTTGTATCCAGCCTTATTCAAGTGGTTTCAAATGTTTTTTTTTTTGCAATGTTTAATTAATTTTCAGCTGCCTAGTTTGCGTTTGCACTGTGTCGACTCCATGTAAAAAAAATGGTCGTGAAATTTGAAGCCAAATTTTTCCATCAGACAGCACTATGGTTTTTCGCGCGGAAAATTGTCTTAAGTGGCAACATCAGCCTTTTTTTCTTTTACCGGTTTCGAACTCTTACGTGAGAAAGTTAACATTTTTACGTCACCACATGTTCGGTAAAGCATTTGTAAATTAGTGAAATAAAGCAATAATTAAAGCGAAGACACAATTTTACAATTTCGAAAGACATTATGGAACATATTATGATGCAAAAAACATAATTAGTTCCATTTTCAGTGTTTGAAACCAATTAAAAAACAAATAATAAGGTGTCAATATCGCTAAATTTTTTCACGAGGAGGAATGCCTTATAAAATTTTTTTTCGTGAGAAGAACATAATACCTAGCCTTATCGAGGATAAAACTGTGAAATATGCTGTTGTACACCTGTGATGCGCGCTTAAATAATACTGCGTCAAACAATCACAAATATGAATAATTTTTTGAGTACGCCATCTAGCGTAACCCGACCGGCTCTATAGAAGCCCTCTATTGGAAAAATAATTAACTTCCTCTTACTATGCCTTAATCATTATTATTAATAAAATTATAATTGTCTTTATGTGTTCTTAGCGCAAATAATATATATTTATACTTTTTTTCAGAAACTTGATGTTCTGCTCCTCCTGCATGTAAGTGTCTGCATTTAGTTTTATAAATTCGTACGTTTAAATAATTAACTTTCCTATAAAAAATAAATTTCAAATAGTTTCTATATGCACCATTATGTCGTGTGTTGTACAAATGTATTTTTTTCAAATATTTCTACCAAATTACCAACGTTTATCATCTAAGAGGCTCTGCTTTTTGTGCTGTAGGTCCACTGTGAGCGTGATCATTGTCGTCGTCATAATGATCGTGTGAAACACCTCAGAAAGCATTGGTGGCTTTATGATACTGTTGAGTCATCCATAATTTGCCCAAACATTGACCGTCCCTTTGTCTGCGGAGACGTTACAATTTAATTCCATTTTCATTTAATATCAGTTGTCGTTGTCTTTGCTGGCTTAAATACAGGTTTATTTTTTATTTTTTTTATATTTATGTGAGTGAGTGATAAAGTTAAAATGTTTGTTGGTTGTTTTTGGTTTTTGTTTCTCGCACTATGAGAAGAAATGACACAAAATTAGGAGAAAATTGTTTGGAAGGATACTTTGAGTAATCAATTGAAGACAACAAACTTCGTCAAGCTAGTGAAAGAGCAGATTTGTGCAACGAGAAATATATTAAATAATGATAGATAACAGTTTTGTTGGTCTGTTAAATCATGGTAAAATCACGTTTAAATCAATGTTAATTCCTTTTAAGAGGGGATTCGTCCGTATCAGTTGATTTGTTTCTCTCTGATAAAATAAAATTTTAAATGGATCTGGAGTATTTTCATATTTCAGTTTCGGCTTATGGGGGTTTGAATCTCTTATCGGAACTTTAGTAGTATTTTTCGTCACCTTCACCCTTGCCGTCACCACAGTGTTACCAGTTTGTCAAACTACGTTCTTTTTTGCAAGAGTTTTTGCCTGCCGATTGCCGTAAGCTGTTTGGCACTATTTTGATAAATTTCTGGGAATTTTGAGGTCAACTTTTCTCCTAATTTTATGATCAATTTTCCCTAATGGGCATTATTATATTCACACAGGGTGTACGTCGGGAAGGTATACTACGTTGTTTGTTTATAATTTTTGATTAAATGAAAGTGAATGGATCTTATATTGATAAATGTTGTATTTAATGTAGGCAATTATGTATCAGATAAATGTTCGCCTCTGTTAGCCTCACAAATGCGAGCCCTTATGAGCACATTTTTCATTACATTCTCACCCATTTCACGCGGTATTTCATTAATTTCATCACGAATATTTTGTTTGAGTTGCTCAAGCGTTTCTGGTTTGTTTGCATAAACCTTGCTTTTCAGATATCCCTCCGGTCAGTCAAATCAGGCGACCGTGGAGTCTGATCAACATCACCATTTCTTGGAATAACTTGTCGTAGAAAGAGGTCTCGCAGTAATTCCACTGTAATCCTGGCTGTATGAGATGTGGCACCGTCTTGTTGATACCACATGTTAATCAAACCCAAAGCATGCAATTGTGGCGTTACAAAGTTTTCAATCAAATCACCATATCGCTTCTCATTGATAGTAACCGTAGCGCCGCTTTCAGTTTCAAAGAATTAAGGTCTAATGATTCCTCCTGACCAAATTGCACACCTGACTTTCAATCACTTTTAATGGATGCAAAGATGACTGATGGATAATTTGAGGTTTTTCCATTGCCTAGAACCAGCCAAAGTTGTTCTTTGAAGACCAAGCTCCTGAGCACAGCGTCGAATTGAGGTTGATGGATTGTTTTGAGCACTTTCTTCAGCAGCAGTAATGTTTTCAGCCTATCAGCTACAGACCTCCTTCCTTCGAAATCATTCACTACACGATAAACAGTGCGTCACGTTGTTTCTCCCAAAAATGTCACGTAACTTTCTCATCGTCACAGTAATCGATGATTGATTTTAATAAATGTTTTGACGATTAAAACACGTTGGTTTATCGAATATTTTTCTATAATAAATTTGCCACATCTCTACTTCACGACTGCCAAATATGAACTGTCAAGACTAATGTTTACCAAAATGGCGGCAAAACAAAGTAGTATGCCTTCGCGACGGACACCCTGTATATGAAAATATACATATGTATTTTCATAAAAATTTTAAATCCCGAAGACAGCGTTTACAGTATCAAGTATCTTTTGACCAAATATGTTTCTTGACGTTCTAAGTCTATTAAACGATGTTCGCCCGTCTGGCTTACAGGCATGAAAGCTGTGGTAAATTTATACAAATTACTGTTGTAAATTTATAAAAATATTTAACCAGGTCGTAGTAAGGAATTGTAAAAGTGCTATATCGACCATTCCCTTGTGTTATCTCCCATACAAATTGATCGATTTCTGAAATTCATTTTTTCCTCCAACTCTGTAGACTACAATAACCTAAATTTCTGTCCATTGTACTACTTTATAATGCTTGGTAAAATTTAAAACAGTTGACTGATTATTCATATATTTTGCCGAGCGTTTAGGTCTGAGAAGGGAAATGGACAGCATTGCCATACCGCTTAGAGTGTACATGTAAGGTACACATTGGCCGATTTATCGAACATCAGAGGCCTGTCTGTAGATTCTAAGCGGAGGACTTCAATCCTGTTTCTTTTATTGTATTTTGATTCGAAGTATTTTTCCGATAATACCACAACATGTTTTTGCATAAAACAAAAGGATGTTGTATGAAGATGTTTGTAAGTTAATTCACCGGACAGAAATTTTATGGGAATTTGATAGTACTATGTTTGTTACTTATAAATTGAAATTATAAATATATAATATAAACTGAATTCCATTGAACTTCAAGTACGCCATCCCCGGACACGTTTTTGCCATACCGGCGCACGTTTTAACACTGCAAATGAAAATGGGCAGCATTGCCATACCGCTTAGATTGTACACATACAAACTGGGAGATTTAGCGAACATCAGGGGTCTATCTATAGTTTCTAAGCGGAGGACTTCAATCCTGTTTCTTTCATTGTATTTTAATTTAAATTATTTTTCTGATAACGCCGCAACATGTTTTTGCATAAAACAAAAGGGTGTTACATGAAGATGTACGAGTATTTAAGTTAATTCACCGGATAGAAATTTTTTATGAATTTGATAATATTACATTTGTTACTTATAAATTAAAACTTTAAATATGTAATATAAATTGAATTCCATTGAACTTCAAGCATGCCATGCCGGCATACGTTTTCATATATTTGTATTACTGGGCCCGCTTTGGTTTGTTTAATTGACTAATGTGATTCACTGAAATCGGGGATGAACATATTTCGGTACGCGTTAAAATGCTCTCATAACTCGACACCAAATTTGGTTTTATCGCTTCTACAATTCGTAATTTTTACTGAAATTTTGCCATTTTTGACACTTGCAATCTGATTTCATTCCAATACTTCCAAAAAACTCCTTCGGTAGGGATGATGTAGACCACTGTATAATTTGTCTGGAAGGAATATAATATAACACGTGTCCAACTGTATGTCTGTCCCACTGTACGTATGCCTACTTCCGTTCATAGTTTTGTCTAGTAAATTGCAATTGATAAAAAATTATTTTAATTTAGTTCATGTAAGCTATTACTTTGAAAATAATGTGGATAATTTCACATTTACCAATTTTTGGGTTTAACGTGAACTTTGCGAAAGGTCAATTATATAGGGTGGCGCATAAGTAACGTTAAAATTTGGTCAGCGAATACATTTTTTGTTTAAGCCTTTTTTTCTCGTCTCTTGACAGAATTAGCTAAATAATACTTGGGAAATGTATGATGGAAAGCACAGAACAAAGAGCCAAAGATCTTCAATATTACTTTGAAAGTCAGCATTCGATTATTCAGATCATATCGAAATTTTTTTCATGTTCGGAATGCTGATA
The DNA here is from genome assembly GCA_019455685.1 of Philornis downsi. Classification (NCBI taxonomy): domain Eukaryota; kingdom Metazoa; phylum Arthropoda; class Insecta; order Diptera; family Muscidae; genus Philornis; species Philornis downsi. Next base: position 1,225,009 of record JAHXMU010000038.1, read on the forward strand.
GGGCTCCAACAATTTACTGATTGGTTCAGCGTTTTGAGCAACAAAGGGCTGTCTGTGATCTTCCGCGTGCTGGAAGACCTCGTGCAGTTGGAAATGAAGTGTTCGAGTCCAAGCCAGTATTGAGAAGAACCCCGAAACTTCCACCAGGCGACGTTCTCAGCAGTTAGAGATATCTAGGCGATCTTTGCAAAGAATTTAACATATGTTACATATTTTGCCATATAAGATGCAATTGGTTCACGAGTTAAAACCAAATGAAGCACAAGAACGCATTCAATATAGTCGCCGTTAACGTTACTTATGCGCCACCCTTTACAAAGGCCTGCCCAATGATTCGCCATATGTTTCCATACTTTATCATTTCTCATAAATATATAGAGGAGTCTGGTTTCTGTAAGTTATGAGTCTAAGAATGTATTTAATTATTTACCAATTTTGAGGACCGATCTTTGTTATGGCCCGCTGATTCTTGACATACTAATCTTGAACGATTGTATTATTACTGCACTACATCCTTGCTTTTTATTTGTATTTTTATTTTATGACTATTGATGCTATTTTTAAATGATTTTTGTTTTAAATAGTAAGTCAATTCATCACAAATCTTTTCATCACCCCACCAGCCAAGAAAAATTCCCACAAGATCATAGTTGGATACCCATCAAATTGATTGTCATTTAGAAAACAATTAAAATTCTTTTCACAAATTCAATATTACAACGTATTTACATGTGTTCGATGCAAATTCTATGAAACAAACAGTTCTGAAATCTTAATCATCCTTATAATTAGATGGTGCATTAATTGGCATCGACTGCAACCCGATAAAAAAGTTATCTTAAGGAACCATTTTAAAAATATTGCTTAGCTGTTTTTTCTTTTGTAAAAAAAAACGTATTTAAATAAACAAATGAATAGATTACTATAAATAAAGAATGAACAAAAAAGATGTGTTTTAAAAAGTCAATAACAAAACAAAGTTCTGCAGATGATATTTCAAAAACTTTCGGGCGCTTTCTATTCGCAATTTGTTTGTTTAAGTAAATCTGTCAAATATGTGTGACAAAAATAAAATAAGTTATTTTTAATTTAACAAAAAGGTTCGCGAATGTCTACAGACTAAATCATTATCTTTTTTAATGGTAATGACAGGGTAAATGAATGCTATTTATTAATTTAATGAACTTACAGTGTAAATGGTTGTTGTGGAAACAAAACATTTTCAAATTAAATAAAAAACATAATAAACTACTTGTACTACGTGTCGGTTCCCAATATTTCTTTTAAAAGTCTAACAATATCTAAAAGAATTTTCACACTGGTTCGTGTGTATCTTCTGCTCGCTTGATTTACTTATTTTCTTTCTACTTTTGTATATTTGAAAAATTCTTTTTTAAATTATATTTTGCCTCACACATCGGCCATCGTCCACTTGAACTGAGCAGGTGTGAGGAAAACATTGACCATATGGTCCGATTCTTATTGCGATTTTCATGCGGGCAATCTGTGTCAAGAGTGTGTGTTTGTTTGAGGTGGCATCGTTTGAATTATATGAATCGTCTAGATTTGCTACGCACTATATAGGAGTGTATGAATGAGTATAACAAAATATTTTGCAATATATGCTAGTATTTATTTGCTTTTTTGGGTGCACATAAGAATTCGTTTTTTTTATTGAAACAGCTTATGAAACATGAAACAGTCGTTCGCAGAATTTAATTGAATTTTAAAGAATTCCCAGACTTTTCCTGGGAAATGATTTCTTTCTTGAATTGATTTTGTAAAATATAAGTAATGTTTCAATTTATAGAAATTTAAAAATAAAAATCACCTTCGGGTTTGGGTCTAGCCATATTTTTAATTTTAATATAATTTGAAAAATATAATTTTCGTTAATTTATGTCAGTTCAAATACAACGCTTCACCGCTTCATTCCCATATAACGATCGGACAAAAATAGAATAAGTCGTCGAATACAAATGATTTGTAGTGTTTCTGGCTTGAAGTTGAGAAAAGATCACAATTTGGACAACATTAGACCAAGCTTTCTGGTGTCTCCTATGCAAATGGAATAATGCGAAACGCAATTTAAGCACATCATAACACCCTATTAAATGCTCTCATACTGACCAATATTTGCACGAATGTTTGATGTGCTTGAAGTTTTCACTTGAATCACACTTTAAAAGAAATCAAATCGTGCTTTCTGATGCCTCTCATATAAACGAATTTTGTGGCCTTCAAAATTTGGTCACAGTGTAACTCCTCTGATTTCAATGAAATTTAGGATGAATTAACTATTCTATAGTCATCACTTAAGAGCACGATTTGAATATAATCGGCATATCTCTTCTTGATCTATGGTTAACAAAACTTACTCGCACTATAACATGACCTATTACGTCATCTGATTTTGACTAAACTTTGAACCACTTTATACATGTCTTATTCTCCCATAAATACAGATGAACTGGAAGAATCACACTATGTTTTCTTATATCTCTCAAGCAAACGGATTTGGGGATCTCAAAATTTGATACACGTTGTAACTCCCTAGATGATGATCTGATTTCGATCAGATTTAACAAGCTTATGGTCATCACTTGAGAAAACAATTTGGATGGAATCGAACCTTGTCTTCTTGTACAGGGTGGCCCAGAATGAACGAAGTGGTGTGAATTCCTTATAACTTTTTTATTATATTTTTTTTTCTTTTCTTTTTAGTATTTTGTAAAGAAGACTTGGAGAATTTATAATGGAGCAATACACAACTGAACAACGTGTCCAAATCGTTGGAATTTACTTTGTAAATCAACGGTCCATTGTGTTGACTCAGCGTGCATACCGTCGTCAATTTAATGTGCGGGTTGCACCCTCTCAGTCAACAATAAACCGTCTTGTTGCAAATTTTCGAGAACAAGGAGCAGTAAGGAACCTTCCTGGTGCTGGCAGACGACGAACGGTGCACACGGATGACAATATTCAAGTGGTACAGGAGAGTATTCAGGAGGGCCACAATGGCTCTTTTACGCGACATATTTGGTGACATATTTGGTGAAAGATTAATTTCGCGTACAAGCAATTTTAATTGGCCTCCGCGTTCCCCGGATTTAACCGCTCCAGACTTTTTCCTTTGGGGTTATTTAAAAGGGAAAGTTTATATTAATAAGCCCAGGACTATTGACGAATTAAAATCCAATATTCGAGACGAAATTAACAACATAACACCGGAAATTTTGCGAAAGGTCATGGAAAATGTGTTGGAAAGAGCACATTTGTGCGAAGCAGTAAATGGCCACCACTTGCGAGATATCATTTTTAATAACTAATCTAAAAATATTCCCCATAAATTTACTGTATTTAAAAAAAAATTAACAAAATATGTCTTAAATAAAAAGTTATAAGCAATTCACTCCACTTCGGTCATTTTGGGCCACCCTGTACCTCTTATACAGATTGATCTTTAGGCACTTTTTTATATTTAGTTATACTATAATAACTCAGTAGATGATTTAATGTTAACCAAACTTTACACCATTTTATTCATCTCTTATCTTTCCTTAAATGCAAAATTTCCTAAGAACCAAACCAGCGTGGTCACACTGTTATTCCCTAGAATATGTTCTAATTTCGACTAAGTTTAAGAAAAAATTGCCATAAATATAGTCTTCATTTGAAGATAAAATATGATCGAAATTGAACTATGCCTGCTTCAACTATCATCAGGGACTGAAAATTAGTCAGCCTATCAGATGATCTGATCCTAATAAAATCTCACATGAATTAACAAGTTTACAGTCTCCACTTGAGCCTTCCTTGTGAATGGACTTATGAGCCTTCAAATATAATCATACTATAACACTCTGTTGGATGATCTGGATTTGGCCAAACTTAACGTGTGTTTTTTTTATCATGACTTACAATAAAATATATTATTATAGCTCATAAGTCGTTGCCAGAACTTGATAATGAAAAAACTCAAATCTTTAGCAAAAAAAAAAAAAAAAAAAATTAAAAAGCTAACTTTTTTCAATAAAATTTATGTAGCTTGAGCTGAGGTATATTAATATTTATTTGTTTTACGAATTGAGGCTTAGCAGATGAGATCTTTATTCATACTAAAAGTTTTTCCGGGGTAAGATTTGCATTTAAAATTTAATTCCATGCAAAAAATCATAAGAATTTTAAAAAAGTATAGTCTTCATGCACGTAACATCATTTCCTTTCTTTTTTGTCACTAATCATTAATTGCTATTGAATAAAATTCTAAACATTATTAAATAAACCAGTCTTTATGACTAGATATCGTATGACTCCTTTCCTAAAGCAGATTTTGATTTTTATTACGGTTAATACATTTAATGATCTAAATATTAAGATATTTATAAAACAAACTTTTTAAAGCCATGAAAATAACAACGATTATATTTCGATTCATTTCAAGAATTACAATGAAATGTGTACCTGTATAGAAAATATTTGATACACATTAAAGCAAACAGTAGTATTGCATTGCATGAAAAGCGTATCATTGATTTATACAGGGTTATCCATCAGGGTGCCAGTCTGGCAAGGCTGTAATCTGAAATGTTATTTATTTATTAGGGAAAGGTTTGCCACTTACGGATATGGATAATTTAACAACCGAAGAACGCGTAAAAATAGTTAAAACTTACTACAAAACTCATGATACAAACGTGGGCACGTTCCGTGCATTACGGGGTGATTATGGTCGTCATAATCGACTTACTGTGCAAGGAACTTGCAAGGCTATAAAGGAATTTGATGAGACTGGAAGCGTTACAGATGCGGTCTGGCCTGTGCATCATCGCAATGTACAGACTGCTGAAAATGTCGCTCCTGGTAGGGCAAATGTGGCGGATAATTCGAATTTCAATATAGAGCGCTATGGCCGTATGATAATTGACTTTTTTGGTCTGTAATTGAAGATTATGACCCCACGAGCCACATAACACGACTGATTTTGGCTTTATTGCATGATACATTTCTAGAAAGCTTAATTTCACGTTTTGGCGATACCAATTGATCAGCTAGATAATGGGATTTGACGACGTTAGACTTTTTTGTGGGGCTACTTCAAAAACCTTGTTTATCCGGACAATCCCCAAATATTGGAGCATTTGAAAACCAACATTTGTTATTTTATTTTGTCTCAAGGTCCAAGCATTATAATGAAATAAAAGTTTCATTGAAAACATAGCTTTATGTGCGTTTCAGTTAACTTTACTTTTAAAACCGAAAAATGGATAAACCGCAATATTCTTAACTGAATTGGTCTGGTCTAAATTAATACAAAATTCTAAAATAAATGGTAATTTGTAAGTTATATTCCACAAAACGGTCCAGGTTTGACTCGATGAGTTAAATTTTGTTTCGGTGACTTTCATACATTAGTATGAATTTTAAGTGTTTGTACACGCAGGAATAACAGAAGTGATAAAATTTCTCAAAAGTTGTTGAACTTTTTTACGATTCTATCAAAAACCTTAATGTTGAATGCACATTATTAAAAAGTGGAAAGGGCCGTTTTTCTTAGCACAACAAGTAAAAAACTTCAAATTAAAATGTGTGTTTCTCCTAGTGAATATATGTGTGTCATTATATAATTCGATTCGATTACGTATGAATTTAAAATTGTCTCCAAGAGCTAAATCTATTAATAATATTATTAATTAATTAATATTATTATTAACCTGAATTCAAAATCCGATTTTACCTCAAAATATTTGTCAGAAAAACTAATATATTGTGTAAAATTGATTTGCCTACTAATGCTGATATTTCATTACTGAATATATAAGTTTTTTCATTTATTTCTTACTTAATAGGGAAAACTTGAACAATAATTAAAGTCGGTTATAATTGTTTGGTATGAAAATATTGGAGTATTTATTTTTCTACACAAAAGTTCCCGTTTGAATAACTTTTCCGCCAAGTAAAAAATTCTGCAAGCTATTTCACAGTAAAATTAAAAGCGTTTTGTTCTACATCAGTGCGTAATGTCTCGAAAACTGAGGTTAGGAATGTGACATCTTTTCGTAGTCACATCGTTTTCCTTTAAGTTTAAAGCTACTGTAGTTAGTTTTTAGTAAAATTATTTTGGGCTTTCTCTTTGCTAAAATAAATTTCAATAACATACTTAGCGAAAAAAGCCAACAAATGTAAAAAAAAATATGAAGAAAGCTAGAAAAAACCTTAAGACTAAATTCAATTTTTGTCCGCTAAATATGTTGAAAGAATCTAAATCTACTGCGTCAAGAGATAAATTGGCAACACTGATCGATAAAGTAACAATATCGATGTTTTCTCTGTACGTTACGCTTAAATATTATTTCCAATTACCCTTTTCCCCCTTTTGTGCAATTTGATATTAAAAATGCCAATTTGATATTAAACATATGAGCATTTTGTGGGAGTTCCAGGGGTTCCGAAAAATCCAAATATTTTATCCATTTTTTCGGGGGAAAAATCCGCAGAAGATACATTTTCTAATTAATTAATTAATCTAAGTAAAATATATTCCCAAGTATAAAGAAAAATTCAAGAAGTTGTTTGTTCAACGATCAATATTATCTGTTTCAGTTGAATTTCTGAAAAATGCTTATTAATACTTGTTATTAATTTTGATATACTAAATCAACGGCTTATCGCCCTCTATATTAAAAAATATTGTTATTATTATCATTATTATTATTATTTTTATATAATTATTATAATTATAATTGTTATTATTCATACGCCATGAGCAAAATAACAGTAGCGATTTTTCCCATTAAATAACACTTATACGTCCAATGTACTCGTTTTTAGTGTTCATACGCTCCCCGGTCTAATGAAAATTGGAAATTTCTGATCATAGAGCACTTACGCGCCATTATAGTTTTAAATTATATCTAATTGCCAGAATGTGCTGAAATTTTCTTTAAGCACTTAACACGTTTTTCAATACAACACATATTTTAATGTTAGCAGTTGGAAACAGACATAAACAATTAAAATAGTGGATATTTCAAATCATTTGTTTTCTTAGCGAACGAAATACGCAATAACGAATCTAGACAAAACAAAATCACAACAATAAATGACATTAGATTTCATATATATTAAAATAATAAAATAGGCAAAAAAGACAAATATTTATTTTGTGCATAGGGAAGTAATATAAGTAAATAAGAAATGTGAATGTCTTGTAGTTGTGTTTTCTTTTTTGTTCTGTTCTTAGTATATCGGCAATTTGTATTTTCGTTTGGTTATATTTAGGATTCAAATGCGATTTAATATAAACACACACATGATGTTTTTTTTTTTTTTCTCTCTTGTTTCTGTTTCTTTTCTGTTATTTTCTAAGTCAATTTTTCATATTTTTTGTTCGTTGTCATTTATATTACTTTCTACACAAACTCTCCCAAGTCTCCACATATTGGAAACTTCGTACTCATTTTGTCTTAGACGAAAATTCATATGAACATCCTTCCCTCTCGGTGCGTTATGACTCACTTGACACGAACTTTTATTTATTTTACATATTTTGTGTTATAATTTTTTTCTAATATACAAAATATATATATATTTTTTCCTTTTTTTAGCGTTTTGGCTTTTCTATATTTCGTTGAAAATTTATGATGACATCGATGGGGTGTTTCACCAAAACGTGCTGACCATATTGTTGCTGTCGTTGTTGTTGTTGCACTGTCAAGTATTTTGTTTTTAAGTTTTTCAAAAAAAAAAAAAAAAAAAAACTTTTATGAAATTTATTAAAACATGTCCACACAACAAAGAGTGAGAAAAATGTATCCATGGGCAGGGTCTGAGATGTGTTAAATTTTCCATATAGCTGTGGGGCACTGCTATTTGAAATTTTCGTTACTCATCACACACAATGGTTCAATAATTTTTGTATTTTATTGCAACGCAATATTCGAGATATTTCGAAATGAAGAATATTTTCAACAAAATTTAAACCAAAAATAATACAATTTTTGAAAATTTCACTTAAAAATTTGTTAAATTTTTTCTAAAAATTTCTTTCATTTATTTTTTCCAATTGCTTCACACAATTTTCCTTTGTAGCTTTACATTTTCTCCCCTTTTCTCGCTTTGCTTTCTATCCCTTTCGAGATTATATTTTTTAATTTATCCTCTCTTTTTGACTCCACTTTGCTCCAAAATTACTTATTTTGGCCCGCCGTATTCACAAGTATTCACGCATATAGACAGACATATATTTAAACTTATATATGCTATTGTTATTTCGCAATTAATTTTCCGTTTTGAAAATTTCTTTCCGACTTTGTTCTTCGACTTCGGGTGGAAGAAGAAACGTTGAACCGCTCACGTAGTAGCTGGTGCCACAACTGACTGCTTGAAATTTTCATATGAAATTATTGAAAATTTTCAAAATTTTCCTTATGAAAATGTTTTTGTGTGCGTTTGCTTGTAGTTTGTCGCCTTTTCCAAGAGAATGGAGGTGAGAGTGTGGCGCGTTCTTTGAGAATTTCTCTCAGTTTTGAAGTTTCCATATCGTGTCAAAATTATGTGTAATGCTATTGATGCTGAGGGTGCAATTGGCGGCGGTGCGACGACGTTAGTGAGCAATTATATAGCAATGTTTATGAAAAATTATGGAACTAATTTATTGGGAACGAGCAACTATAATTATCTTAACTGTATTGATTTTTCCCGTTGAAATTAATTGAAATTAAATTTTTTTTGGGCAGGAATCGAAGATGACATTCGGTGTTTTTAAATTCTTTAAACTGGAATATGTTGTATAAGATATAGATAACAGAAGTTCATTATTTTTCCAACAGATGCCTTAAATAATCTTCATTTAGTATAAGTGCAATCGGGTTACACCAGATGGAGTTAGTAATATAAGATTTTGATACTAAAAAAAAACTATTCAAACAATTTTACAATTACTTGACTCAGTAGATGAGCATCAGCAAAGAGAAAATGAGCCATATTTTACACTTTTTCTTCGATAAAAACGAAAACGAAATAAAGTTTATGATCTTAATACAGTAACAGCCAATCACGCGGATTTTTGATTTCGTCTTTTCCTTGATGTAAGAGATGCACTACACTTTGGAAGGGCAACTGTCAAAAATGTCGATAAAATATTAGAAATCGGATAAAAAACTATTTCGATTCTTTGGGAGCTAAACATTGCACCCAAAAACTGTTTGGAACCATTTGAATAAGACTGGATGCAAAAAAGTTAGCGGCAAAAAAAAAACGCTTGAAAAGAATTTTCCTCAACAAATCCCTGCTGAATCGTAACAAAATCCACCCATTTCTGGAGCGGGTGGTGACTAATGAGAAAAAGTGCAACAAATATGATAGCATCAAGCGAAAATGGCCGTGGTCCAATAGCGGTGAGTCGGCGCAAACGTTGGCCAAGCCAAGATTAACGGTCAGAAAGGTTTTGCTATGTATTTTATGAGTTGACAGGGTGCCTACAACTATGAGTTGCTTCCCTACGTACAAACTCTTAATTCGGATCTGTGCTGTAAGGAATTGGACCCTCTGAAACAATCACTTAAAAAACGGGCAGCTTTGGCCAATATGAGAAGAATTGTCTTCCATCAGAACAATGCCAGACCACACACGTCTATAGTGACTCGTCAGAAGCTTCGAGAGCTTTGTTGGAAGGTTCTTCATCCACCATATAGTCCGGAATAGACATCAGGCGATTAGCACCTACTCTTGTCTCTAATGAATGCTTTTGCTTATGGAAAAATAGCTTCAGAAGAAGCTTGTGAAAACCGGCAGTCTTAATTTTTTGCTAATAGATATGAACGTTTCTATGGGAGAGGCATAAAGAAATTATACTCAAAATGGCAACTGGTGCACATTTGATCTAAATTAGATTATTTTAACTATGCTAAATAAAGTTTTCAACGCAACGCGTCATGCTAAAAATTGACTTCTTTTTAATTATAGTGAATGATATTTTTCTTAAAAATCTGTCAATTTACCAAATTTTAATGCATTGGGTTGCAATTAGTAGATTTTAGAGATTTTTGTTTATGGTTTTGATAAAATTTGAGGAAGTTGACCGATTAACCTCTTATTTACATGACCGATTTGTTCCACACACTCATAGTTTTATAACTTTCATTCAGTTAAATGAGACTAAAAATAGAATATGTGTAAGCTCAGTAAGCATGAGAAGCTCTCCCATATCCCATTCATGGGAAATTTTGATTTTATATCTCAACAAAATTAGAAAAGTACTGAGCGAGTAACCACGTCCCTCCAATATAATTTTAGGTTCATATCTATTATTCAGTTGCGCAAAATTTAGACAAAATGTTGGCACACATCACACTTTTAATAATGTTAGGTCGAAGAATGAAAGTTGACTGAATTGTCATAGCACTTCTAGTACCTCCACACAAATCTATCGTTTTTCCGATATTCAATATTTCCTCTATAATTTCTAATTTAAAGGTTAGAGTAATTTATATGTTTGGCTTGAAATGCTTCACACAATTTAAAAAAATGTACCAAATAATCACGCCCTTTTCTGGTTTTACACGTTACCAAATTTCATAGCGTGTATTAACAAGCTAATATACTTGTATTTTATTCAATTGCACTAAATTCAGTATAACCTCATTTAATAAACTTAACTGCGAGAATGAAAATAGTTTGCATTGTTACACTCTTTAGGATATGGTTGTTCTATAATTTTTAAAAGAAAAGCTTTCATTTTTTTGGCTTCTTTTGTTAGCGTGTTAATACACAATTCAGAATCGATCGATCCGCTTTGTTCCTTCTGGCAACGCTTTCTCTCAGTCTTGCAAAACTTAAACAAACGTTGGGTGCCACCTGACTGCAGTTTCTCAAAAACTACAACATTTTACCCATTTACTGTTACAGCATGATGTTATTGGGATCTTTTCGCTGTGTTGTCTGCCAACATTTGTCCATTGAAGATTTTGTACTTATTGGGCATCGCTTTTAAATAACTTTTGTTTAGCTGTTTTTATAATAATTTTTCTTTTAACTTTGAGGTTGATAATTTGGACTCTATTCTTTTTTAGATGTTTACTGTAACAAACAAACTCCATAGAAATTACGCCTCAGGGACATATGACAATATAGATGCTAGTTGGCAAAATAATTATATCGAAACAGTTCGATTTAATAAACCTACTTTTCTTACTATAGAATACAAATACATTTATGGAAATTTATGCTTATGGAACGTATTTCCACTTTAACGTTAACTTTATTATTTCATCCAAAAACACAGAGACGCTTTATTTATAGTAAAACTATTTATTCTAGAAAATCCTAAAAGATCTGAGATAATCCATATTTACATAATGGGTGCGATAAAGACAAACGTATTTACAGAATAGTGTTGCTTAACATAAACTTACTTCTGGAATGTTCTTATTTACTTAACAGGTGAAAATGGGATAATAATAGATTATATAATCGGTGTAGAAGAAACAAACATATTCGTAACTTATTATCGTAAACATAATTCTAGAAGCTTCCTATTTACAGATAAGGAGGGAAAGAGAAAGTATTTGAAAATATATGTAATTTGTAATAATCAAGGATTGGCAACATTGTTGCAAAAAAAACATCCCTATACAATTAAAATGTTCTATGTGAAATCGCAAAATTTTCTACAGTTCTTAACGCCTTATTGTGTTCCCTTAAGAGTGATTTATATTGAGGCCTCTTTTTATAGCCATACACGATAGCTAATGATGATAATGACTTCGAATTAAATCTTGAAATATTCTGTATTTCAATCAAATCTATTTTTGAATTTATGCAATAAACCAACAGCAGGCGGCAATATAGAATTCAGATACTCTTAGGTGCGCAACTAAGATCTCGCTGTTTTCTTTTATAAAAATTCAATTTTATTATGGAAACATGTTTACAAATGAATCATTAAAAATATTGCCCATCGCTAGCTACTACTTTTTCCCATCTTTCTGGCAAAGCTCGAATTCCGTCACGGTAAAACTGTTCACCTTTTGAGGCTATCCACGAATCTGAACATCCCTTGATGTCGCCATATGAGTGGAACTTCTGGTCAGCTAGAATGTGTGTCATCGGACGGCGCAATGTTTGGAAAATATGACAGATGGGGTAATACTTCCCATTTCAACGTTTCCAGGTATGTTTTAACGGGCTTCGCCACGTGAGGTCGAGCGTTGTCATGCTGAAGAATCACTTTTTCGTGCCTCTTCGCGTATTGTGGGCGTTGCTCGCACAGAGATCGGCTCAATCGCATTAATTTAAGTCGATACCGATCCCCAGTGATGGTTTTCAACAAATCGTAATAAATAACGTCGACCTGGTTCCACCAAATATAGAGAATAACCTTCGCAGCGTAAATATGCGTTCGAGGAGGGGACGTATAAACATTACCGGGCAACCCCCATGACTTCCTTCTTGGATTGCTATAGTGAATCCATTTTTCATCACCCGCGTTTGACACGGATCCCCATCAAGCAATGCCGTCATTTCAGTGCCTCCGAAGGTTTTTCGTTTTGCTTTACACGAACGGTCGTTAACATCAAAATCACCGTCTTTAAAGCGACGGAATCAATCTCGACATGTTGTTTCACTTACACAGCATCTCCGTAAACATTTTGAAGCTCTCAATGAGCTTCATCCGACGTCGTCTTCAATGGAAAGAAAAAAAATCAATATCTCCCGCATATGACGATTATTTGGCACAAAATCGTACATATTCACTTAACCAAAAGAATATGATGTGAAAAGGAAATCACATTTGTGTTGAGGCGCTATGTTTACCATGTGCCTAAGCCTGGGTCATAACGTTTAGGTTATGACAGAATCGACTAGCACTTAAGCTGGCGCCATCTATTGGCAAACAGTAGGAACTTAGTTGCTCACCTAATATATGCTGCGTCTAAGAAATATCACTTTGAAGATACATTCCCAAGTATTTAAGTGATTAACTTTTAAAATGCCTTCTCCGATACTGAACGATTCTAACGATATCAATTTAATTTTCTTGGATTAATACGCAGTACAGATTTGCACCTCGTTCCATGTAAGGCTTCACAGCCATTTCATATTTGTGTGGATAAAAAATAACAATGTCATCAGCATAAACAAACTTTTTAAATGACAAATCCAGATTTTTTATTTATATAAATAGAAAATAACAAGGGGCCCAATACACTTCAATGGGGAACTCCACGTTTCACTAGTTCCAAAGCACTCTTACTAATAAAAATTTGTACAAATCGTAGATGCTTCGTTAAACAATTCTTTAGAAAAAAAGAGCTCTTTGCCAGGCACACCATAAAATTTGAGTTTCTGCAGTAAAATATCATGATAAAATGCTTCAGATAGATCATAAAAACTCCGGCCTTTTCTAAAGCCATATTGAAAATCATTTAGCAAACATTATCAATAATGAGCAATATTGATATTGGACGACATTTATCAATAGAAGTATATATTTTCCCCTTAGATATTGGTACAGTTTTATGAATTTTTAATATTTTGGGATATATTGGATTATAAATTATATCATTGAAGATGTTAATCAAACGTTGGTCGTACTATTAGCACAAGTTTTAAAACTTTTTGCTGAAATATTATCATGGCCTGGACTTTTACCCAACTATAAGCTGGGTATAACATTTCTCATTTTATCATATGTAGTTATTCTAGCTTGAAATCGGAAATCTAGCTTGAATACAGATTGTTTATGTTCTCAATGCATGGCTTCGGATTCAGTTTTATCAGTTCTAGTCAAATTCGAAGCCACTTTAGTGGCTTCGCAGTCCACTGTGCGTCACGTACTTAAAATTGAAGTAATCTCCTACTTTAAATAACATTAATAGAGTGAACTCAAAGCGCCCAAAAATATGCAACGCTTTGTCATTGCAATTACTAGGAAAGAAAACATAATGAAAAAAAGCATTGAAATTGCATTTCAGGCCAACTCAAATCCCACCTTGTGGTGATAACGTGCAATGTCGTTGCACGAGCAGTGGCTAATGTGAAAACCGCTATTGGTTAGGCTTATCACTCGCTATCTGTTATATGCTGGCAATGAAATTAAATCAAAAAAGATATGATAGAAATGAAACTTCCAAATATCCAAATATCCCCTCAAATATTATAAGTACCCTCGCTGAAATATATACTCCTGAGATAATCTAGCTTATCACAAAGAAGAGGACTTCGTCGTCAGATATAAGATTAACATTACCTTCATTCAGCTGAGGTGATGAATGCAACGGAAAGTGTTTTACGTAAATGTTGTGACATCTATGACAGCTGCCGTAGAGAAAATTATGAGTTTGAAGCTGGATTTGTATTTTGCAAGAGAGTTGGACACTTGCAGTTTGAAGTTGTAACTTTTGATTGAATAACCACAACCGTCTTAAAGTGAAATACTTTTTAACACACTGATTTTTGCTCATGTCCCTACGCAAAACAAAGATATTGAGATCAAAGAAACATGTTATCTAAAAGAAAAATATATCCGTTGCCCTGGCTGAAGTTTGAAGTTGCTTAAGAAATGGGAATGGGCAAGCGGTAAGGTAGGATGGCATTAATGCGACATATGTTTAGTCTTCATTACAATCCTGTGTTCAACATTTGATTCTAAAGTTTCTTTACTTCAAAAGATTTCCACAAATGCATCTGAATTAGTTCATTCTAAGATTCCAACTTTCGAAGAGGTGTCCGTCAATATAAAATTGGGTTTTAATTTTTTTTTTTTTTTTGGTATGCTGAATTTTGCATTCATATGTGGACTCTGGCTGACTCCAAGGGCACAAAATACGATTACCGGGCTAAGATTTTCCGTGAGAAAATGTCAGACTATGCTAAACATAAATAATGCCAATTTGATGTGTCACAAACTCCTCCTCGAAAATTGTCTCTAAATAAGTCATCCTATATTATTTAAAAGACTAAATCTAATGTAGGATAACGTAAAAGAAAAGTATGACTTTTGCATGGGGTGACTGATGAATGTTGCTGGGCTAAGAAATGCTAATATTTATTTTTTTTTAATTTGCACATGTGATTGCTTTATTTATTTGAAAAGTAATACAATTTTATTAAGTATTTCTGATGGCATTGAGTTAGCCCTCGAGGTGTTTAACAAAATTATTAGGGAATTTTCGACGTGACAAGTTGTATCATTTTGTTGAAATCACATAGATTGGTAGGTAGGCGAAAGATGGGTTTCTCTGGGAGTAATTCTAGAAAGAAAATCGCTTTCAATGTCTTTAAGTGTCATCTTTGTAGCAATATTTGTTAGCCACCCTGTATAATACATACATTAATCTATCTCGACCAGTCTGCTATAAAGAATCATGAGCAATTTCTCTATTAAAAAGAACAGTTCTGTAAAAATTAACGAGATTAATGGTTAGTATTTTAGGTTTTCATAATGAATATTAAAGTGACAGGTTGTGAATGCGATGCGTCACACTGTTGCCTGTCGTAGTAAATTTTTTTTCATCAATTGAAGAGTAGCTATCTATCCGCTTGTTTGATGAAACCACGATAGAGGCCACTTAAGCTATGAGACTAAAACTTTTTGTGAGAATGTCGCATGTGAAGGTCAAAATTGGTCGAAATCGCTCTAGAAGTAAAGGACTTGCCCATATTAGAATTGTACCAAATAGCACGAATTCTAGAATTCGGCCCACAATGAAAAAAACTTGTTCGTACAAGAACTGAAACTGTCTTTGATATAATGGGCATTTCTTCAACAATTGTCCGATATATTCATTAATTAAAGGAAAGAGCCCGGCTAACTTACACGTTGTTAAAAGAATCATCCTACCTTTAGCGTGGTTGTTGAAAAATACTTTAGGCTATGAGTTCTCACTGGAAAAATGGTCAAACTCGCATATTACTTATGAAAAGAGGCATTTTGGTAATTTCCATTTCAAGCAGCCTGGTCTACTAATAAAATTCGTTCAAATAAATGAATTAAAAATAATGCTACTTTTTTGATATTTCTGTGAAGATTTTATCATTTTGGAGATTGATAAATGCGATCGATTTGGGAACGAACCGTTCCAGTTCATACACATTGTAGGGACACAGCTTTAATTATAGGTTGGGCTAATAAGAATTACTAAATATATGTTTCCAAAGACTTTCCGTTAGAAAAACATGCCAAGTTGATATATTTTGTAAGAAACGAAGACTGTTTACCTTTAAGATGAAACAGTACATGCAATACGACACTATGAGTCGTAATCCTTGGTGAAATTTATAAATGCATCATCCCGGAAGAATTCTGGCTCCTATTCAACTCTGAGCCAGACCACTGGCTTTATTTAGGGCCGCGCAGCCTGATCTTTGTTTTCATATATTGGCCTTAACTTCTAGAATGTTACACAAAGCAACTTTGAATCACGTACATTATAGAACGATTTGAAATTTGGTTCTTACCGATTATATTTTACTATAAAAGCTATTATATAGGAAAAAAAATCTTAAATAAAAAATCTCATAAAAATCTTATATAAAAATTGTCGAAAAAATGTTTCCTCATTATGAACTTTGCAACTAATGAAAATGGAACCTAATCTAGTAGCTCGTCAAAAATTCGACAATGAGTGCTGTCCCACTTTTCGGTGACGTGACCTCAGAAACGTGACCACCAAAATGTATACGTAAAACTAAACTATACCCAAGTTTGTTTTTAAATAACAATCTTTGAAAGAATTCAATTTTAATGATCCCTTGCTGTCATGCGGTCCAGACAATATTATTTTAAGAGGCAAAACCAAGAGGTAGGCACATTCTAAACGACGAGAGTACACACATATTTGCCACCTGAACGACAAAGTAAGAGTTGCGATGACACTCACGCAACCTACAACGCACATGAGAAGAAACTAGGCAGCTGATTCATCAATTAGAAGAAAAAATATCATAAATATATAAAGGCATGTACGATATATTGAACCCGTAACACATAAAGTTGGCTCCATGCCCAGACATCTGAAGAAAGAAAAAGAGTATGCAGAAATATAGTTATTGGAAAAATTCATAATTTATTTGGGCAATACAAAAAACGGGTACAGGAACTTATTCCTATGGTGAACTTACTTACTTCTGTACTTGCATATACCTCCCTTTTAATGCTCTTTATCAAACTTTGTGTGGTTTGCACTGTAACTTTTTATTATATTTAATGTGAGATTATAGATTTGCCGTTACTCTAACCGATAGTAATCTTTATATTTATTCATAATAAAAAGAAATCCATTATTTTTCCAATAGGTGGCTTTAATAATTTACATCTTACCTTGTATAGTGCATTCGGTTTACACCAGATGGCGTTAGAAAGATGGTGTCAAAGGTGGACACTAGCAAAGACGAAATACGACATCTTTTACAGATTTTCTTCGACAAAGGCAAAAACGCAAGACAGGCAGCTGAAAATGTGAATAATATTAATGTTCTTGATACTCTCGTAGCCACTGATGCGCAATTTTCGTTTCGTTGATTCTGTTCCGGTAATTTTGATGAAAAAGTTGCACCACGCTTTGGAAGACCAAATATCGAAAATGGCGATAGATTAATGGAATTCGTCAAGTCTGACTGCCATGTAAACACTATGTCCATTGTTCAAGACCTAAATATTGTAAAAAAGACTTTCGAATAACTTATATGGATGCCACACGAGTTAACGCAAGAAAAACATTACATGGACGAAATTTCTATCCCCGAATCGTTGCTGAATCTCAACAAAATCGACCCTTTTGTGAAGCCGATGATAACTGGTGTTAACAACTGGGTAACTTACGGCAACATTAGGCCAAAACGGTTCTGGTCGATTACTGGTGAGACGGCGCAAACGGTTGTCAAGGTGTTTAGTGTTTGGCGGGATTAGCAGTGAATCATCTACTGTGAACTGCACCTCTGTGGCAAAACCCTTAGTTCGCAAACAATTGGACCGCCAGAAGGAAGCAATCGTCTAGAAGCGGCCACCTTTGGTTAATAAAAGGGAAATTGTGCTTCATCAGGACAAGGCCAGGCCCCGCACATCAATAGTGAAAGATCAAAAGCTCCGAGAGCTAAGCTAGGAGGTTCTTATGCATACACCTTATAGTCCAGACCTGGCACAAAATGATTATCACTTGTTCCTGTCTATGGCGAAGTATTTTGCTGGTGAGAAGTTGGCCTAAAGAGAAGCTTGTGAAAATCGAATGTCCCAGTTTTATTGTCAAAAGGGATGAGTGTTTCTATAAGAGACGCATAATGGAATTACTTTCCAAACGGCAACATATTATGAAACAAAATGAAGTTTTCAATGTCATGCAAAAATAATGAAGTTGGTGTACTAACTATTACGATATCCGTCTTCTAGGCAATGCCTACTCGAGCTACTTTAGTTCTGATAAATCTACAACTACCTCTTAAACCATACTACGGGTAATTCTGTAGAAAGTCAAAGGAAAACAAGTAGACACATAATTTTGCGGGCGTTGGCAGTCCCATAAATCAAAGTTTGTATTAACCCAAAGCTGAATTTGATGAAATTGATCGGCACGAAGTCTTCAGTAAAGATCAATAATTTTAGTGAGTTAAGAAAATAAGACGTCGTGACACGCAATAAATACGTTTGAGAGCATCTCTTCAGTATACTGGAGACCGAAAATTGGCCTTCTCAAATTTTATCAACAGGTCTGGCGGTGGGAGGGAATTAATCCGTTGCTTTTTCGACGAACAAATTCTTGAATTTGACAACAATAACTTTGGCGTAGTGGACAATTTTATTTTCCTCTGTTCTGCCGCCAGTAAATCTTTTGATAAAAAATTACCTTCCATTAAATAGAACAGGGGAGAGAGCTTCTCAAGTGCAGTGATTTTTAACGCATTCTGTTTTTAGACTCATTGAATGGGATCTACTGCTTAACTACATCCGAGTGTATTTTTTTTTGTCGATTGATCGACTGCTCAAAGAAATATTTTATGATTATTTCGGGCTTTGAGTCCGAGTATTACAGCCCATCATAGTATTGTATCTGCCTGGAAATCCGGAGAGAAGTATTGTCTGTAAGCAAGAATTACTGTGGGATTACTATAAGCAAAACCCTATTTCGACGAACAGTAGTCCCACTGTATTAGACTGTAGTTTTACCTGTCTAGCTGTATAGTATGTAGCCTGGGTTGTAAAAATTGAAAAAGCGTATAATCTTGTTAATGTTTTCTGGTGCCTCTGTAACAATGGTCGTTTTAGTTTCGAACATTTTGATCTACATTGCAATATTTTATAATCGAAATAATTTGTATAAGGAAAATGATCATTACGAGAGTGGTTCCTAAGAAGACACAAAAAAGTTGGGAAAAATTTTCTTTATTTTTCGACATAATCTCCTTTTAACTCGATATTCAATAGCTTCTGTACCTTGTTTACAATAAGAACTGTCAACTACATTAAAATAGCCGTCAACAGCAAATTCTGTTTCTTTATTGCTACTAAATCTTTTACCACCGAGTCATTTTTCACGTTAGGAAATAGAAAATAATTCAAGGGAGCTAAATCTGGTGAATGAAGTGCGTTATGAAGCAATTTGAACTTTAATTCTGTAATTTTGGCCATCGCAAAAGTGGATGTGTGAACTGTAGCATTGTCTTGATGAAACAACACTTTATTTTTCGCCAAATGTGGTTTTTCCATAATTTTATCATGTAAATTCTAATTTATAGCATAATGTTTGCACTTGATGGCTTTTCCTCTCTGAAGATAATCAATAAAAATAATCACATGCTCATTCCAAAAAACAGACGCCATGGCCTTGCCTGCAGATGGAACCGACTTCGCCTTCTTTCGATACTATTCTCCCATTCCAGTCCACTGCTTTGACTGTTCCTTTGCCTCAGGTGTGAAGCGGTGCAACCATGTCTCATCCATGATTATAAATCGGCGCAAACATTCGGCTTTATTGCGGTGGAACATCACCAAACACTCTGCTGAGACATCTTCACGACGCTGTTTTTGCTATATTGAAAACAAGCGCGGCACCCATCTTGCGCACAGCTTTATCATCTTCAAATCTTCGCTCAATATACGATGTATAACACTTTTCGAATTGCTTATCACTTCAGATAGCGCACGCACCTTTAGCCGACGATCATCCAATAACATTTCTTAACCGTGTCTGGTGTGGACACCTCAATTAGTCGACCACTACAGCGTTCGGCTTGGCAGCTCCACGGCTCGTTTAAACTCTGCTACCCGATAATTTACAGTAAACTAAGTTACGAAATGGTATTGGATGATCGTCGGCTGAAGGTGCGTGAGTTATGTGAAGTGATAAGCAATTTGAAAAGTGGAGCAGACTCCCTCAGAGTAGAATTTAGGTCGGCTTTAATATTGGTTGCACTGAGATCTTTCAAATGGAAATATTTTATTGCATAACAGTGACCAATATTTTCCATGTGTACAAATTCACTGAGATCGTTTACTTTTGGTGGCTCAAATAAAAATACTAAACAAAGTGGCGCCTTCAAACTTAAAACATATGTTTTATAAGGTTGCCACTTTTCACAAAAATAATTTTGTTTAAACTACTGCTACCATCTATACGTCAGCTCGTCTAGTTTTGGGATAGCCCTCTAAGCCATTATTATTCAATAGTTTCTTCTAAAATGTAATTTTGTGGCAAAAATATAGACATTTCTAATGCAGGTGAGCCTGGTTAGAACTGTAGTTGGTTCTTTTTCAACCAGCACATATTCAAAATGTAGCCAAAGTAGATAAACAAGTTATGCCCCCCCCCAATGCGAAAATATTCCCAAAAGTTGACGTTTACAGCTTTAAGTCCTATTTCTTTACTAATATCATTTGCATTCGTATGTTTTACAGTATTGTTTGCTATCCAAAATATGAAGGGAAGTAATATTTTCATTCTTCTGAAAATTTGCCTGAAATCCGATAAATAAAGTGGGGAAAATTGAACTTTACCCCGAACACTATTGTGGATGCAAAAACCATTTTAATGCCCAAAATTTTCCTACTTTGTTTACAATCGTCGTAAATGTTAAAAAAACAATTATCAATAATTTATTTTTCCACTGTAGTATATCCAAGACATCGTAATCTGGGGAAATCATTCAACTGCTAATCAGTGCCATAAACTTTAATACCTCAATCTTTATGTTATGTATTTTAGCACAATTATTGGTGCTGTCATTTATCTACAAAACAATCCAAAAGGTATCGTTAGCAATAAACAAACACTCAGCTGATCCTATCGAAAGTTATATTAATTACGATATTTTCAAGTCCTCCGAACATTTACCGTAAGACAGTTAAGGGATGAAGGCCTCCGTTTCATTAATTATTTTGGCTGTGGCCGTTTGTGCTCCAACGGCTCTTTCTAAACTTATTAAGTATCCAAAAAATTCTGCAGTCCAAGGACGTGTCGTTGGCGGTGGCACAGCTGACGAGGGTGAAGTACCATATCAGGTTTCTTTGCAAACTGAATGGGGTCATTTTTGTGGTGGAGCCATTATTGACCGAAATTGGATTGCCACAGCAGCTCACTGTGTTGCCCATAAGTACAAAGAAGATATCAGGGTGTTGACGGGTACGCAAGACCTCACCAAGCCGGGAGTGTTCTACAATGTCCAGCGAATTTACATCCACTGTAACTACAACGATCCCAGCAATCACAACGATATTGCTTTGCTCCGACTAAACTCCAGCATTGTCTTAAATGACAAAACACAAATAGTACCCTTGCAAACTATTCCGATGCGTGAAGGTGATGATGTTCTCCTGACAGGTTGGGGCACGGAAGAGGCATGGGGTGATTCTCCAGATAAATTGAAAAAGGTGAATTTGAAATACATCAGCTATCAACGTTGCAAAGAAGCATTTGATGATGACCCTTCATTGGATGTGGGACACATGTGTACTTATACTAAGCCGGGAGAAGGGTCATGTCATGGTGACTCCGGTGGTCCTTTGGTCTCCAATGGTTATTTGGTAGGTTTGGTGAACTGGGGCTATCCGTGTGCCGTGGGTTACCCAGATGCTCATGCTAGTCCTCTATTCTATCTGAGTTGGATTCGTGCAGTTATGAGTGAGAATTCTCAGTGTTGGAAATGAAGCAAGTTAGATTATAATAATTATATATATTATATAATTTATAATAATTAAAACGCTATGAAATAAATATAATAAAAAAAGTGTTATTTAAATATATTAATAAAATTAAAAATGTATAAAATAAAGCTTCACTATTGCTGGATTGTCGATTGGTTTTCAAAATATGAATTAATTCATTCGAATAATATAACTGCAAACATTGGTCGCAACCGAGCAGACTCATTTTTCATTGAAACAGATAACTTGATTTTTTTTATTGTTTACAACCAAACCTGACTACTTCCCAATATGTGAGAAGGCTGCTGTAGCAAACAAACAAATTTCCTGTATTCCATGATCGAGATATGGCAGAGCTTCTCTTCTCACATTCAGTGAGCTTACACGCATTCTGTTTTTGGACTCAATTAAAGGAACCTGCTGTTTAACGACTATTCTGAACGCCACAATTTGAGAAGCATTTACCAGACTTGTGGATTAATTGACTACTCGAAGTGATCGTCAGGCACATCGAAGTGGCTGTATCGGGGATTGAACCCGTTAACGATAGTCGCATGTACTAACCATCGCGCCGCAGTCGGCCACGCAGTAGCATTCCGCAATGACATCTATACGATAAAGATATACAAATAACAGGTGACTTTTGTTAAAGGTAATGTCCGCCAAGTTTCTTTATTACCATTTCTATAAAAATATTGAAGAGATCACATGGTAAACAGCCAATCTGTTAACACCTCGTTTGGCCTAAGATGACTCGGTAAAATGCTTGCTCATTGTCACTGTGTCCATCGGGTTGTTTAGTGAAATTCCACATTCAAATATTTTTCGCAAAATCGGTCTGTCGAAGTCTGTTTTGTGGTCTGCGTAAAGGTAATAAAAGTTAATTTTTTTTTTTTATATTATTTTTATTTTTTATTTATATTACCTACATCTCAACAAAGATGGGTTTAATTGAGAAAATCTCTAAATTAATGCGGATTTTAATGTTTACATCTCATAAACTCTGCGTATAATTACGAAGATGATAACGCTTTTACGACCCTGATGATTTTGGAGAAGGAAGTTGCAAAAATATGCAAGAAAACTTTCAAACCGTAGACAAATGAAAAAAATCTTTAAAATATAAATATGTGAATAACCATAAAGCGGAATATCTAATTGTGAAGACAACTAAACGCTGGCCCGTCTTTTATTTATTGTCTTCTAGATAGTAGCAATTTTTTTTTAATTCTAAAATTAAAAAATCGCTGAAATACTAATGTTTCCATAGCTAGGCAACTGAGCAACAAATTGCAAAAATTGTCATGTTTTCGGAAGTTTAAGCGGATTGGAGAAATCGGTATCCATCACAAGATGTAAATAAATATTTAAAAATATTTATAGGTAAATATTTAAAAATTCGACAACAAAAAAAAAAAAAAACAAAAAAAAAAACAAAATCGCTAAAATACAAAATAACTATTAAAATATTCATTGTGCGAGCGGATTTTTTTTTTAACGGAAGCAATCAAATTTTGATACCGAATGAATGTTTTTTTTTAAATTGCGTTCAATAGAGTAACAATTTTATTCTTGTTAAATATAATAAAATATGAAAATCGTTACAATACAAATGTGTCCATATCTCGGAAACGAAGTGGTGAATATAAAAATTTTTAGAATTTTCAAGGAATTTAGGAAATGTTGTGCCCAATACATGAAAAAAACTACAGAGAATATAAGAAACTTTCTCATATCTTATTCATAGTTTGCAGGTAAATTTGTGTTTTTTTTCACATCTATCACTTAGTGTCCAAAAATATTCAGAAACTCGAGAATTGAAAAAAATCGCTAAAGTACAAAATTGCCTATTACGGAGCGCCTAATTGCGAAAATAATGTAATTCTGATTTCAAAGGATTGTTTATTAGTATTTGAGACAGTAGCAATTTCTCAAATTCCTAAATATTTTCGCATTTTTTCGTTTTGCTTAATAGTACAGGGTTATCCATTTTTGGTCTTCAAGTAAAATTAAATAAAACACGCATAAAGCTATGATTTCAATAAAACTTTTATTTCATTATAATGCTTGGACCATGCCATTATGTATGTCATTTAAATGACCTCCTCTGGATTGGCTGCAGCAGTGGATACTTTCGAAGTAGTTTTCGAAAAAATATGGACCAATGACACCTCCTGACCATAATACGAACAAAATATACACTTTTCCGGATGTAATGGCTTTTTCACAATCACTTCTGGGTTGTTCGAGCTTTATATGCGACAATTTTGCTTGTTTACGTAATCACAGTGTGAGGAATGAGCTTCATCGCTGAAAAAAATTTTATTGGATTAAAAGCCCACGTTTGAATCACCACTTTTGTAGTAAGTTTTAACTACGCATTCTTCGGTTATTAGGCAAATAAGCTTTAACTATTTGTACGCAATCTTCGGTTATTAGGCAAACCATGGCAAACCTTTCACTTAATAAACAACACTTCAGATGACAGCTATGTAACAGCTGACAGTCTTGCCAGTTTGGTGGTTTGGAAATCACTAAATGGGTAACAATATGTCGCATTGTATTGCGCATCTTCGTAGCTAAAATCGGCAATTTTAACAAATCGTGATTGATATTTTAGTCGTCTGCAAAAGAAACAAAAAACTGGCAATTGAGAGGACAGATTGGAAAAATTAATTGCACCACATAGGAGCAAAGCGCCCAATACAGTAAATAGTGTAAGACGTCTAGAGAATTAGCTATTAACAAACATAGAGACTCAGCCAAACGATATGGACATATTTTGGTATACCTATATATTGCTTTGAAGTCTTCTGCTCCTCTTTTTATCAATTATCAATTAATTATTAATTAAATTATTAAATTATCAATCAATATTTAATTAAAACACAATTATTTTTGCGTTTTGAAAAAAGAGTATTAGAAATTCTATTTTAAATAAATTCAAATAAAACCTGTTTAATTGTCAATTACAATGCTGCGTTTCTGTAAAGCAAATGAGAATCGAGTTATTTTTATGATTAGCATCAACTTCTACTTACTTTCGCCGATGCTTTCATTACATGCATTACTTTCTTTATATTATAGATTTTCTTACATTCGACATTTTACAATGTTAAAACTTTTTATTGCAAATGCCTGTCGGAAACAGCACTTTAATGTCTAACCACCTATATCGAATATCAAAATCTTATTTTGGCAGACACAAAAGTTCAAAAGTTTGTCGGATTGTTTGTTATATACGAGTACATTCGAATAATTTAAATTTGATTTAAATTTTAGTTCATGTTTTTAGTGAAATTTTCTTCAGCCGCAATTTCATACAATCATTATGATTCCGATAGAATACCTTTTGGGGAAAATTGCAAAAGCTGTAAACTTGTTATGAGAAAGAAAAGAATCATCTCATATATCTGTGGTCACAACCCATAACAGCCTAAGTCTGTTTTTCAATATTTTCAGTACAGGAGTTTAAAGTTTTGAATCTTCACTGAAAATCAGGAGAAGGTGTTTTTTTGGAAAACTTTGCTACAGATTCCAAGGAAACGAATTTCTTTACTTAGTTGTTAATAAAAAATAGTTGTTTATTCTCGCAGTCAAAAGATATTATCGAAAAAGACACTTAGACTCTTATGAATTGTTGAACGAAAGAAAGTCAAAAAGTTCAAGTTGAGTTAGGCTATTATTCCAGATTAAACAAAAATTTTTTTTGTTTGGAGAAAGACCTTAACTCAATTTATGTTTATCAAAAAACGAAATTGTAATTCGGAATAAGAGCTTAACTCAAGTTAGGAAAATAAAATTGTTTCCTTATTTTTTTGGATTAACGACTTAAGTTGATTTAGGCAATGATGAAAAAATAATGTTTATATTTGTTGTAATCCTAAATTGACTTAGGCAGTTATGCCAAAACAGTCATTTAGAAAAATAACTTAAGCTATTAGGTTTTTTAGGATTAATTGCCTTCCTAGAAGAGATACAAACATGAAAAATTTAGAGCAAATAAATTTAGATACGCTGAATACGATGGTGCTAATAACTCAATTGTGTCCTAACTCGAGTTAGGCTGTTACAGATATATGTATAATAACTTGAAATTAATTTATTCTTCCATCCACCGAAAAACCAAATTATTGGAAAAAATAAAATCATTTCATATACAATAACTTGGAATGAATTTATTTTTCTCTCCACCGAAAAAGAAGAATGTTTGCACAAAGTTGGTGCCAAAGTTCCCAATTAGGTAACGATAGTTTGATCTGTCCATAAAAAGATAAAACATATTATTTCAATAATAACTACCAATCGTTATGGGTTCCAAAGCATTATGGCCACTATATCGTACCATTGTCTAAATCATAAAACGAAACCACGCTCATAAACATTTACAATCTAAACTAAAGATAATAGACTTTATCGAGACACTGTATTGCTACTAATTTATCCTATGGACGAGTATATAAAATATATGTATATATATGAAAGCTATACTTCTGAAATTGATAGAAATCTAAATTATTTTTCGTCGGGCACAAAAGACTTTGAGCATTTATAAAAAAGTGGTTAAGATATGAAGGTCTTCGTTACGCTAATTATTTTGGCAGTGGCCATTTCTGCTACTCCGGCCATCTCCAAACGTATCAAATACCCAAAAAGCTATAAATCCCAAGGACGTATTATTGGCGGAACCACAGCCGATGAAGGAGAGGCTCCATATCAGGTTTCTTTGCAAAATGAATGGGGTCACTTTTGTGGTGGAGCCATTATTGATGCAAGCTGGATTGCCACAGCGGCCCATTGTGTTATCTACAATGACAAAGATGATTTTAGAGTGTTAACGGGCACCCAAGACTTCTCCAAGCCAGGCGTTTTCTATGACGTCGAACGCATTTACATCCATTGCAACTACAACAACCCCGACATGCACAATGACATTGCTTTGCTGCACTTGAACTCCAGCATTACGTTGAATGACAAAACACAAATTGTGCCATTACAAACTCGTCCCATGACCGAAGGTGATGATGTCCTACTGACTGGCTGGGGCTCAGAGGAGGTATGGGGTGATTCTCCGGACAAACTAAAGAAAGCAAATTTGAAATATGTAGAGCATGAACGTTGCAAGGTGGCCTTGAACTATGATCCCGATTTGGATGTGGGACACATGTGCACTTTTACTAAAGAAGGTGAAGGCGCTTGCCATGGCGACTCTGGTGGCCCTTTGGTATCCAATGGTTATCTGGTGGGTTTGGTTAATTGGGGTTATCCGTGTGCAATTGGTGTGCCAGATGTTCATGCAAGCCCACTATTCTACTTGGACTGGATTCGTACAACTATGAGTGGTAGCTCAGAGTGTAGAAAGTAAATTGTAATTAATTGATTTTGAATAGAATGAGAAACAATGAAATTAAAGTTCGTTGAACAAAAGATACCCAGGAATTATAAAGCAAATTATGTTTCATTATTTGTTTGTTGGAAAGTAAACCCGATAGCTGTCACGGAAAAGAAGTAAAATTCTCTACATAAAGCCCATTGATTTATGTCATTAATACAAATACAAAGCATTTGCAAATTATAAACTTATACCTGCAGATAAATTTCAAAGTTAAGTCAGCATTTCTATTAGCTTTACAAACTAATGATTAAATAAATGTATATTACAGTATGTCAATGCCTCAGCGCCCATAAGGCATTATTGAGGCTAATCGATAGCAATTAATCTGTTGTGTACAATATTTCATTTAAATATTAACATGACACAGATTAAGCTACAAAAGAAGTATTTCTATATTTTGCACAAGATATTCTATTAATTTATTTTTAAATATTGAAACGGTTTCTGAGTTTTTTTTATAACCTGTTTCAATTTGTTATACTCAACGCCACCAGCATACTCAATTCGCTGTTTGGCGGTTTCTAAACGACATCTGTTGACACTCAGATTAGTACTGTTTCTTCTGTCAATTCGTCGCCGTTATCAGCGATTGGGCATGTGTTACTCAACCATAAGGATTTTTTTTGCCCCAATTGGCTGAGTTGAACTTGGTTGACATGTGGTTTCATCAGGACGGTGCAACATGCCAGACTGCTCGTGAAACAATGGATATGTTGAGGGATGAATTTGGTGAGCAAACTTATCTCTCGATTTGACCCTGTGAGTTGGCTCCCAAGATCTTGTGATTTAACGCCTCTTGATTATTTCTTGTGGGGTTACGTCAAGTCGTTAGTCTAACACTACGGAAGCCTTACAGGATAACATAATACGTGTTATTCGTGGAATACAGGTCGAAAAAGTAACAAAAAATTGGTCGCAGGCAACATGCACATGAAATTATTTTCAAAAATTAAATGGCAAAGACTAATTTATCGATTTGATTTGAGTGTTTTATTCGATTTTTAAATCGAAATATATATGTACATATATATTCTCTTAAAGGTTCTAGGTGAAAAGCTAATATGGATAGTGAGTTCTTATAAATTTTGGTTTGTTGCACTGTCGTCTTTGGTTTTCTTCAGGAAATTGTTTTCTAAGTTACATCTTGAAGAAGTTCAAAATAATCAAATATTTTGTATGTCAACGTCAAGTGTGGACGTTGTCGACATTAACTCAGAATTCGATCAATATTTTAAAAATTCAATATTTAAGAGCTGATAATTGTTAAATGTGTGCGCTATGAACACATGTTTTGAACTGACTTTTAATATTAAATGCATACTCGTAAGTACAAGTTTTGTAAAAAGCGAATATATATACTAAATATTTAGTATATATTTAGTATATACAGGGTGGGCCATAAGGGTGTTGTTGGTTTAAATATTCAATTTAAAAAAAACTACGAAACATAAAAAAAATATATTTGTATTTTTAAAAAGTAAAAGCATGGGAATTTTTAAGACTTAAAAATAATGTTGTCCAAATGGCTTCCCTCGGCTGCTTGACACTCTTGGAACCGAAGTCGCAAATTTTGGAAAACTCCTTGAAAAGTTGTTCTCGGTATTTTGTTACTTTCCTGAATAGTGTTCCTCTTCAACTGCTCTAAATTGGTCGGATTATTCTCGTAGACTACCGATTTGAGGTAGCCCCATAGAAAATAATCGTATGGAGAGAGATCGGGGCTACGTGGGGGCCATTCAATATCCCCCCTTTTCGAAATGAGTTTTCCAGGAAAAACATTTTTCAGCAGCTCTATGGATACCCTAGCCGTATGACATGTGGCCCTATCGTGTTGAAACCACATCTTCGAGGTATTGCCTTGAAGTTCTTACAAAGCTAGCACCAAAAAGTCTGCTGCCCTTTTGCAATAATTGTTCGCTCTAACCGTCATTGCATGCCCTCTTTCGTCCTCAAAAAAGTATGGTCCAATAATACCGGTTGACGTTATCCCAGCCCACACGACAAGCTTAGGGCTGTGAAGTGGACGTTCATGCGAGCGTCGGGGATTAGTCTTGGACCAGAGCCGACGATTTTGCTTGTTCACATGGCCATTAAGGTGAAAATTGGCCTCATCACTAAAAATCACGTTGTTGAAATTGTTGAACCGCTCTAGCATCAAATTGGCAAAGTTAAGTCGGTTATTGGCATCATCGGGTTTTAATTCTTGGACTATCTGAATCTTATAGGCCTTCAAATGCAAATCACGTTTCAAAATTCGTCGTAAAGTTGTTCTTTTGACATCCAAAGACTGACTTCTCTTACGTGTTGACTGTTGCGGATTTCGCTGAACTGAAACACGAACACGCTCCACAATGTCGGCTGATCTTGCAGAAACTGGGCGACCACGAACCGTAATTGGTACTGTTGAGCCGGTTGTTTCGAACATTCTGATCCATTTTCGTATCACATTGATGCTTGGAACTTCACTTAAATCGTGTAAACCGTGTTCATGCCGATACAAACGTCGTGCAGTAATCACTGATTTATTGTTTTCGTAATACGCTCGGACACAAAATGCACGCTGCACTCCCGTGCACGGCTCCATGGCGACTAAATTTCCAGGAAGCGGCGCAGCGAACAACATATCCCTCCGCCACCCCGCGCCGCGCGTTACCGAGAAATTGAAGAATTAAATCGCCAACACTCATATGACCCAGCCTGTATATATACTAAAATGTTATTTTTATTCGGGAACACTTCCTTGAGTGTCCCCACTACTTTATTCGTCCTGAGTAGCCAGGTCCTGTGTGGTTCTCCTCCTTAGTCTGGTAAATAATGGTGTTTCTTTCATCAGATTGGACGCCAGCTGATTTGGATGTTGTTGAATACGATTCATGTATCCAGCGGAGTATTTTTGGACTTCTTCCTTAATGAAGGGTGTTTTCAATTCTCTATGCAATTGTTTGTTCGAGAAGTATCTGGGTGCGCCGGTAATGGTTCGCAGTACTTTGGATTGAAATCGTTGCAATATTTCAAGGTTAGAGTTTGCTGCAGTCCTTCATAACTGGATTCCATATGTCCATACGGGCTTTAAGACGCATTTATAGATTTTTAATTTGTTATCTAGGGATAATTTGTATTTGCCATTCAAAAGCCAATTTAAGGGTCTTAGTTTGAGCCCCAAGGCCAGCCTTTTTGTAAATATATGATTTCTCCAAGTCAGTGTTCTGTCCAAATAAATGCCTAGATACTTTGCATCATTTGCTTGAGGTATTTCAACATTATTAATAGACACGGGAGGGCAACATCCTCTCGGAAGTGTAAACGTTACCTGAACTGATTTCGTTTCTTTTGCCTTTATTCTCCATTTCTGCAGCCATTTTGTTATGGTATCGAGATGATTTTGCAATTTTCTAGATGCTTGATCCAGGTTGACGTCAGTGGCAAGAACAGATGTATCGTCTGCAAACGTTCCGATAAGAGTCCCTTCTTCTTTGGGTAGATCCGAAGTGAAAATCAGACATAAGGTAGGACCAATAATGCTGCCCTGAGGTACTCCCGCATGCGATTTAAGCATGTCCGACATGTCTTCGCCGTGTTTAACAAAAAAGGTTCGTTCAGATAGATAAGATTTCAGAAAAATGAAGAAGTTCGTGGGTAACATTTTCCTCAATTTGAATAATAAACCTTCGTGCCATACCCTATCAAAGGCTTGTGAAATGTCCACAAATGGCGCATTGCAATACTTTTTCGTGTCGAAAGACTTATTTATCAGTTCAACTAATCTATGAACCTGTTCAATCGTCCCTCCTATTATGGAGTTTAGTCTTCGGAGAAATAAAATTTCGAGGACTTTTGATGGTATAGGTAGGAGGCTTATGGGCCTATAAGAGGAGGTTTCTTCAGGTGGTTTTCCTGGTTTTCGTATCATTTTCCCCTGAGATATTTTCCATTGTGGCAGAATGTACAACCTTAAAATGATTGCATTGTATATTCCTGTTAGAAGCTGTAAGCCTTGCTGAGGCAATTCTTTTAAGACTTTAGCAGTGAATCAACTCCGAAACCGCGTTCGTAAAATGCATTATAATTGGCGATGAGAAAAGGGTTTATCTGTTTGATATGGAAATCAGTCACTAACCTTTGAAATGGCGCTTGCCAACTGAACTGAAGCCGAAAAAACTACGTCAAAGTCGATCAAAAGCTTTGGTATTGTTGACTGCTTTTTTTGCTTTCCGCGGTGTTATGCGCACGGAATTCTTGCAAGAATATGTAGTCTTTTCCTATAAAGAAAGAAACAAGTTTTGTGAAAAACGAAAATTACAATAATTTCTTAAAGGCACTGGATTTTAAGAAATTAAGAAATTCATAATAATCAAAAATTTTGAGCTTTTAGTATTGTAAAAATCTGTTTTTAACTGCCATCTATTTTGGTGTAGGTATTTTTAATATGAAAAAAGTTTGTCAGTTTCTAAAGTTTTGTAGAAATCGCCGAAGTGAATTATGAAGCCCCATATGGTTTGCGAACAATTAAAAATGCGTTACAATGCTTTGTAAAGTCTAAAGTTTTCCAAAAACGGTTTAGAAAATGAGTTCTTTAAGCTAATATCTATACTTGTAAAACAGTTATCCAATTACCGACAACAGCAACTTGTAAAGTCATAACGCCATCAACATCTACATGACGCGGTCAACATCTACACACCCTGTCATCTGGAAAACTATTGGTGTACGATCATCAGATTTATTATACTGATCGGATTAGAAAGGAAGAATTTATGAATTTTGAGTTTTTTTTTTTTGCTAAGGAAAAGCCATTTTTCAACTTTCATTTATTTTCTCAAAAAACGCTACTCCGAAGCAAAAAAACGGACAAATCGATTATCTACAAATGAAGACTTTTAAAAAAACCCGCATACGGTTTTGCACAAAAAAGGAAAAAGAAAAACTCTGGGACGACTTTTAAGTTTCGGTTTCGAAAACTCTAATTGTACAAATTGAAACATAATTAATACTATAACATAAATTTTTCATTTAATTAAATTTAATTATTATTAATATTAATTTACATCGAATTTACCATCTATCTATTAAATGGATAATTACTGGCGCTGCATTGACAGTCGCGGCAACTGCCACTCATTACCTTACGAATCCAGTCGCGATAATAATAAACATTGGCATGAGCATCCGGAACTCCCAAAGCGCAAGGCATTCCCCAATTTACCAACCCCACCAGGTAGCCATTGTTCACCAAAGGACCGCCAGAGTCTCCGTGACACGAACCTTCACCCTGGCGGGTGAAAGTGCACATATGTCCCACATCCAACATAGGGTTATTGTTGTGCATCTCCTTGCATCGTTTGTGGGGAACAAATTTCGTGTATAACTTCTGCAGCTCATCAGAACCTTCGTCCCCGAGTGTGGTGCTACCCCAACCGGTTAAAATAACTTCATCACCTTCCTCCAATGGCCGAACGGGCAATGGTGCTGGTTGAGTGCGTCCATCAAAGACAATCGGTTCGGTGAGATAAATTATGGCTATATCGTTGTGATATGGTGGCTCGTTATAGTTACAATGAATCCAAAATTCTTCCACCACGTAAGTGGCACCCGGCTTAAAGTACACATTGGTTCCTGTGATTACCCTCAGATACGAAGGATTATAACCATCAACGCAATGGGCAGCCGTAAGAACCCAGCGTTCTGCAATAATGGCTCCACCACACAAAGGTTCACCGTACATGCCTTGCAAAGAGATTTGATAGGGAGCAAATCCCGGTTCAGCTAATTCACCGCCCACGACGCGTCCTTCGCCTACATTGGTGCCATTGATTACCAAACGTGCGGCCCAAGCAGAAGGTGTTACCAGCAAAAGGACGCCAATTGCGAATTGCATGACCACAGTTTTTGATTGTGCCTTCCAATAGTTCGTTCTTGAATGAGAATTGAAAGCTAAATTTTGCTTCTTTATGGGGCTTAAAGTCCACAGCTGTCAAATTTCGTTCATTTAAACTTTGACCACCCAATAAATATGAGAAATTTTATCGGACCTATATTTTATCAGACCATAAATTGTAGATTGTCCATATGTTATTCTGATTAATATCGTATTTAATGGTGTGATTCTTTTACACTGAACTCTAGAATTTTATTGCATTCTTTGTGTTGTTGACAGGCACAGTTAAGCTGCTGAATAACTCGTATTTGGAATGATAAGATGGTTTGAGTTCATTAGAAGTTATGAGGTTCATGGTGTAATAGTTCAGCAATATTCTAAGAAAGATTTTCTGCTTGTCTAAGAGATAACAACTTGAATGGATGCTATAATGAGAAAAGAAGAAAAGCAAGCAGTCTATTTAAGCCATCTTTTTAAGTGAAAGAATTGGCTTTGGAAAAAATTAAACAGCTGTGGTATGCAAATATACGTTTTGCCAAAAGGTAGAGGGAATTGATGGTTCAAATAGTTCGCTTAAAAGGATTGCCCATATTTTTTTTATCGCTAAGTTGGCTTTTCTCTCCACTGAAGCGAAACTTGGATGAGTTTTCTTTTTATTTACAGTGCTCGATTTTGTACGAGGACGGTCCCAAAACTAGCCGAACTGCCAGTAGTTTAAAAGCAAATTATTTTGGTGAAAAGCAGCAACCTTACAAAGCATATTTGTTTACGTTGTTTAGTATTTTTATTTGAGCCATCGAAGGTAAACGATCTCAGTAAATTTGTAAACACTGAAAAAATCGGTCACCTTTATGTAATTCAATATTTCCATTTGGAAGCTCTCAGTCAAACCAGTATTAAAGCCGAGATAAATTCTACTCTGGGGGAGTCTGGTTCTTAACATATTGGGTAGCAGAGTTTAAACGAGGCCGTACGAGCTGCCGAAGGAAACACCGTAATGTTCGACCAATTGAGGTGTCTGCGCTCGACACGGTTAAGATAATCCACAAAATGGTATTGGATGATCGTCTGCCGAAGGTGAGTGAGCTAGCTGAAGTGATATGTAGGCATTTCACACACACAAAGTTCCAAACATCATATATTGGTCGAAGATTTGAAAATGGGGAAGTTGTGCGCAAAACGGGTGCCGCGCTTGCTTGTAATAGAACTAAAACAGCGTCGCGAAGATGTTTCAACAGAGTGGTTGGCGAGCTTTTAACGCAATAAAGCCGAATTTTTGCGTCGATTTATAACCATGAATGAGACTTTCCTCCTGAGACAAAAAGAGCCAAAGCAGTGGATAGTCCAAACAGGAGATTATGTAAAAAAATAAAGAACATTTTTCCCAACTTCTTTGTGTCTTCTTTGTTAGGTCGGCTAGTTTCTGGACCGCCTTCGTATATTCGAATCAAGTGTATTTTGCGATTTTTTACAAATGGATAAAAATACCGGCAAAGACAAAGAATTTGTCTCAAATTTTGTACGGTAAATTAAATTTTGTCCAATGACTCGCTGGAAATGTTAGAGAAACCTTCAGGTTAATTGACTTTATCAAACACACGTGCATATGAGTGGTACAGTGTACTTAAAATTAGTCGAGATGTAATGGAAAATTTGCCTCAATTTGGTCGGCCATCAATGGCTTCAACCGCAGTTAATATTGATAAAGAAGAAGGAAAGAAGGAAAATTGTTATTTAAATCTGAGAGAGATTGCAGCTAAACTTTCTGAGTCTTGCGAGTCAGTTTATACCATTTTATATGACAATTTTGGTAAGAAACACGTTGCAGCTCGGCTAGTATCGAAAGAGCCAAAATAGTCAATAGAGTAAAGATCGATGAAGACTTTTTAAAACAAATCAACTCCAAATTTGCATTCATAAAATGCATTGTAATTAACGATAAGACAAGGGTTTATCAGTCTGATATGCAAACCAGCCATCAAGCTTTGAAATGGTGGCTGCCGATTGAGCTGATGCCGAAAAAAAAACGTCAAGTTCGATCAAAAGTCTTGGCAATGTTGACCGTTTTTTTTTTCCTCGGTGTTATGCAAACGGCAATCCTGCGGGAAGATCAGAAGGAACATAAAGAATATTATCTGGGCATTATGTGGCGTTTGAGAAGGCAAATTCGTTGAAAAAAATCCAAATGTGTGAAAACTCGTGGACCTCGTACCACAATAACTAACTAGCATTGTGAATGAATTTCTGGCCAAGAATTCACCGAATATCATCGGACGATCACCTTATTCACTCGATATGGATTCGACCGACTCATTCTTTTTCATTAAAGCACACAAAACTTCCAAGCACCCATTTTCTGTCGATGGGAGGCCTGACAGAGAATCCGCAGCTAGAATAGACGTCTTTTCCGGAAAAAGCATTTGAAAAATGTTTTGGTTGTTAAAGCTTTAACCGGGAGAATGGAGGGTATACGAGTATATCATTTGATATGGTCAAATATGTAACACCCAGAAATAGGCGTCTGAAGTACCCATTATCTTTTGATCAAATACGCTTCACAATTCTTCAAATCGGTTGAGCGATGTCCGATTGGCTGGCTGCTTGGTGAACACGAAATTCTAGTCTTAGACCCATAATATATATATACTCCTAATCGTCGTCAAAATCTATGTCGATCTAAGCATATCCGTCCGTCAGCCCGTACGAGTATGTCTATTGAAAGCACGAGTACAGCATTAACACAGCACACTGAAATTTGCTATAAACATAATAATATCTCATAATTTTTGGGCAAAATCCGACTAATAGGAAAAAATTTGCTTATTCAAGGACCGAATCTGCCTCTCGAGAATGGAATACTTCAAAGGACTTTTTCAATTTTGTAATAATTGAATTTAATATACGGTGGTATTATACAGTTAGTAGACACTAACAATTCAATTTCATATAATTTTGTAAGGAACCGACCTAATCGTGGGCTTGATTATTGGAAAGCACTGAAAAATAACTACTTTTACTGGAAAAACTCATATAATTTACGAGAAGTGTAGATGTTTATGACCCAGCCAATTACCTGATGATTCTTCGGAACAACGTTCTCTACCTATACACTATCGAGTGTTGGCGGGTAAAATCGTTTCTTATGAGAAAAAACTCACCATACAAGGATTGAATGCAGCTTTGGCTTAATGGGAGCATTAAATGTAGTTTGCCAACTCATTCTTTAATTAGTAGTTCAAAGATATTGGAAGCAGATACTTTGTTTCATAAAATTTGTAAGGCACCACCATAACTGATTGATTTGATTGTTGTGAAAAATGTTAATTTTTGCTGGAAGAACGGGCGAAGTACGTATGAGAAAAGTAAATTTTTGTAACGTCAACATATCGTCCACAATGCTATGATTCGCAAGTGTCGCTATTAGACTAATGGGAAAGAAGAACTTGGTCGTATTAGGCCTATATTCAGCTTTCAAATATGTTATCTTAAGTATTTTTTTAGCATTACTACCGTTTATTCGTTAATTAAAACCTATATTATAAGGTGGTACTTAATGAGTCTAAGAAGGGATGGCTCCAATTTATATACACTTGTAGATGACCACAAAAGTCGGGGGCGTGGTTATTAAATAATATGAGAAATTCGATTTCTCACAGAAGAAACAATATAAATATAAGGTAAGAAACAGTTTTCGATAAGCTCTCTTATCTGATGATAAGTCGGCACGTAGTCCGTGACCCCTATCCATAATGGTGTGTGAATAAACTTCGATGCAATCGAATTAATGGCTCTCATCCAATACTGCGTCTGTTCACTTCTTCGTTTCCTCATCTGTTTGCTGCAAGTTTTTCCATGACGCCCCTATGAGGGCAACTTATTAAATGGAAGAAATTTTTGTGTGTTTAACTTTTAAAAATACTTATAATTATATTTGTTTTTATTTATTTAACGACCCTCAGTTGGTAGAACACGAGACTCTTATTCTCAGGGTCGTGGGTTCGAGCCCCACGTTGGGCGCCACAAATACATAATTTACAGGTTTTTGTGAACGTCCAACTCAAAATGCCCACTTCCACTGAAATTTGTGATGTAGCTGTTAAAAATTTGTCTTCGTTCCTTTAGTTTTATTTTAACTTTTATTTATTTCAATTTAGTTTCTATTTGATGTTTTACAATTTTCACAAACTTTATATTTTTATTTAGGCATCTGTCGCCATCAATGTTTCAATTTATCAATAAATGTAGCCGTATCGTACGTATGAAGCAAGTTGTTCGCAAACCAAAAAGTGCTGCCAAGGCTTTTGCATTTTGCACACAACTCACATCCAGTGGTGTCAAAAGAATTGACATTTTGCATACAACTTACTGTGTTACAGTGTTACCAGACTGTATCTACTGATGATAATATCTTGCGCATGACAAATTAAATAAAATAGTATAACATACTAATGGTATGATCACTTTAACGTTATAAGATAATAGCAAAGTATATAATAATATAAAGAACCAAAATGTAAAAAAAAATTCATAATAATAAGAATGAAATGGAAAAGTATAGTGTAAATGAAATATAACAAAACTATAAATGAAATAAAAATATAAATAAAATATATAACGCAACTACTTTGTCGTAACAATAACTTCTTAACTATATAGCTGAGAATTATTAGCTAATAAAAATACACGGTTTAGCATCGATATTCGGTTTCCCTCTAGAACAGCGAGCGCCTCACTTTGCCAAACCCATAAGTTTGCCATTAAATGTCAAAGGACCGCCGGAATCACCATTACAGTCCCCTCAGTCCCACCCTCTCGAGTCAAAGTGCAGATGTGACCCACACCGACACGTTCATCGTTGTTCCACCTCCTTCTGCATTCTTCGTGGGGAACGAAATTTAAATTTATTTTTTGCAAAAAATCCAGACGGTTACCGTGCAGCTTTTCGGCACCCAAACCTCAGTTAAGGTTAGCACGTCGCCCTCCTTTAATACCTCCCAGGATAGTTCGATTTTATTGGTGAGATTATCGAAGACTAAGGGTTGACCCAGACTCATCGCTGCTATATCGTCTATATACTGCGGCTAATTATGCATACAAAGGGGTACAGCTGCTTCCAACAGACGGATAAATGCCAATTATTGGTGGCAGGTATAACCCGTAGTATATCCAAGTGAAAGTCTTCTACGCAATGGGCGGCCGTGAGAATTCATTGCTCGTCGATGATCCCACCACCACATACATAGCAATCAAAAATGGTTTGAATGTATACCTGATAAGGTGCAAAGTCCACTTTCGTTACCTAGCCGGCAACAATGCGTCCCTCAGCTGTAGCCGTTTATTTCGAATAATTTTCATGAACAAGTTTGCCCAAACATCCGAAGGTTTGGGACATGAAGTCCAACAGTTGACGATTATAAAAACTATGAAAGCGAAATGCCACGCCTTCATGGCTGTGTTAGCAGTGCGAGCAGACTGCATTTTTGTGGCAACAAAGAAAATAAATGGAATTACTTTATATTAATGACTCATTGATTTTAGTAACTGTGTTATGGCATTACGTGCCCATATTTCTATACTCATGCTTTAGAGGCAAACTGCCGACGATTTATTGCTTTAACAAAACCGAACCGTATCAATATTTATTGCCAGTGTTATGACCAATATTTTGACATGCGGCCGCCAACAGCCGCCAGTAATAAAGTCTTGGGTTTTTCGGATTGAGGGCATTTATGGGAATCTTTATGGGTTTGGAAAGGAGCACACACGTGTCTGATTCAGTATTTGTTTATATTTTACCATTTTGACTGATTAGCAAAATATTTGCAAACGTCTGATGATTCTAGTAATGAAATTTCATTTTAACTGTCGATAAAATAATCTTATAGTAAAATTATTAGAAAATCTTGTGCACATATTTTAGAAAAGTCCAATATGATGCACAAAATTAAAATTAGAATATAAAATTTAATGCAATTTTTTTTAACAAGACTCAGATTTGCATTCCTGTTAAATTTCACCGGTCTAACTCCAACTGTTAAACGAATGTGGGCCATATTTTTCATTCCACTGTGATTCGAATTTTAGTTAAATCCATCTTGCACTGATTTTACTTGGGAAGAGCATTTCTGTCGGCAGTCTTTTAGTCCTCGCGACGGTATAGTCTCTGTTTCACATTGAATTTTCTTTTCCTCTCAAAAGGACGAAGTTCGAAATGTATTTGTTTTCCTCTTACTGCACAATTTGTACGCATTTATGTCATAAAAGGACCATAGAGCTTAATTTTAATGATAAATAAAATGATATACAATATAAAGATCGACTTTTTCACAACACCAACGTCGTTTTCGAATTTTCCACTTTTTCCCACAAAAAGTAATTTAGTCTGTTACTTGAAATGGGATTTGAAGAAGCTGCCAAGTCACTTGCCAACTTCAAATTCATATCTGAATTCATGGCAACGTTAGCAGACATCACAGTTTTTATGTCGAGTGCATTCTTATCCATTTTATTGTGCCTCCTGGATGGTGACGATGAGAGCTTTATAGAATATCGACGACATCTGTCAATTAAATATCCTTTCTGTATAAAGTTCGGAGGTGCATATCCCTAAATCATGGTAACATAACGTTTTCGGAAGTCGTCACCATTTGTTTATCCCCTTTTTTGTTTGTGTTATTGTTTACTTTCCCAATATAAAACTGATGGTAGGTTATAAACCCAATTAACCGAAATTTTGGAGCCCACATTAGCCGCTGCCTTAAAGATGGAACAGTATGCATTGGTGTAGAGGTCGTTAGCCCGCCTAATAGCTCTGCATACAATTGTTTACCTCTATTTGCTGGTGTTTTGTTCCTGGTGGGACGTGGTGTAAAATCCATGGGTTTTCTTTCCTCAAATCTGACCTTTTTCGATGAATTCGTTTTCACAAAAACTCTTCTAAGGTCCAGATAATATTCTTTGTCTACCGTCTGAATTCTGGTAAGAATATCAAAGAAAACAGTCAACATACAAATTTGACTTTGACATGCACTTTTTTCGGTTTCAGTTAGAAGACGACATTTCATACCCAAACAATCGACACCGAAATCTCAGCGGTTTTCCCTCTCAGACTTCAATGGCGACTTTCAGTTACCATTTCCACGTTATTGATGTTAACTTCAGTTAAAGCCGTTGATGGCAGGACGGAGCGAGGCAAACCTTCCACCATTTCCATCATTTTTGATAAAGTCGATTCACAGTAAGCCTTCTGTAATACAGGGTTACCCATCAATTGTGCTACAATACGAAATTCAAATTCAACTTTTTTTAATCAATGTATTTAATTAATTTTTTTATGGTACAGAAATTTCAATTGTATTTTATACAACTAATTGGTTTTGGAGATGATAGACCGTAAATTACCTCCATACTCATTGACGCATATGCGTCACTTGATCAGAAAATTATTCAAAGCAGGACCGCCCCAATTATAGGTTTAATGGATTGCTTCACTACAGCCCATTTCCTTGGTTCTGTTTTGTACACCTCCTGCTTGACTTAAGCCTATAGAAAAAGTCTGTTGCAGTCAGGTCAGGTGACCTTGGGGGCCAGCGGAAAGTGGAGTTTCTGGATATTAATTTGTTCGGGAATTTTCGTTGCAACTAAATTGTAACCAGTTTGGCTATGTGTGCAGTTGATCCATCTTGATGTTGTAACGGATAAGTCTTCGGCGCAGTTCTGGGTAAAAACAAAACTTCTTCAACATGTTTGAATAACGGAGCCCATTGGTAGTTGACAGTAGCACGATTCGTGCGCCACCCTGTACTTTCAGCAGTTCGGCACAGGGAATTCCATTTGCAATACCAAATTTTGTAACAAATTCTTTTTTCGATATATGTATTCCTTGTAAAAATCGAAAAATACATCCGAGATGAATTGACAAAATCGAGCGCTGTAAATAAACTAAATGACAGATCGGGCTCAAACGCCACATGAGTACATAGGACAGGTTTGTCAACTTAACGAAAGAAAAATTTTTAAAATCCGTTTATGCGAACTTTATGTATGGTATCGGATATGTGTTGTAATTGCAATTACCGATTATCGAAAATCATTTCCAAGGTATTTTTTTGGCTCCTGTTGTAACTAAAATGTTAATAGACGCCAAGGGATGTAACAGATTACGCAAAGCATTTGTTTAGAATGAAAATATCAGTCAAATGAATGGCATCGAAAAGTCAGCAAACACAGATATAACTCAACTGATGTATTTAATTCAATCGTCGAGAATCAGAGAATAATTGTTTTATTACATCTCTTAGCAAAATCAGTATTATTTGGAATAGATTTTTCCAATTTTTTCAATTCCCAAATATTTTTCATAAAAACAAACTCAAAAAGCCTTATAATTCTATTTAACTCCATGAGTTGAGATCGGAAGTAGCATGATGATTAGAACACTGAGTTATCACGCATATGATCGTGGGTTCGAACCCCGATAAAACCACCAATGATGCATGACCTCGATATGCATGACGAACACTTCAAGTAATGGTGTAATCGGAAAGTCTAGTAAAAGCTTCTAAACCGACGTTCAGAATCGTTGTAAAACTGTAGATTCCATATGAGTTGTTATGCTATCGTTTTAGGACTGTCATCACACGGAAAATCGACCTTAGTGGAGTTAGGCCAAAGTCAACTTTATTCGTTATTATTAGTGTACTTCTTCTGATGTTAACGTTTACGTCCAATTCCCGTACCAAATTTCGGTGTAGTTCAAAAGTTATGCCAATTTTTCAAAAAGGGCGATTTTTGATATGTTACGTAATATCTTTAGTTGTTGATATTGGTAAGAACACACTTTTTGTTATTATTATATATGTCCTTAAGATACATATTGTCGTCCAAGACCGGTTTTTTTTAAATTTTGTGTGTTTCTAAGTTATAACAGATTCCCATAATAACAAATTTTTGGAAAAATGATTAAAATCTGTAGTTTCCCTGCTTTGCAGAGGAAAATGGCCGGCGTCAAATTGAGAAAGGTAAAAATGCATGAAATAATTTATTTTGTCAATTTATGCTATGAGAATGTTGTGTTTTTTAGCAGAAATGTCAGAATCAAAACTATTTAAAATTTTGTTTCAGCTATGTGAATCTACATTAAAATTGTAGTTTCTCTTTGAATATATAAAACAGAAATAACATATAATAGATATTCAATTGCTGGAACTGAAATTAAAATTGTGCATAATTTTGACTCGTATTACAGAAACAAATTAAAACTATTTTCGAATTTGACTTCATTTTGTTGATTTTAATTTACAGAGACTTCAAACCAATTGTAAATATTGCTAGAAGTAGTATCGATGCAGAGAACCTCGTATTCGATATGCGTAGTGTCCAATTCTTCCAACTAGAGATACTTATTGGTACTATTTCTCTATGTTGGTACTGCTTAAAAATTCTTTGCGTTTGGTAGAATCCACATTTTACCAATAGGAAATAGAGAGGTACCTAACTGACAAAAACAACCGTCTACTTTCACAGCACGAAAATCAGTTTTGACTTTTCCACTTTTTGCAATAAAAAACTAAATTAATCGCTTTGATGAAAATCGATTTATAGGACCCTATTAAAGAATCAAACCACAATACAAACCGTCTAAACTTCTTGCTCTTTTCTAGTCCACTTTCATAACACAAAAGTCAGTTTTGACTTTTCCACTTTTTGCAATAAAAAACTAAATAAATCGCTTTGATGAAAAACGATTTATAGAACCCTGTTATAGAATCAAACCACAGCACAAACTGCTTAAACTTCATCCTCTTTTCAAGTCTACATTCGAATTCACAGCTCTCTCTCTGGCAACTGTACGGAATGGCATAGTTTATGCATCGAGTGCATCCTTCGCCTATCGATGGATGGCGATGTTATCCACGATATATATGTTTTCGATGACATTCGTCGATTGCATGGGAGCACTTCTTCTGTAAAGAGTTCGAATAGTCTATAATTTTGTTACTATTTGAGCGACTTCATTGATTCTGTCTTTTTTTCCACTGCCATTTTATGACTGGCAGCGGTGGGAAAGACTACCCAACAGCGGTTCCATCGCTTATATGAATCACGATGCATTGGCATCACCCCGTGAAAGTCATTAATTAGCTTGAGATGTAAGTGCCTCGTTGCATCCCCATGACACCTCATTTAAAATTTCATTTGAGATAAATTTATGAAAATTTTTATCTCAGTCATAAATATCTGCTCTTGTAAGATAAAACGCCTTAACTTGTGATTCATTGTTTTAAGATATTAAACGTTTTTTGCAAAATCGCTATTATGGAATTTTGTTATAACTTTCGAAATTTAAGAAATTTTGAAATTGTGCTTAGACGACATGTGTCTTATGGATATAAATAACAATAATAATAAATAATATTTACATCCTATATTATTGTTTAGAGATATTACTTAATTTTTAAAAAATCGCTGTTTTGAAAAATTGCTATAAATTGTAAACTACATCGAATTTTGAAATGGAGACTGGATAAAAATATGCACCGAAATAAGCATAATAATAATACAAAATAAGCTGGACTTTATCCTAACTTCACTTAAATCGTTTATTCTTGTGACTGATATGAAGATTATGCTCAATATGGAGCGCATTGCAGTTGCCGTTCATCAACTAGTTGGTCTATGTGTCATTTGTACAGCCACATACATATATGTATATCAGCCCAAAACAGTTAACAGATTGTTATTTATATATTTATTAATTTGCCATATCTCAAAAACTTTATTTAGATTATGTATGAGGTATCGAAGTATCGAATGATTTACGTTATCCTGCGAGATTTTATTTATTTCTCTCTCAAATAAACACATATTAATATTGAGTGTTTATTTGAGTTTCTTTTCCCGCATTGTAAAAAATTGAAAATAATATATTTTGTGTTCTCTCGCCTTCATGTTCAAAATCCAATTAAATTGGCGGTCAACAACTAAATCGATTTAGCGACATCTAATCAAATCGTTGGCTTCTATACGACAGTACATAACATAAATAAATGAAAATAAAATAATAATAAATTGAGAGTCTGATAAAAAACAAAACATTAACTATCGCAATCACATGTCATAAAATGTGTCGCGTAGACCATTCATATCCAATATATATGGCAAAATATTAGATATCGCCCTCAGCTGCAGGGCAAAAGCCCGACGTAACCGACGTATAAACTTCATTGTGATAGCCAGCAGTCGCATCAGT
This sequence comes from Philornis downsi, assembly GCA_019455685.1. Taxonomy (NCBI): domain Eukaryota; kingdom Metazoa; phylum Arthropoda; class Insecta; order Diptera; family Muscidae; genus Philornis; species Philornis downsi. The sequence goes on from JAHXMU010000038.1 coordinate 1,269,665, forward strand.
CTTATAGCTGCCGTTTGAAAGTTATGAAGTCTCTGCTGGCATTAACTTTAATTTTGGTCTTGGCCACGGTCTCCATTACGCAGGCTTTACGGCTACATGGTGAACCCCTGCCGGGCATAGCCAATGCTGAAACGAAAGTGACAAATACAAAACGTTCCAAAAAACCCGAATCACGCATTGTGGGAGGTGAAGTCGCTCCTGATGCCTTTGCTCCTTGGCAGGCATCTCTACAGAATCAGTACGGCAATCATTTCTGTGGTGCCGCCCTCATTGCGGATCAGTATGTCCTGACCGCCGCCAGTTGTGTGGCCGGTCTGCAGAAGCGCAATATCCGCGTTGTTACCAGCACAAATAATTGGATGGGCCTGGCCTGGGAGTATATGGTCGAGGACATCATTGTTCACTGTAATTTTGATAAGCCCCTGTACCACAACGATATTGCCCTGCTTAAATTGGCAACATCACTGGCCTACGACGACAAAACTCAGAATATCACTGTGGCCGAGTTGGATGAGTTGCAGCCGGGTGAGAAGCTAACCATGACCGGTTGGGGCAGCTGGGAGTTGGGTGAACATTATCCGGAAGACTTGAAAAAGTTGGATGCCATTGTGGTCAGCAATGAAGAGTGTAAGCGTGTCTATGGTAAATATTCTGACGATGTTGATGATGGCCACTTGTGCGTTCAACCTGTGAGTGGTTCTGGTGCTTGTCATGGTGACACCGGAGGACCATTGGTAGACTCGCGAGGTGTCTTGGTTGGCATTGGCAATTGGGGTGTACCCTGTGCCCAGGGATTCCCCGATGTTTTCGCCAGGGTATCATTCTATAACGATTGGATACGTTCCAATATTAAGGGCTGTTCCCGGGCGCCGTAATGAGATATTAGACTTTTGAATCAATTAATGATATTAAAGTGAATTGGAGAAAAATTTAATACATTTAGATAGTAATTTATAGTCAAGATTTTGAAAATGGAGCAATTGTTATTCGACAAATAAAGCTAATGAAATTTTGTATGATGTGGTTTTATTCATGCGAAAGATATGTTCAATTTTTTTTTTGCATAACAGGAGCATTGGAGAACACCATTGTTAGTGTGATGGTTTATTCTTTGGATAATTTGCCTCAAAACTAAAGCGACTTAACGGGGAATTTATTGTTTCTAGTTATTATTATTCATTCTTCTCAAAGTCGTTTTTATGAAAACTTGGTATAACTTTCAAAATAAACGGCATTTTGCAACCGCATTAGATGAAAATGGAGGTTCTGACAAGTCGCTATCGATACATGTGGTCTAGCGTTGTCTGGATGGAAGAAAATTACTGTCCTTTTGATGTAAGCTGAACGCTTCCGGGCGATTGCTTCTCTCAGATGGTTGATTGTTGACAATACAGATCCAAACTAAGAGTATGGCCGCGGGGAGTAGCTCATAGTAGATAAATCTCTGTTTCCCAGTAAGCACACAGCATAACCTTCCTGCCCGTCAATCCTGGCATTGTCTCCGTCTAAGCAGGCTCGCCAATATTCGACTACGACTGTTTTCGCTTGACGTTGTCATAAGTGATAAGGTAAGGTTCTTTTGCGTTGACTCATGTGGCTTCATACATTGGGCTTATTTTTACATCCAGCTCTATTCAAGTAATCCCAAAAGGTTTATTGTGCAATGTTTAGATCCAAAGCGATCGTTTTAGAACCTTAAACATTGTTCACATTTTCAGCTGCCTTGCTAGCCTTTTCGCCTTTCCCATAGAGAAGCAAAAATATATCACGTATTTTCCCTTTGCTAGTGAGGCACGCTCAAACAATACTGAGACAAGCAATCGCAAACTGTCGTAAGTAGTTTTTAGAGTACTAAATCATATATTGATACCACCATCTAGTGTAATCCGATCCCATTTATACAATAAGGGATATAGATCATTGAAGCCACCTATCGGAAAAATAGTGCATTTCAGTTTAGTAAAATAGTAATTTTTAAATATAAGTAAGTAAGTAAGGTAAGTTTAATAAATTGGTATATAAAATGCGTAAATAAGCTATTGGAAGTAAATATCGTTGACTTTGTATTAATTTTACTTAGGTTTTTTTTTATGATGACATGTTTGATTTCAGCTACAGTTTCTCGAATTCTATGCAACGATTATGAGAAAGATTTTTCATCAAGTTTTACCGAAATTGTTTCTGGATTTAAAATCTGGTTTTGAGTGTGTAAAGTACATTCTTTAAAAAGATGTCGGCAATTAATCGTTTAAAAAGCTCTCTTATAAGAAAATTTTTGGCGTTAAGTTGGCACAACTTATATGATGAGTCATATAATCCATGTACAATGCTCGATTTTGTCAGTTCATATGAAGCCTGGTTATAAAAATATCAAACAAAAAATTTGTTTTAAATTTTGCATTTCGAATAATATTTTGTGTGTCCAATAACTGAAAATATTACAAAAGGTTTACGGTGAACCCATATTTGCATCCTTTATATATTAAAGACTAAATATTTATTGCGACTTAGTCTTAGTTCCAACTTTAGAGCCATCGTTTCTTTCTCTTCAAAACATTTTGACTTACTTATACGCCTTAGAAGTTTCGCTAAAGCAGTGGGAAGAATATGTGCTATTGCCTTTGGCTGCATTGGTTGATCTTCCTTTTTTAACATTTTTTTTTTAAATATGTCTAAGAGTTCGGTATTTGAGTGTGTCGATCGATGATTTTCTTTTTTCTCCGACTTATGACACAAGCCATCATATGTAATTTCGGACACTCCCACCTGTAGGTTTGCTGATAGTTACCCATACACATTTCTGAATTCTTCCGTGCAGAGATTTTTGAATATCATCGTGGGTATTCATAAATTAATAATAAATTAATTTATTATATTTATTAAAGGTTTACGAAATAATCAAATTTTATAATTTCCAATACGTCAAATTACATATTTCCGTTCGAGAAAAATATCCTTGATTTGTTCAAACGAGAGCATAATTATTTGTGTTTCAATATTAATGTCACGCTGGATTGAATAATAACGTTTTCAAATTTAGAAGGCATGTGCAATGTACTGTACTGTACTTGCAAGGAAAAACGGTTTTACTATCAATTTATTGCTTTGAGATTTTGAGCGGTTTTCACTAAAATAGCGGTTATGAAAATTTGTTATTCCTTTCGAGATATGTGGAATTTTGAAATCACGCTTAGACGAAAACATGCGCCTTAAAGACACATAAAACAACTGCAATTTTTATTTTCAATTTTTAGATACAAGTATATTATTATATGAAATTTTGCAAAAATCGCTGTTTTGAAAAATGGCCATAACTTGTGAATAAAATTAAATTTTCGACTGGGGATTAGACGCGAATACTTCCCGAAATAAGGAGGAAACTATTAAGGAATGGACTAACTTCACTTAAGTCGTTTTCGTTGCAAACACAGACACATATCTGTGTTATTTTAAGAAATTGAAAAAACGGTTTATTCGTAATGCATAGAAACATGTGCAGGGTTAACCATTTTTCAGTTTTGGAATTTAAGTTAAATAAAACACACCTAAAGCTACAGTTTCGATGAAACTTTTAATTCATTATAATGCTTGGACCTTCATATTATGTACGAAATAAATGGTCGCCTCTGGATTGGTTGCAGCAGTGGATATTTTTGAGAAAAATACAGCCCAATGACACCTCCAGACTACAATGCGGACCAAACAGTCACTTTTTTTGGATGCAATGGCTTTCCCACAATCACTTCTGGGATTTCCTAGTCCCATATGCGCCAATTTTGCTTGTTAACGTAAACACTGAGTGAGAAATGAGCTTTACCGCTAAAGAAAATTTTGTGCCACTATTTTTACGACTTTTTTTTTACTATTTTTACGCATTCTTCGATTGTTAAACGACCCGTATTCGTAAATGGCAAATCTTTCACCAAATAAATATTATAACAGATGACAGGTATTTAACAGCTGACAACCTTGCCAGACCGGCGGGCTGTTCCCTAGGGAAAAACCAAAGGCAGATAAGAGACAATTTCTAAAAAAATTAAAAGGGCAATAAAGTATCCATTTATATGCTGAGTGCAATGAAATTTTGGATAGGAGATGGCCTAATCGTACATATAATAAATATAAATAATAAAGCATTTTTAAATATTCCTGAAAAAATCCCACAATTTCCAAAAAGCGAACTGTATTTCCGTTGTCAAATTTGGCACATTTATTTTAAATGCAGATATAAATTTGTGTCTAAATTATCAAAATTGAGCTGGTATATTTAGAGATATTTTGGGTTAAAATTGATTTTTTGTTCAAAAATATCGTCTTTATGCAAAAACCTCTGGTCGCTCTTGCGATATCCAGGAAGACAATTTAGCCTTTCAAGTATTCTATATTTTGTTATCGCTCAGAATAATATTAAGATGTTATACATTTGTGAATAAGTTTTTGCAATCGGCGATACTTTTTCTCAAAATTGAAGTAGCAAAGATACGCTATTTTCTACAAATTTTGAAATCAGATTTCTGTCATTTTTGATATACAGAAGTCATGGTCGTGGTTTTTTTACAGTTTGCTTGAAATGTTATTAACGTTCCGAAATACATAGGAATTTGCTTTAAAATTGACAAAAAGCTGTGAAAATTCAGAGGAAAATATATAAAAAAAAAAAATATATTGCAAATCGCGTATCGTTCAAGCTACAAGAGATTACACATTTTTTTAAGGGACAAATCGACGTACAAATTGTTGTAAATGGATTATAAACTTGGTATTGACAACCTAACACAATTCTGTCAAACCCAAGATACAGTAATTTGAAACCCCACTGTGCGACCCTGGTTATACCCGAAATGCTGTGTCCCCAGTTTTTCAAAATTGTCTGTGTGAAGTGTCATCAAAATCGGTGTAACCATTAAGGAGTAGGATTCCTTTTCCCATTCCCATTTTTTCACTTAACCCCACTGTGAGTTGGTAGCATGTCGCTTAGGTTGACCAAATTAACGTCTTCTCACTTTACATGCTAGCAGTTCTAGGCGTTACCAGGAAATAATTGATCTAAGATCAAAAGTAGAGTAGCTTGTTTGTGCCAAGTGAAATAACAGTCAGATAGTCCAAATTAGAAAGACTCCACCAGCGTCAACAGAAAATGATTGCAAATATTTTATCTGACTGCAAGTATTTTTCAGCTTATTCATTCGATGACTTTAAATTATTTATATTCGTCTGTGAACTTTGTACTTTCGTCGACGATCAAATCGAGCAAGTGGGTTCCCTGAAACTGGGAATAACATATAAGCAACTTCTATGACTAATTTATTGATAACTTTAAATTCGCTTTGACTTCTCCACTGCCAAAATCTGTTTTCTTCAAAATGTAATACGCGCATTCTTATGCTTGTTGATCACCGCCAGTATCTTATCGTGTCAACCCACTTAAGTATTAATTCGGAAGAGGTTCTTCCAGTGTCTACCATAATATTTCGTCTAAAGGCTAAATTCTATAATTGAAGGCTTCCGCAAACAGCGTATAACTAATTTTGTGTGATAAGACGCGACTATTGTAGTTATCGCTCCCGAGTATTGGTTATCACTCTGAAACGTCCAAAGAACTTTGCGGGGCTATAAAAGTGAAAGTCGGCCAGGTTTTGTCAAACATTACCATTTTAACAGAGCTAAAGCAAAGTAACAGAAATTCAAATTATTTCGCATACACGAAATGTATCGGATTTTAAGTTTATTATTAACGCTGGCCTTATTTGGCTTTTTGGCAGAAGCTCGTAGTGTACCTGATGTCCAATTGGAGAAAACACGCAAAAGTTTATTGGAATCTCGTGTGATTGGCGGTTCAGATGTTCCCATGGGTGCTATACCCTTTCAAGTATCGATACAAAATACTTTCGGCGAACATGTATGCGGTGGTGCCATCATCGCCCCCGAATGGATACTCACAGCCGCCCATTGCCTAAATTGGCCGAAGCAGTATTTGAAAGTGGTAACCGGCTCTGTGAATTGGACTGTACCCGATGCTGTATATTTTGTGGATGAGGTCAAGGTGCATTGTTTGCACGACAAGCCGATGTATCACAACGACATCGCCTTGATTCACCTTTCCGAGCCGATTGTTTACAATGAGCGAACTCAACCGGTGGCGTTAGCAAGGAGCAATAGCCTCAAGGCGGGCGATAAACTTATATTATCCGGCTGGGGCGCCACCAAAGTCTGGGGTCGCCATAACGCCATTTTACAGCAATCACAACTTTACTATATGGAACATGATAAGTGTGCTGCCAGTGTACGCAATTCCGCCTGGTTGGGCGCTGGTCATATCTGCACTGATACCGCTGCTGGAAAAGGCTCCTGTAATGGTGACTCAGGTGGTCCTTTGTACGATCCCACAAACAAAATGTTGGTTGGCATCGTCAACTGGGGTGAACCCTGCGCTGTGGGTTATCCAGACGCTTTTGCTAGTGTGGCCTACTATCACGACTGGATTCTTAATATTATGCAGAATAAAAGCGCCTGCTAGGGAGCAGTTCGACAGAGAGTTGAAAAATGCTAAAGCCATGAAAAACAAATAGTTTTAAGGAGAATAAAAAGAACAAATATATGTAGTGATAGGTAATAAAATATATTATGTTTAGTGATTTAAATATACGAAGAGATGTCTTAATATCGACTGAATGTTGAGGAAACAATTTCAATATATTAGGGAATTTCCATTTCCCGGGAGACAGGAAAATTATTTCAGTTTCTAAAAGCAAAAAATTTGATCTAGCAATTTCATTTGAAAACAAAATGGCAATTCGTAGAGCCTCAAGGAAGAAAAAGTTGTGCCATTTTGCGGTTTCTTTTAAAAAGTTTTTCAAACGTTACTACTTTATTGGCAAGGGTAATCCTTCTGATTATTGATAGAGTAGAGGCCAATTTGGTAGTACACCATCTTATCAAACGAATTTTATAGTTTTCGGACTTTATTTCATGAATACGTCCAACAAAATACACATTCAGAAAAAAAAAATATGGAAATTGATCAATAAAACACAAAATCGCTATTATTCATTCAAAGTTATTATATCGCCTTCAAAGTTGCCCCCTTCCGCAATATTGTATTTATACCAACGACTAGTCTAGCCATCGATACATTTTTCCAAAGTATTCCCAGAAAAAATTTTTAGTTTTTCCAGTTTTCTCTATTGTATGTCTTCGATCGAAGTTTTGCAAAGAGCAAAAAAATCATCTGGAAACATATCAGGTGAATATGGTGCTTGTTCAATGACAACTATTGAGTTTTTGGACAAAAATTCATTCACAATGAAAACCATGTGAGATGGTACGTTATCGTGGTGTAAAATTCATGAGTTTTCTTCCCACAAATCTGTCATCTTTCGATGAAAACGCAAACGCCTTACATTGCCCAGATAATGTTTCTTATTTACTCTCTGAACTTCTGGCAGGAACACAATGAAATTAAAAACAGCAACAAATATCGCTTTGACTTTTGATCGACTTTTATGTGGTTTTCCCCATTTTAGGTTCAGTTAGAAGACGCCATTCAGAAGCTTGTTGACTGGTTTGCTTATCAAACTTGTAAACCCTCAGCATTATCCATAATGTGCTTAATGTATGTGAGATCGGGAATTGACTCCTTTAAGCAAGTTTTCAGCGACCATTGTGGGAATGAATATCTGAATAAAATTCAAGTTTTTCGGAACTAGTCGACAGGTAGCGCATTTCATACCCAACCAGTCTTGTAAAATGGTACGAATTGATTCGTGGGATACAGAAAATTCCAAGGCTATCTGTCTGAAACTTGTATGAAGATTTTCAGTTTCCATTGCTTTCACTTTATCGGCCTTAACTTGAGGACATTGTTGAAAATCTCCTTTTCGTAGACGGGACAACGTTTTCAGTATTCTTATGTATTCTGAGGTGGTTCGTATGCTGTTCATGCCTTTATTGCCGATTCTCTATTCAAATCGTTGGATATCATTCCTTATCACAGATGCTTTTAGACCTATGTTTATATCATCATTTCATGCATACAGTGAATACTCTGAATAATGTAGACTGGACATTTTAGCATGCATTGACAATGACTTAGAACCGTATTGATGAAGAATTAATAAAAGTTTACGAAGCAAGTTTTTAGAATAGAAATTACCAATTAAACTACATTAATTTACTGTGAATTACGACATTACTATTACGACATACTATTATTAATAGCATTGTATAATTTACTACTCTAAATTTGATGGTAAGTGCCTCAATATTTTATTCAAAATTAGTTTATAAGGAAGACGTCATCCACATTAATCGGCAAACGATTGTGTTAACGCATGACCTACTGAAATGTGTTCAAAAAGGAAACAAAACATTTTGATAGATCTGCAGCGATTTGAATTCAGAGACTCAAATTATGACGTGTGAAAAAATCTATTAATATTCTATAAATATTTTCGAAACTTTCTTTCTTACGATTGTAGGAATAGTGGGTAACCACTATTCCTCAATATTCACTATTCACTATATTCACTATTTCTTTTGGTGTTTTATTACACAGAAATTAAGCATAACGGACCAGACGAATCCGTCCAAGAACGTTTTTAACTTCTTTCTGTATGTAATTTATTGGAAAGTGAGTCGGAGCAGACGATAACGTCCAACAACGTCTACACTTATTAGTATTTATTCTTCTATGAGAGGATTAGTTATTAAGGGAAAGACCGTTTCTTCCGCTTAAACAAGAGTTTGAACTTCATTTACTGATCTCCAAATAGCGAATGAACAGAACACAAAATGATCATAAACATGAAACCAATAGTTTTAAAATATAAGAAGAAAACATTTAGAGTTCCGTTATCACAACTGCAATTTCGGAGTTATAAGTTTGAGTGATATATGCTCAACAACAAAATTAGCAACAATACAATGATATAACAAATGAGTGAGCATTTTGCATAAATTCGAGTGTTTTAATTCACTCAATTAATATATATGATACTCTCGAAAAACAATGTCAGTTAATTAATAAAACAAACAACATTAACACAAATTGAATCATTTAGAAATTAATAAAATTGATGAATGATTGAAGAAGTTTAACTAAATATTTATGTACGATATTTATAGCATATAAGTAAATTAATACATGGCCGCTACACGATTAATTTGCCAAAAAAAAAAAAGAAAAATAATAAATAACAATTTTTCATTTCATGACATTCTACTTTTCCCAAATAAGACTTTGTATTCAAAATCTTTTGTAGATTACTTTCCAATTTTAAGTGAGACGTTGACATTCAAAATTCAATATAAATTGTTCAAAATATCAAACAAATATGTGAAAATATTGTCAAAAAACACTATTTCCATTTACAATAAACAGCTTCAAATAAGTACTTAATCGAATCTGTTTTGAACCCAACCGAATCATTTTTATGCTTGTGAACCCAACCATGGTCAAAACCATTGCCTGAAACAAAAAAAAAAAAAAAAAAAAAAAAAAACTAGTGAGGAATAGAACCAAATAGACCCTGTAAAAAGCCTGGTCCGGGCCATGGCAATTGGCTTTTCATATGAACAATATCCTCTATGGCATTCCTATTGTGTGATGATTCCTTATCTCCAACAGAAGTGTTTCCAGATTGGTTCTAACAACATAAATATATACTACTTCAAAGTAATAATAATATCGCTAATTTTAGAAAAATACTGGTTTGAAGTTATGAAACACTTTGCTTTCAATTGAAAATTGTCATCCATTGTAAAGTTAATATTGGCACACAACATTTAAATTTTCAATACGATAAGGTAAGGAATATTCATCTAGTGGTTTGGAAACCGCCGGTCTGGCAAGGCTGTCAGCTGTCAAATACCTGTCAGCTGAAGTGTTTTTTATTTAGTGAAAGATTTGTTTAACAACCGAAGAACGCGTAAAAATAGTTAAAACTTACTGCAAAATGTGGACAATTTTCGCGCATTACGGAGTGATTATGGTCGTTATAATCGACCTACTGTGCAAGGAATTAGTAAGATTATGAAGAAATTTGAAGAGATAAGAAGCATTACAGATGTGGTCAGGCCTGTGCATCATTGCAATGTACGCATTGCCAAAAATCTCACTTCTACTAATGAAAATATGGCGGACAATTCGAATTTATCGTTTGGGCCTACCTTACGGCTCATTGTGGCGTATTTTGCATTTAGATTTGTACCTGCATCCATATACGATTAGAGTCCAACTTACACAACAATTAAAGTCGCCTTACCATTCATAACGTCGTATGCTTATTGGATACTACAGTAGCAAGCTTTTTTAATGTTGATTTTTCGAACAAAAGTTTCTTCAACAAGCAAAATTGTCCCATATGGGGCTCGGAGAAGCCAGAAGTGATTGTGGCAAAGCCGTTGCATTCGAAAATAAAGAGACTGTTTGGTGTGCATTATGGTCTGAACGTGTCATTGGGCCATATTTTTTCAAAAATGACGCTGGAGAACCGGTTACCGTCAACTTAGAGCGCTTTGGCCTATGATAACCGACTTTTTGTTGGCCTGCAATTGAAGATTATGAACTGGACAATATGTGGTCATAAGAAGACGGTGCCACGAGCCATACAACATGACTTTATTGCGTGAGAAGTTTCCAGAAAGCGTTATTTCACGTGGTGGCGACGTCAATTAGCCACCAATATTTCGCGATTTGATGCCGTTAAACTTCTTTTTGTGGGTCTACGGCAAAGACCATCTTTACGCGGATAATCCCTAAATGTTGAAGCATTTGAAAACCAACATTCATCAAGTGATCGTCGGGATATTGCTCAAAATGTGTGAAAAAATGGTCAAAAACCACCTCAAAAGTTTCCACTGCTGCAACCAATCCAGAGGCGGTCATTTAAATGACATTATAATGAAATCAAAGTTTCATCGAAATCATAACCTTATGTGTGTTTAATTTTAAGTTTACTTTAGAAACCGAAATTTTAGCAATTTCAAATCCTCTCTTCTCTTTTGGATCTTTGAACAATCGACACAAAATTTGCTAAGTATATATATTTATTTTAATATTGAAATAATAAAGTTTCTATTCTTATTAATTATATACAAAGACAAATTCAGTTTTGTTCTAGCGGGAAAATGATATCTTATCTATAAAAAAAGAGGCACAAACAGTTAAAAAAAAAGGCCAAGAACGAATTGAAGATGGAAAACACCCCTGCCGACCATCAACATCAACCGAAGAAAGTCACTTCTAAGAAAGTTCGAGGTTTCTAAAATTATCGGTTAAAAGTAATGAGCCATGCAGGAGTTTTTGATATTTCGAAAGGATGTGTCAACTCCATTTTAAATGACATTTTAGTACTCAGAAGCTTTAAGTATCAACTGGTACCTTAAATACTGAATTTTCTTCGAAAACACCATCGATTTAAATTTGTGAAGGGCTAATTTCTGGCTATTAACATGTTATAAAACGGATTATTACGATGGATAGGTCCTGGATCTATAATTATAATATCGAAACAAGCAAATATTGTGCCAAGACTGAAAAAAATGCTCCAAAATTATTAAAAGCTTCAGACTATGCTGTCAGTTTTCTTCGATTATTGTGATATTGTGAATCATAAGTTTCTTCCGCGATGTCAAACTATCAACAAAGAATATTTTTAAGTGCTATGTGTTTTAGATGAAACTGCCCGATTTATAGGCAGATAACTCTTAATTTTTGCACCACGATAACTAACGCGTCTCGTCACACTGCATTAAGTCTTCGTTAGTTTATTGTGTCCTGGGAGAATACTCAGAAAGCAATGAAATAGATTTGGATAAGTAAATACAGATTTTTTAATGCAAATAAAAACTGATCTTACTTTTTGGGCACTGTGGTCACAACCCGTACCAGCCTAACTCGAGTTAAGACACAATTGAGTTATTAGCACCATCGTATTCAGCGTATCTAAATTAAAAATTTAAATTTAAATTTTTCATGTTTGTATCTCTTCTAGGAAGGCAATTATTCCTAAAAAACCTAATAGCTTAAGTTATTTTTCTAAATGACTGTTTTGGCATAACTGCCTAAGTCAATTTAGGATTACAACAAATATAAACATTATTTTTTCATCATTGCCTAAATCAACTTAAGTCGTTAATCCAAAAAAATAAAGAAACAATTTTATTTTCCTAACTTGAGTTAAGCTCTTATTCCGAATTACAATTTCGTTTTTTGATAAACATAAATTGAGTTAAGGTCTTTCTCCAAACTTAAAGTTTTTTATTTAATCTGAAATAATAGCCTAACTCAACTTGAACTTTTTGACTTTCTTTCGTTCAACAATTCATAAGAGCCTAAGTGTCTTTTTCGATAATATCTTTTGACTGAGAGAATAAACAACTATTTTTTGTTAACAACTAAGTAAAGAAATTCGTTACCTTGGAATCTGTAGCAAAGTTTTCCAAAAAACACCTTCTCCTGATTTTCAGTGAAGATTCAAAACTTTAAACTCCTGTCCTGCATATTATTGTCAATTTAATCACAAACCAGCCATCTATTCACTGGTTCAATTAGTAAATTATTTTTAATATTTAAATTTTTATTTCGAAAATTATTTAAACCATAGAGAATTGAAACAAATTTACTTAAATACGATAATCTTAACATTCACTTTGCTCTGTATTTTTGACTTTTACAAATTCTATCATTAGCATATATGAAGAATTTTTTTGTTTTTTCCGTAAAGATATCTATCGATGTGGTAGAGTACTTTTTGGTAAATGCATCTGTAAATATTCTCATGTAAGTTTGCTAATTTAAGTGTGAAGTAATTAATCATGTACCTTGAATAGCTCGAGTGACAGCTAATTTTTCTACTGAATGTTTTTGCCTGGTACCGGTCCAGCACAAAAATTTCGCTGCCGAATCCTGTATGAGAGCTCTCCAGCATTTAAACACAAACTCTCTAGGAGAAGCGGCAGCTATACTTCTTAGATTAAGGGACTGCAAAAAGAACAAATGTCGGTAAAACATTTAGCCTTTACTACTTATAACTTCTAACCAAAGTCGCAAATGTTGAATGGTCCTTAATAGCCTCGTTAAACTGTAAGAATGAAGTAACATCTTCAAATGGCAACTCTGGTATTATGTTTACACCTTCAACTTCGGCATTGTTGGCTAACAATCTAACATCTCTTCTAGTTTGCATCACTTCTTCGGTTAGGCTTGCTACTACCATCAGAATCTGATCCATTTTTCGGTCCAGATTTGAAATCGTTTCCAACATTTGCTCTTCAGAATTTAAGTGAACTGCAATAGAAATTAACAGAAATAAATAACTTTTAATTTGGCGAATTCAATTTACCTCTTTTTGTACCCATCGTGCTCGAGTTGTGTTCATCGAAATCGCCATAGGAATTGAAATCATCAGAATTCGAACGCTTCATTTTTGCTTGTAATTGACTGGAATGGTAGCAAATGGTGTTAAGACTTTTGATAGCCATAGAAATTAAGTTTGTTTTTGATTTTGAAGCTTAGCTGCTAAGCATTTCACCAATCCTTGAAATTTGTAGAAAAACATAAAATTTGTTTTACAAATTTTATTATAATTTCCGCATAGCTTTTGTAATAAAAAGCACATTTTGTTCTGACAAAAATAAAGGGTGTCCCAACAAGAACGCAAGATTTAAATTTTAAATAAAACACAGATATTTAAAAAAAATCGTGAAACTTTATTATATCGTAAAGTGGACAGAATGAGGTTATGTATGGAACAACACATCGGGCAGATGGCCGCAGCGGCTTTGTTGGCACACACGCGATCTTTTAATGAAATTTTCAATGACTGTTTTGCATAAATGCTACGGTATTTCATTAGTGCAGCGTACAATTTCCTCTTTTAAGACTTGTTATTCGCGTAAATCGTGTTAAATCGTACGATCTAGGCGGCCAATTCTGGTTTCCAAGACGCGAAATAACAGGACCGGGAAATGACTGATGCAGCAATTGAATTGTTTCTCTGGCTGTATGACATGTGGCGTCGTCTTGTTGAAACCACATGCCCTCCACATTCATTTCTTCAATTCTAGGCACGAAAAAACTGGTTATCATTTCACGGTACCGAACACCATTGACTGTTTGTGCTTGACATACCTCATTTTCATAAAAAAAAGGTCCAATGATTCCTTTACACCATACAGTGACACGTTGAGGATGCATTTGCTTCTCGTGAATCACTCGACGATTTTCCTCACTCCAAATGCTACAATTTTGCTTATTGACGAAGCTATCAAGACGGAAATGGGCCTCGTCACTGAAGATGATTTTATCGGCAAAATCAGCATTTTCATGTTGTCTCTCCAATACCCAATTGACGAACTCCCTTCGCTGTCCATGGTTAGCTGGCTTCAGTTCCTGAGCCAATTGAACTACATAGTGGATTTAGAGACACCAATTTGCTGAGCTCGGTGTCGAATTGAGGTGGATGGAGTTTGAGCGACATCATCACGTACAACTGCGACATTTTCGGTCGGTCGACCTGGTCGAAGGCGCGTTGTTGTCTTTACATCACTAACAGACCCAGTTTTGGCAAATTTATCCATTAATCTCTTTACAGTTGACTCCTTTGGAGCATTATTGTGACCCCAAATTGATCGCAATTTGCGAACTGTAGCCGCGAAACTTTCACCATTTTCGTAAAACAATTTCACAATGAGAATGCGTTGTTCATTCGTGTAGTGCTCCATTTTTACTAACCTCGTACCCTTCTACTAGCAAACAATAACAATTGTTCAAATGCCAAACTACGGCACTTCGAATGGTGCTAAATTTAAATCTTGCGTTCTTGTTGGGACACCCTTTAAAAACTGGGTCCCTAAACCACAATATGTTATTCCGTATACTCAATATAATTTTCTGGATATAGTCAACAATATCGTCAATGAAAAATTTACATGAAATGACAGGCTTACATTACATTACATTACTCAGTTTGTCATTCCGTTTGTAACAACAACAAATACTCTGTCGTCATAAAAATCTTTTGTGTGCCTACAGAAAATACGATGAAGGTCGAGTCGCTTGATCTATGAGGCTGATATTTGGCATGGAAATGTTTCACAGATTCAGTGTCAGCTTCCCCAATTAAGGACTGTAATAAAAATTAGATAAACAATTAAAATGATATATTATATTGGACCAGAAGGAAAAATCTGGCTTGGACAAAAATTCCTGCTCTGGAATTTTTTTAATATTCTGAAATTTTACAATATTTTTCCCGCTACCACCAATCGTCCACAAAATTGGCTTCTAATTAGTAGATGGCAATAGCGTAGATTTTTTTCAATTGTAAAACTTGAGAAAAATCTAGCAAGTAACTTCGCCCCTTTTAGCCCATAAAAATGGCTAAAACACCAGTTGATTCATGTCTTTCAAGCAGTTGGATTGAATCCAAATTTGGCGCAAATAATCCGTTTGATGAACTGCGAATAAGAATAAAAATGCCTCAGATTATTTCACCAAAATTTAATTTTTAACTAATTTGTTCATTATATAATTCGTAAATTGTGCTTTCTTAAGTGTTTGTGAATTTTAGATTTTTAAACTTTTTTTTTATCGTTTTTTTAACGTAATTTTTTGCTTCAGATTCATTTATTTTTTATTTAACATTATATTTATCCCACCTAATTTCATAATTTAAAGACTAGTTTTTCAGTAGCATTGATAGCACGCTTCTGTCCAAATGTCTTTGATATCACAAAACCGAGAGATAAATTTCGATGCCGAAATTATGCAAATGCTAATAATAGTGAATACTTTTCACGGTGAAATTTTCGTCTCAATGAAAACACACAACGAAATGTATTTATTGAATCCGGTATAGCTGCAAAATATCACTTACAAAGCTTATTTTAGCAAAATTTACCCGGATTTGTATTCTATATTGTTTTATAAAAACTGTGTATTGGCTTTGAAACTCGCTCTTGAGTTGAATTTATGATAAATATATGTAAATATTCAGAAGAATAGCAGGATACCGATCTTTTCGTTAATATCTTTCTACAATAAGTCCATAAGTTCGTTAATCAATAATAAATGAATACCATTACACACGACGTTAAAAACTGAAAACTATATACGAGGTGTGTTATCAAATTTCGCGGGTTACGTACATACATTCGACTTTCGATTATTAATTTTTTATGTTGGTACACTCGCCTAGAAGATATGTTGACGGTTTTTTCCATATAGCATGTCTAGTTTGTTTGTGAGAAGCATAAATAAGACAAGTGTTTTGCGTGTTCGGCGATTTTCCGCTATCGAACAAAATAGATCAAAGAAGTTGCATCAAATTTTGTTTGTTTTCTGACTCAAAAAAATATTTACAAGTGGTGCAAGCTTTTCACAGAAGGCCGAGAAGATGTGAATGATGACGCTCGCTTTGAACGCCCCAGCACATCAACAACAGATGAAAATGTCGAGAAAGTGAAGAAAATTGTTATGGAGGATCGTCAAATCACAATTAGAGAACTTGCTGAGGATGTCAGCATATCGGTTGGCTCATGCCATGCAATCTTTTCGGAAATTTTTTGGCATGAAGCGTGTGGCAGCGAAGTTCGTTCCAAAATTACTGAATTTTAACCAAAAACAACGTCGCATGAGCATCGCTTAGGAATTATTGAATGACGTCAACGATGATCCAGATTTTCTTCAAAGGGTCATAACTGGTGACGAATCATGGGTATATGGTTATGACATCGAAACCAAAGCCCAATCGTACCAATTCAGAAGAGTCCAGAAGAGCCAAGATCAAAAAAAGCACGCCAAGTTCGATCAAATGTTAAGGTTTTGCTCACTGTTTTCTTCGATTACCATGGCGTAGTGCATCAGGAGTTCTTAACCCAAGGTCGTACGGTAAATGAGGAGTATTACCTTGAAGTTATGAGCCGTTTGCGTGAAGCTATACGAAAAAAACGACCGGAATTGTGGAAAAAAATCCATGGCTTTTGCATCATAATAATGCAGCTGCTCACTCATCTTTGATTGTGAGAGATTATTTGGCCAAAAACAACACCGTTATCATGCCTCAGCCATCGTATTCGCCAGATTGGGCCATCTGCGACTTGGAAACAGGAAATCCAAGATTGAAGAGATACAAGAAGGGATGACATTTTGCGACGATTGAGGAGATAAAAACTGAATCACAGAGAGCTTAAGGACATACCAAAAAGTGCATGTCAGAACTGCTTCGAGGATTGGAAAACACGCTGGCACAAGAGATAAAGTAGAAATTGATGAATAAGTAAATATTTTTTGAGAAAAACGAAAATTCACCGTATTTTTTGAACACACCTCGTACCTTTATACCTCCGGATGAAATCACAAAAATTGTTATTATGGAAATTTGTTAGAACTTTCGAAATATACAGAACTATGTAATCGCACTTTGACGACAACATGTGTCCTGAGCACATAAGCATTAATTAAAATATTAAAATATTCTTACTTATCTTAATATTTAAAGAATTTGATGATTTTTTTTTTAAATAGCCTTTTTGAAATATTACTATAGCTTGCGAATATTATATCGAATATCGAATATTAGGTTGGGGTGAATTGTGAATGTGTTTAAATAAGGGCAACTATAATAACTACGATTGAGGAGATAAAAACCGAATCGCTGAGAGAGTTCAAGGGCGTACCAAAAAGTGCGTATCAGAACTCTTCGACGATTGGAAAAAACGCTGAGGAGGACTACCTTGAAGGAGCTAAAATAGAAATTGATGAATAAACAAACATTTTTGAGAAAAATGAAAACTCACCTTAATTTTGTACACACTTCGTAAGCACGTAAGCACAATTTTTTAAAAAACGCTTAATATTTCAAAAAGGAATATTCGGAACAAATTTATTACCACTATTTTTCACACTTAGTTTTTCACCTTGATGATTTTACCACTTTAGTTACAAGGTAACCAATATCAATTTAACTGAACCGATGAACCAATTAATGTTATTGGGCATCAAGAAGATCTGAATCGTTTCATAAACGTCTGTGTACCTGTGCTGTAGAAAACTTCAAGTGCCTGTCCCAAACGTTGAAAACTCAGTAATAACCAAGAAGATGTCGCTCATATCGCTACTAAACTTTATAATATATCTAATTTCTATTGATAATAATTTGTGCAAAACTGTTATATTACCGTAAATTTCAGTATTCCTTAGCAATTCGTATGTGTTTTGATGTAAATAATCGATTTAAAACAAATTGTATGGCGTATGAGGATAATTCCTTCTATGCGCAACTTTTGCGAAAATGTTCTGTTCTTTACTGCTCAACTGTCTAATGGTTTGTGTTTCTCTATTTTATCGTGACAAACTCGCCTCAAATGATATCATAATCAAACTGGAATATGATAACGTCTCCGATAAAATAAAAACAGGTTTGAAATTAAACAAGATAACGATACTGTTTCCATTAATTGTCTGCGGTATCAGAATCTATAGAGGTGCGGTAATATCGTTTTCGTTATTATATCGTTTTTTGGTTTGTTGCTTATGAGCTAGGGATGCCAACAGCACACAATTAATGTCAATCACTTCATACTCGTATTTTGCTACAAGTTCAACAATATAAGAAATTATAATAAAATCAAATTGATTGCTGCGTGTCTGAAGTGAATATTTGGTAAAGCGTCGAAAATAATTACACTTGAAATTAGAATTTTTTTTTCATATATAACGGGTTATCCACATTTCTGTTTCAAAAGTAAAGTTAAATAAAACACACATGAAACTGTAATTTTGATGAAACTCTTGTTTCATAATAATGCTTAGATCTTGCCATTATTTACTAAGTACAATATAATTTAAATGACAGCCTCTGGATTGGTTGCAGCAGTTGATCCTTTTGGGGTAATTTCCGACCACTTTTTCGCACATCTCGGGCAATATCTCGGCGATAACTTGACGAATGTTGGTTTTCAAATTCTGGAGATTATCCTCGTAATGACGGCCTTTGACGTAGTCCCATAAAAATATGTCTAACGGTGTCAAATTGTATGATCGTGGTGGGCAATTGACGTCGCCAAAACGTGAAATTACACTTTTTGGAAAATTTTCATGTGACTAAGCCAAAATCGACCGTGTAGTGTGGCTCGTGGCACCATCTTGTTGAAACCACATATCGTCAAGTTCCTAATTTTCAATTACAGACCAAAAGAATTGGTTATCACGCGCCACACAGCCCTCTAAATTAAAATTCCGTAGCACTTTTACTCACAGAAGCGATAGTTTTGGCAGTACGTACATTGCGATGATCCACAGGTCTGACCACATCTGTAACGCTCCCAGTCTCTTCAAACTTCTGTATAACATGTCGCATAGTAGGTCGATTATGGTGACCATAATCACCCCGTAATGAACGAAAAGTGTCCACATTTGAATCAGTAGTTTTCCAGTAAATTTTAACTATTTTTACTCTTTCTTCGGTTCTTAAATGATCCATATCCGCAAGTGGCAAAACTTTCACCAAATAAATAATACTTCAGATGACAAGTAGTTAACTGCCGACAGCCTTGCCAGACCGGCGGATTTGAAACCATTAAATGGATAACCCGTATAAAGAATGCCTTAAACAAAATTTTCGATTTTTTGTAGAAAACTTTTCTATATGTCATGTGCTTTGCAAACCTCCAAAATGCACACTTTTTTAAAATATTTTAATACCAAAGGTTTGATATTTATATTTTTACACAATATATGAATTCAAAGGTATTTTTAAATCCATTTGAAGCTTATTGTTAGAATTTTCATATTTGGCTTCCTAAGAATTCACAAACATAAAGTACTAATAACGGTTACAGCAATATAAGTAAGCCTTCAGGAATGTTTGATTTCGTTTCGGTTCTAATATTGTAAATATATTTTATGTACATTAGAAGTTTGTTCCTAACAACTCATTTCATACATTAATTCGTTTTTTACCTGTAACGATATTAAAAACTTAATAATGATTCTGCTCTTCTACCAAAACATAGTGAAACAGAGATTTGGATTCGAGAAAATGAAATTAAAATTTACTTTTATGCCGTTTCGTCTCTTAATCCGAATCAAATGTAGTTTCGTTTCCTGATTGAGAAAAACTGCTGACTGCTGCTCAGTTGCGAAATATAAAAATGGTACAAATAATTTATTTTCCGAATAACTGACATCAGGGTCTCAAAAATATTATCTGTTTTTTTTTTTTTTTTTTTGAGTTGGAAATGTTTAAATGAAATACAAAAAAAAATGGTTTCAGAATCTATATTAATTCTAATTTCACTACGGACGTATGAATAAAAAAAATAGAATAAAAACTCGGAATATTTTTTTTTTGTTTTAGATTCCAGAATGTGAAAAAAATCAAAACTATTTTCGAATTTCATTTCATAATTGATACAAACTGAAACTCAATTATGATTTCTTAAGATTTAAGTTTTTCAGGTTGGCAACACTGGTTGGTAATGGCGTCCAAACGTCATCTGTCAAAGTGAAAAGTGTACAGTATACTCTGCCATTTAATCATGAGAAGACTACGAAACGAGCAACGATTGCAAATCATTGAAATTTATTATCAAAATTCGTGCTCTGTGACAAATGTGCATCGCTTGATACGACCATTGTATGGTCGTAATAATCGACCTGCTGAATCAGCAATTCGTACTGTTATTTCCAAATTTCACACCAAATATACTTTTTACTTTTGGGCAACTTTTCATAAAATTTATTATGTTTTTTGACGATATTTCGAGGCGGCGATATCAGCAAATCTATATTGTTTTTGTATAACATACTCCTCCAAATAGTTGCATTTAGCCTTACCTAGATATTTTGAAAATACTGGCAAATCATGATTCCACTCCATAATCGATCCATTGGTTCAATAATCCATACGTTCAATGTAACCATAAACGTGTCTCAAGAAGATGTAAAAATCATTACATTAACAGAAGCAATGGATCGAATATGGAGTGGAATCATGATTTGTAGATCCGCACAGATATTTAATAAGAAATCAATTTGCTTTGCATATAATTTGCTCATTATTATTATATTTTTAAAACGTTTTATTTCCTCGTACTTGAGTCCAAAGGGAACAATAACTTAAGTCATTGCTTTAAGCTAAATTTGTGATCGTTTTGCCAAATTCAAATAAATTTTCTCAAGATTTTTCAATTTTATGTCATTAAACTTATCAATAACATTTAAAATTCTTATTTATGTTTTTAATGAAATTGAATCTCGTTCACAACAGCCGAAAAATTGTAAAAACGTGATTCTTGTCAAATGTTTAAATATTATCTTAGATAGATTTTAACACTACGATCATTAAGTCGCGGTTTGTGTTTGAGTTATAGTACTTAGGGTGACGCACAAAGTGGATGTCAAAAAGCATTGATTAAACCAGAAACCATCCAAAAAGGTCCAAAATTATTCTTGGTAATCAAAAAGTTCAGTTGCATTAGATAGTTGACATTCTGTAGGTGTCAAAAAGTAGCATACTCACTATTTTCAATGAAAATTTGTACATGAGGAAAATACTTTCCAAATGGGTATCGCGTTTGCCGAAAGTGGAACAAAACCTCCAAATTATTGCTAATTTGGAGCGTTGTTTTACGCAGTTTTAACACAATGAGAATAATTTTCCTCGTGCGGTATGTGCCAATGGATGAAATATGAATCAGCTATTTCACTTTTGCACATAAAGGGTGGCGCATTCTTGTGCATGATTTGGTTTTAACTCGTGAACCGATTGCATCTTATATGAGAAAAGATGTAACATATGTAAAATTCTTTGCAAAGACCGCCTAGACATCTCTAACTGGCGAGAACGTCGTCTCGTGGAAGTTTCAGGGTTTTCCTCAATACTTGATTGCACTTGAGCAATGGTCACTTCATTTCGAACTGCACGAGGTCTTCTAGCACGCGGAAGATCACAGATAGTCCCTTGTTGCCCAAAACGTTGAACCAATCGGTAAATTGTTGGACCGCTAGGGGCATTTCGAACATGAAAGAAATTTCTATCTGAATAATCTAATACTGACTTCCAAAGTAAAATTGAACAACTCTAGTTCTTTGCTCTGTGCTGAGCCTTTCCATCATAAATTTCCCAAGTATTATTTAGTTAATTCTGTAAAGAGACGAAAAAAAAAGACTTAAACAAAAAATGTATTTACTGATCAAATCTTAGCGTTATTTATGCGCCACCCTATAGTTGGCAGTCCACTGAGTGGAAGCGATAAAAAACGGCCACAAAACGCAACAGTCAAACTTTGAGCTTATAGCATCCTTATTTTGGAATGCACAATATTACGGCGCATATTTTTGATAGGTTTGGAGGACGAAATCAAGAAAAAAAGTTGACAAAAATTTAGGTTTGGCTCCCAGCGATTATTATGTTTTCTCAAATCTCACGAGAATATTCCAGGAAAATAATCAAGGACGTCGTTGTGTGAACTGAAGTGTATTTCATGAGTCTTTACACAATTGATGGAAAATAAGTTGAGGAATTAAACCGAACTTCGTACAACAGTCCTCAGTTCCGGGACTTATTAACTGCTGTATAAATTTGCATATTCTGATGTTATATTTAGATTAACTGTTTGTTGTAAGGAACTCTTCTCAATATTTTCAAAAATGTCTTATTTCTGCATATTTAAAAGTCTAAATTTTATGGACTCGATGTTAACAATAAACGTTAACGATTGGTAAAAGACCTTCCCACAACACAGTAGTAATTTCCGACGCATGTGTCTATTATTCAGTTCATTTTCATTAAAAACTTTTTAATGCCATTGAAAAACTTGTGAAATTGATTACTATAAAAGTTGGCTGAATGGTTAGCAACTTAGATATTCGTTAAAATGTCATCTTAAGCTCCCTTAACTATATGCATCTTCTTGACCATTATTATGGCTTAAGGACCTACGCAAACAATTGAGAACCTTTACCCCCAGCATTGAATCGCAAATCCCATAAGCGTTGTTTCACCAACTACATTTTCTGGTGGTTTGTTGACCTATCTTTCGGAATATTAAAGTGGTGTAAAGTATTTTGATTTACAACAAATGTTTAATATTGAACTTTATTCATTGGCGACGTGTGAGGTAAAAAACATTTCAGCTATTTTTTTCCATCGTGGAACCATAATTATTTTAAATATTTTATAAGCGATAATTCACAATTATAATGCACTTTTACTTTCGATTTTCGTTTTTCATCTATGACAATTTTGCGTCTTCATTAATGACAAGAACCTGTTCTCTTCTGTGTGCTTTGCATTCTAGAAGACTATTTTGTAATCCAAACATTGTACACTCATTTATCCCATTTTGTTTTTCGAAATACTCTCCCTTCCAAATCCGCTTTTGGCCATGCACACAATCTTTAGTTTTATCAAAATGGTCTCATAAATAAAACAGAATTATAGCCTAAAAACAATTGATGAAATTACCATAAAGAAATATAAATGGTTTTAAGCACTCATGCGATTAGGCGTCAATAAAAACACCATTTTAGTGGCAAATTGTCAGCACAACGAATGAATGGGTGGGTAGATAAGAAAGCCCCCTTCTCACATAACGTCATGACACAGAAAGAAATCGTAAATGTTTTCAAATAGTTGCCGTAAACGCTACCACGCATTCAGTGTCGCGCAAGCGCAACAGGACCACTTGCTTCGTTCGCATCGCAACTCCATTAAGTAAGCCAACATAGTGCTTTTTTGCTACCACAACGATAAACGCCAAGAACGTGACTAGAATTCGACAGCGTAAAAAAAAGAAGTTATTCTTTGGCCCAAAACACTTTCAAACCGTTCCATATAAATACCTGGGAATGAAGGGAAATGAGTACTCAGTCAACTTTCATCGACGGATACAACATGTGGAACAACGGAAGAAGAAATTCGCTGGCAAATTTTAGCATTCTCATTTTTGTGGCGGCTACTTTAAGGGAATGTTCCCCTGCTGCCGTTACTAAAGCTCTAGAGCAGAACGAAGTTCTTTATCCGCCACAATTTACTACAAATCGCATTGTGGGCGGTGAAGACGCCCCCGAAGATCTCGCTCCCTACCAGATATCAATGCAAAGCTTGAAGGGTCGTCACTTTTGTGGTGGTGCCATTATCGACAAGAGGTGGGTCATCACGGCCTCACATTGTGTGGCGGGGAATAAAGCGGAGAAAATCAAAATTCTCACTGGAGCCACAAATCTCAAGAACAACACGGGCAAATACTACTACCCCGATCGCATCGTCATGCACTGCAGCTATAACAATCCAGCCTATGCTAATGACATAGCTCTAATCCATTTGAATGACACCATCGAATTTAACAATCACACCAAGGCTGTAGAATACGATAATGAACCCATGAAGGAGGGCGATGAACTGGTATTAACGGGTTGGGGTACTCTGGCTTTGGGTGGCGAAATCCCCGAAATGTTACAGACCTTAAAGGTGAAATATGTGCCCTTTAATGAATGCCGCGCGGCTCACGACAACTCTACCTGGATCGATGTGGGCCATTTGTGTACCTTCAATGACAAGGGCAAAGGAGCCTGTCACGGTGATAGCGGTGGTCCGTTGGTTCACAATGGCAAACTAGTGGCTTTGGTGAATTGGGGCCGTCCCTGTGCCAAGGGATTTCCCGATGCTCATGCTAGAATTTCGTATTATTACGATTTCATTCGTACTCATTTGAAGGGCTGCAATCGTGATGGTGATGATGAAAAAGAAGAGGAAAAGGAGGAAGAAAAGGAGGAGGAAAAAGAAGGAGAGAAGGAAGGGGAGAAGGAAGGTGAAAAGGAAGGTGAAAAGGAAGGTGAGAAGGAAGGCGAGAAAGTGGGCGAGAAGGAAGGCAGTGGTACAAGGGAAAAAGATTCGATGTAAATAGATTTTGTATATATTCGTATACTTATAATTAAGCAATTTTCAAGCAATAAACTATCTTTAAATATAAGAAATGAAAAAAGTGTTTGATTCCTCTGTACTCGTATTTGTATTATAATTTATTCTGTTCCTACGTCCGGTTTTGCTAATTGCATCACAAAAAGTGGAGTGTGCAAAACTTGCATGTATGTCAAATCAATAAAGATTTTGAGACCAACAACAGACGGTGATTAATACACAGAGTACGTATTTCGAGGCTAATATGTAACGAACTCACAGAATAAGTAACTCACGCGCATTGGCGAGGGAAATGAGAGACGATCGCTTACATATTGTGAATGAAAAATGGGGAACCCCCTAAGAAAATTGATCTCTACTTATGGGTAAAATACAACTGACATCTACATGTTATACACTATCCACGGAAATTGAGTTAAGGCCTTAGGTAATAAATGCTCACTTTTGTTTCAAAGTATGAAAAGCCAGGAAAATTGTCATGTCCCGAAAGCGAAGCGCCCAGTCATGAAGGTAACCTCATAATAAAAAATTCCAAAATATAAAAATTCCAGTATGCCAGAAAGCAATTATTATGAAAATATCACAATTTTTGATCCCCATATAAAATAGAAAAGTCCCTGAAATAAGAAGAATCGTTGAAATTGAAAAGTCGTCTTAGCGGATCTTTCAATAGCGCAAATGATAGCAAATCGCAAATTCGTAAGAAGGTGGCTACAAAGTAGAAAATATTGCCAATTTCAATGTCGATATAAAGTTAAAAGCTAACTATCATATGAAATATGTGCATTTAAAAATTATGTAAAATATCGTTATATAGAAAAGCGAATGATTAGAGGACTTAGATTTGAAACAACCTTAACATATTCTCAAACTTTAAATGGACAAGAACCTCACCTTCTTTGGCATGAAAATTGTGGTTGTAATATACAGGGTTGCCCATATTCGACGGACCCATGTTTTAAAAAAAAAAAATCAAAGAAAAAAATAAAAATTTGGCGGTTGGCAATCTTATTCATTTAATTTGTTCCAAGTAGATTTGTTTACATCAATTTTTGAATATGATATCTCTCAAATGGCCGCCTCTGGCGTTGATGGCGTATTGTGCCCTTTTTGCAGCATTTTCCATCGTTTTCGCCAACATTTCGGCCGGAATAGCGGCTATTTCTTCACGAATGTTGTCCTTGAGCTCTTCTACGGTCCTTGGCTTGTTAACGTAAACCTTTGACTTCAAATGTCCCCACAAGAAGAAGTCAGCGGGCGTCAAATCGGGCGAACGCGGTGGGCCAGTCCAAATCACCACTTTTCGACATCAAACGGCCCGGAAACAAATTCTTCAGAAAATCGATTGTTATGCGACTTGCGTGCGGTGGAGCGCCGTCTTGTTGAAACCAGAACTGCCTCATACGCTTTCGACGAATAATTGGCATCACAAAATTGGTCATCATGTCGCGATAACGCTCCTGGTTGATGGTAACAGCATGGCCATTTTCGTTTTGGAAGAAAAACGGCCCAATGACCGTTTTCGCACTAACGCCGCACCAAACTGTGACTTTTTCGTCATGAAGAGGCAATTCTTGAATCTCCTGAAGATTTTCAGTGGCGTAAATGCGGCAATTTTGCTTATTTACGGTCCCATTCAATGTGAAATGGGCTTCATCGGACATGATAATTTTGTTCCAAAATTGCTCGTCATCATCGGCCATTTCGATGACTCGTTGGGCCCATTCCAATCGACGAGGCTTGTCCGCATGCAACAATCTTTGCGTCAATTGAATTTTGTACGGGAACAAATGCAAATCAACGCGAATAATCCGTTGTAAAGTGGACCGAGCCATGCCCAACTGCTGAGAACGGCGTTTTTGGGATGTTCTTGGGGACCTCTCAACACTGGCTCGTACGGTAGCGATATTCTCGGCCGATTGCCTTGGTCGACTTTTATTTGGCCTCTTCGGATTAGAAAGAGCCTCACCAGTCGAAAATTTTTCGTATAAACGCTTAATGGTGTTCTTAGAAGGCGCACTTCTCACATTTTTTAATATTTTAAAAGCACGTTGAGTTTTCACAATTGACTTCTTCTGTTGAATGTAAATTTCAACTATTTCAGAGCGCTCGCGTGGCGTGTATTGTTCCATGGTAAAAATCTGCTTGGACTGACGCTTCAAACGCGGTATGTCATTAAGCGATCTGACATCTCTGTCAAAAGTTATGGCGTTGCCAGATGGGTCCGTCGAATATGGGCAACCCTGTATATATATATATATATATATATATATATATATAAACAAAAAAAATATATATATATATATGTGTGGTGGGGAAGTGCCGAAAACTTGCGTAATCACCAATGAGATTAACATAGGGTTGTCATAGGGGGGAAGCGCTTTATTATAATGCCTCTTACCTATATGTTCACAAGTGGTATAGGCGTATTGAATCTTTGGTTACAAATTTTTATTATTCACAAAAATTGTTTTTATTGTAATTTTTTTTTAAATTACAATTCCCAAATTAAAAAGAGGCCTGAAGGGTGCTGAATTAGAAGGGCGCCTAATATTTTGTACTATCGGAGCTTATATTCCCTCTACCATGAACTACAATCCACAGTACTGGGAACGGACATTCTTAGCGACACAGAAAAGTATACGCTCCGAATATTTGTAATTTGTAATTCTTACAAATAGAATGAGTAACATAGCCTATCGGTCTTTATAAATGGTGGCGCATAAGTAACGTTAACGGCGACTATATTGAATGCGTTCTTGCGCATCATTTGGTTTTAACTCGTGAACCAATTTCATCTTATATGGGAAAAGATGTAACATAAATCTGATATGATATGTAAATATTGCTACATATCAAAAATTACGTTTGAAATGTCAGTTTGTAATGGTATTGCATACAATTTAATCAGCTGGCAAATAAATTTAAAAAATAACAAAATCACCAATTGTACAGAATAATCAAAATTGCTTTCTTGCGCTTCCAATATATAGCAACAATTCTGAAAATTTCAGACCTGAGTTCTTTTAGAGTTATGCATAACATGGCAGTAATTGGAACCAAATTTTGTACAATTTTTACTATTCCTGGCCTTTACTGGGATTCTGTGTTGTTCTGAAGAATGAACTCTGACGAAAATTGTAGTACGAAATTATGTACTATTTAGGATTATTTAAAAAGCGGCATGATTGTGAGAAGAACCTTCCTAGATCGACCAACATTTGTGAGGAGTTGGGTCAACACCAAGTGGTATCTCTTAATGGTATCGCAGTGTACATTTTATGACAGTTTAGATGGAAACCATCGTCGATTTTGGTGTTCATGCACAGCTTATATATTTGTACAGAATGACTCGGATCACTACAAAGTGTTCAGCAAAGATAGGTAAAAAAATACACGTTGAACTGTACGGCAGCAAATGAGCTTTAGGAAGGATAGGACATTCTATAGTGCGATCTCCTTAACATACTTTTGTTGATGATTATGAGAAAAGGTCGTTTTAAACACGATTGATACCATTTTCTATAAAATCCATATGACGTTAAGGACATCGTTGATCAAAAAGTGGCAGATATTACTGCAACCTTCTCAAACATGATAAAGGATTCAGCAAAAGTAGGTTTGGCAGTAAAAGAGAACAAAATCAAATTGTTTGTTTCGACGAACAAAAAATCTAAGTTGCGTACACGTCGCTAAATATAAATTTAAACTGATAGATGATTTCATCCGCATCTTCGCTGCTCTTCAATAAAGCTTCTAACGTTAGGCTGGCTGGATGTCGGGAAAAGAGTATTGCTTGAAAACAATGAAAAATTATATAATTTTTGAATTTTTGACGAATATATCTCTCCGTTTACGAGATATTGACAAATTTGAGTGTGAACGATTTTTCCGACTATATGTTCCCAGCTTGGCTTGGTAACTGGAAGCGAGCCCATATAAACAAATTTCCACTTAGTCAAAACGTCCAACAAATATTACTAAAATTTTGACATTGTAAATGAAATACTTTTATTTAATTTTATGATTGTGTGATAAGAAAATGTCCCGTCGTTTTCAAGATATTGACAAATTTGTGTGTAAACGATTTTTCCGACTATCTGTTCCCTGTTCGGCTTCTTAAACGGAAGCGAGCCCACATAAACTCTCGTAAAACTTTCCACTCACTCAAAACGTTTAAAACAAACAACTTAAATGTTGGCATTGTAAAAAATGTTTTTATTACATTTT
This sequence comes from Philornis downsi, assembly GCA_019455685.1. Classification (NCBI taxonomy): domain Eukaryota; kingdom Metazoa; phylum Arthropoda; class Insecta; order Diptera; family Muscidae; genus Philornis; species Philornis downsi. The sequence goes on from JAHXMU010000038.1 coordinate 1,298,821, forward strand.
ATGATTGTGAAATAAGCATGAATGAATGCGCGGAGACTTAAAAAGATTAGAAATATTTTCTACTAACTAAATTGTTGCAAAAAGCGCAGTCAAAAAATCAGCCGCTTCAGTAACAAAAACCTGATTGATTTCAGAATGTATAGATAGAATTGCGGCCGAAATCAGTCATCGTAACAGTTGTCATAACTAACTAAATAACACATTTATGCTAACATTGAAGATTTCTTAAAACTGACTTGATGGTGGCAAATAAGTGCCAGTGCTAACCGATTGGAGAACGTCAGCCAGTTGTTGTTCGTCGAGGATGGATTGTTGTTGAACCGACTCGGATGATTGTTCCAATTGTTGCCTATTCAATTGCTGTTGCTGCTGCTGCTGCTGTTGCTGTTGTTGCTGTTCTTCTTCCTCCTCTTCCTCGGGGGCATCCAGAGAACCAATAACTGAAGTGCTAGGGGCAATGCCTTCATCAGAAATGGTGGTGGATCCGCCCAAACTATCGTATTGCGATTGGATTTGCCGTTGGGCATTGGCGGCCTCTTCGGGGGTACGGTATTTAATGAAGAATACTTCGGGTTTGTTGATGTGCTGAGGAGTGTCGTTGATGGCATCCTGCAAATCGCTGGCCGTAGTTTTCTTAGCCAACACATAGACAACGGTCTTTTCCTCCTTAATAGCCTTGGCCAAATTAAGAGCGGCTGCTTTGTTAGTCTGGCTGGGAGTCTTAACGAACAAGACGTTGTAATGTTTGCGCGGTTGTTGCTGCAGTTGTGCCAATTCTTCGTCAATTTCGTCTTGACTTTCTTCGGGTGCCGAATGGATGAAGAAATTCTTCGTCACAATTGGCTTCTTTGGGATACGTTGGCGAGGACGGTAGCGGCGATTGGGTTTACTGCTTACCGCTGGTTGGAAGTTGAAGTTGCTGGGGAAATCAGCGGGCATGGGAAGGCTCATAACTAATTGTTGCTGTTGAGGGGCATTATAATGTTGGCTGGGCAAATATTGTTGATTAGGCTTAAGGAAGGAACTGGGAATGAGTTGCTGTTGTTGTTGTTGTTCATGTTGTACTTGTCCGTAAAAGCTTGGCTGAGAGACAGCGTTGGGATTGTAGCTGTTGTAACCCTGTTTCAAGCTAATATCACCAGAGGCCAAAGCCAATGTGGATGCCACCAAAATCGTCTAGAAATTGTAAAGCAAGAAGATAGTTAGTAGCTATTAAACATAAACAACTGTGAAGAATTTGCACAAATATGATGTCATAGGATTTTTTATATTGAAAAGTGGACAATTTATATTTTACGTAAATTCGTTTGAAATTACATCAGTATCAGTATCAGTCCATATAGAAAAGCACTTGGGAAGAAATTTGCCATGCAAAAATAAGTACGTTCTATGAAGAAACTTTTCACATTTTTGTATGCTTGCTAACAGATTTTACTATGGGCTAGGCAAGTGATTCAATGATAAAACCCTCTCTCGACAAACAAAAATCCGACTGTGCCAGACGTTATTTCCACCTGTCTTGTTATATGGCCCAGAATCCTGGGTTATGACGCAAGCGGATGAATCAGTACTGGCAGTTTTCGAGAGGAAAATACTCCTGAAAATATATGGGCTCATCATCGTTAACGGAGAGTATCGGCGTCGAGTGAACAATAAGCTTATAAGCTATATGCCGACATCGACGTGGTCAAACGCATTAATACACAGCGATTGCGTTGGCTGGATCATGTTGTGCGAATGGACCCAAATGCTCCAGCATGGAAAGTTTTCGACAACAAACTCAATGGACGGCGCAGAAGAGGGCGCCCAAAACTCCGTTGGAAGGACCAAACTTTTGAAATACTATCGAAACTTGGTGCTGCGAATTGCAGGAGAAGCGCAGAAGATCGAAGCGCTTGGAATTATTTTCTACGGGCGGGGTATAATAGATAAGGATGTCTATTCCAATCGCCACCTAAGAAGAAGAAGAATAAAATACCACCTGGAATCTATTTTCAATGGAAAAATTTGAAGTTAAAACAATAAAATAAGAAAAGTATGGAAAATAATTTGGGAATACATTTTCAAGACATCAAATTATCTGTGAAGATAATTTTCACTATTTAATGCAGTATCTGTGAATACATTTAATGTTTATAAAATACATAAATACATTCTTCTGAAAAGGAAATTTGTTTGTGATAACGCTTTTTATATAGAAATATACGTGTAAAGACAATTTCCATACAGAAAATTAGCTAAAACCATCGTTGAAGATATTTTTGTTATTAACAAGCATATGTTCCGAAACTTTTTCTGTTGAAAATTCCCAATTTTCGGCATATAAAATCTATGAAAACATATTTCTTAAAGAAAATTGCTTGTGAAAAAAATTTCTTTGGTCAAAATTGGAGGCAATTTTTGTATGGGGAAGATAATTTTCTAGCAAAATATTTGTAATTAAAAAGTTTTGTGTAGAAAATTGTTTGAAAAGACATTTTTCGAATACAAAATATTTGAACTAAAATTTTCCTGAAGGGAAATTTTCTATAAAATTACTTTTTGTATGGAACTACCACTTCTGTGTGGAACAATGCTTGCTTGTGAAATAACATTTTGTTTGTGGAAGTTAAGACTTAAAAATAAAATCCACATTTTAATATATTATTTACTATACAATGAAATATTATTATACTATTATATGAAATTATTTTACTATATGAACGATTATACGAAATATTATTCAAACTTCCAAACTTTTTCGAGTTTCTGGTCGTTTGTGTATCTTTTCAAATTACCAACCATAACTATAGATTAAGAACATTATTCGTAATAGTTTATTGAATATTTAAAGAACGTTTTTGCTATGAAAGATTGATTTATAAACCCTCAAAAAATATTTATTAATATAGTCCTAAATATTTATCATGCTGTGTTAAAGAATTGCAACAAGGCTTAAACTAAAGGTGATTTATGAAGGATTTGAATTCTTCCTTTGACGCAATTTTTACAAAATCTGAAATAATTTTCCCTTTTCTGGTCCGCTATTTGTTGCGTAGAGAAAATATTAAATGCCAGTTGTGATTTCTTAGGAATTATTAATCCTTTAAATAATGCAAGACGCTTATTAAGGCAATAATTCTAAATAGGTTAAAATAGAATTAAAGATAAAACGAATATGTAAGCATTCACACAAAATGTTTTATTATAAGTAAAATAAACTATTGAAATACACAAACCAAATGCTGAATTTTCGTAATTTTTGTACAATCAAATAAATGTTTGTAATCTCAAATTGTTTTAGGTAGTGGGTGTTCTTATATATAATATTAAGTTTTAACCTTATTATTAAGTTTTAACCTTAATAATATTCAGTCGAAAACGCTTAAATATGCTGAAAATTCTGTCATATGGGGTCTTTAGACGTTATGTTTTTGATTGAATTCCTCTTTTTTTATGTATGACGAAATTAGAACTTGAATCTGCATTTTATTTGTTTGACGAGTTATATAACTTATAAAAGATTTGAGGACTTTTTCAAATTCAAGCATTCAAGTCCGTAATTGTATTCGAATTGTTCACCATATTTTAAGATTTCAAATTAGGCACACAAATTATGAGCATTTACAGCTCTGTGTATACATTTAAGCACTTTTAAAACTTGATATATATTGTTTTTATATTCTGATAACTTCCTTTTTTCTATCTCTTTTAATTATGCAACTAATTTTGCATATAAATTGTCTTTTTCGATATTATCACTATAATGTGTTATTTTTATTGTGGACCAAATTCTCTAAATAAAATTTCGTTTCCGTTTTTATAATTTTTACTTTTTGAACACTTCACTTATCTTTAACGACTTTAACATACCACAAAAATCTTCATGTTTTTGCTTAAGCTGAAGTATTAATTTAGCTAGAAAAGCTGAGATGAAACTGTTGTTACAGCTAGAGTTGTTGGCTGTTGACTGATAATCCATATCCACAGCAGCTACTGTTTATATACCGCAGATCTCCAAGAATATCTTAAGCTAATGCAATATCACTCTTGTTCACTCTCTGGCGAATACATCATCAAATCCATCGACATCATTAACATCGTCGCCACCATCGCTGTCATCATCTTCATTGCAACCTACAACTCTCACCGTCTCTGTCTGACTTTGTCGAAGATCACAAATTTCAATGATGAGCTCAGGGAAAACAAAAGCCACAACATCTGAGGGCTTGTTTTTCGACTTAAGTTTTCTTTTCAGTTTCAAAAAATATTTAACCTTTCTAATAAATGCAAACCGTTTTTGTGTGAATGAATTCAGGTTTACTGAATGATTAGAGTGGGTTTTGTCTGCCAGCTGTTTTTAAAACAATTAAATTGTGTTTTGTAAATTTTTTTTGTAGAGTTTAGCTAAGAGTTTTGTTAATAAAATGCCTAATTTGCATAACTGATATAAATTTGTTAATGGCTGCAATATTGGCCGCCACAAACAAATAGACTAAAATTGCATCTCTCTGTCAGCCTTTGTTAGTCGACTTCAATATTTAACACTGCGATTTGCCAATTCAAAACAATGCGCCATTATTTTTATCCAAACTCTGGCTTACAATATCGATAATGAGTACAATCAAAATAACATTTGATGAGTGGTTTTGTCACCCAGTATAGACTTTTATTTTACGTGAATATAAATCAATAATTCCCCAACAATCATATCACAATAGGCCTCACAACGCTCCAGCAAAGACTCAAATTAATGGCATGAAAAAAAGTTGTACAAATCTCAATGTATATGATTATTAAGGGTTAACCTTTAGATAAACCAAAGTAAAATAAATTACTTAATTTATACACAAAAGAATTATAATTTTTCATTGCGAAAATAGAAATTGATTCGAAAATATTTAAGACAATTTTTTTTTAAAAAGAAGTTTTGAAAGGAGTGAGGTTTCATACTTACTTACTTAGATAAAGTAAACCTTATACTCGTGTGCAATGGATATAGGATCGATTCCTAGACAGTTTTACAAACAATTAATACGAGTATTAGTAGAATGTGGGTTATAAGGGTGTCCCAACAAGAACGCAAGATTTAAATTTAGCGCCATTCGAAGTGTCATTGTTTGACATTTGAACAATTGTTATTGTTTGCTAGTAGAAGGTACGAGGTTAGTAAAAATGGAGCGTTACACGAATGAACAACGCATTCTCATTGTGAAATTGTTTTTCGAAAATGGTGAAAGTTTTGCGGCTACAGTTCGCAAATTGCGATCAATTTGGGGTAACAATAATGCCCTCAAACGCCATCCACCTTAATTCGACACAGAGCTCAGAAAATTTGTGTCTCCAAATCCGCTATGCAGCGAATTTTGACGAAATATTTGCATCTTCATGCATACAAAGTTCAATTGACTCAGGAACTGAAGCCAGCTGACCATGAACAGTGAAGGGAGTTCGTTAATTGGGTATTGGAGAGACAACATGAAAATGCTGATTTTGCCGGTAAAATCATCTTTAGTGACGAGGCCCATTTCCATCGTGATGGCTTCGTCAATAGGCAGAATTGTCGCATTTGGGGTGAGGAAAATCCTCGAGTGATTCACGAGAGGCAAATGCGTCCTCAACGTGTCACTGTGTGGTGTGGATTTTGGGCTGGAGGAATCATTGGACCTTTTTCCGTGCCTAAAATTGTAGAAATGAATGTGGAGGGCATGTGGTTTCAACAAGACGGCGCCACATGTCATACAGCCAGAGAAACAATTCAATTCAATTTAAATCTTGCGTTCTTGTTGGGACACCCACAAGACCCACTTGTTACTATCGTCATCAGATGCTCATTGCCACCGGTCTTGAACAGATCTATCGGCTGATCACTAGCACTCGCTGCTTTTTTGTCCTTAAGATGTTTTTGGCTTGATGAATGACACTCTATTCCATTGTTGATAATTGTTTTTCTTTTGTCTGTCTTTCTGAACCATTCACGTGGGTGGTTCAATCTAACAATTTGACAATTTGATATCTCCCGGCTGCGAAGAAAGGGCTGACAATTGCGATAGTACCAAAATAGTCAGCCTCTTTTCCTAGATAGTCCAAGTTTTACTTGGACATCCCAGGGGGGCGTTAGCAATCGTATTGTAATACGCCCAATGTGTCGCACACCGTGGGTAAGGCCTTCACGACGAGACTCACGTAAGACCCTCGTAAACTCCTGTCTTTCTAAGCCAGCAATGTTCTTTATGTTCGCAACAGATTCTGCTTATCCGTAAGTGGATTTACAATCGTCTTTTTTTTTCATTTAACAAAATGGGATGTTTGTCTTTTTTTGGTTTTGAGGCAACTGGTTTTGTGTATCATGAACATAATGATTACAGTTATCGTGCTGCAGTAATTTGATTGGTTTACTAGAATATGCCTCAACTGTCTCAATATTCGATTAAATACGTTTTTCGCTTTGCTTAACATCGTGCATAACTCAACAACTTAACTGATGCTAGTCAATGTTGGCATCGGTTAAAAATGTGTAATTACTTCAGAAGGGCTTGCTCCAGAACTATTTTCACTCCTTCTTAACGGGTTACAGCTGTCGCTTACCCCAGCGCATTTTCTTTTTTGCTTTCTAGTGGAAGGAAGCACCAAGCTTCGATAGTATTTCAACAACCTGGTCCTTCCAACGGAGTTTTGGTCGCCCTCTTCTGCGCCGTCCATTGAGTTCGTTGTCGAAAACTTTTCGTGCCAGAACATTTGGGTCCATCCGCGCAACATGACCCAGCCAACGCAATCGCTGTGTATTAATGCGTTTGAACACGTCGATGTCGGCATATGGCTTATACAGCTCATTGTTCATGCGACGCCGATACTCTCCGTTAACGATGATGGGTCCATATATTTTCCGGAGTGTTTTCTTCTCGAAACTGCAAGTTCTAATTCATCCGCTTGCGTCAAACCCAGGATTCTGCGCCATATAACAAGACGAGTAGAACCAACGTGTGGTACAGTGGATTTTCCTTTGTCGAGAGAGGGCTTTATCATGTCTATGTCATGTCAATAATGTCAATGTCATCTGCATATGCGAGTAACATATGGCTTTTATTAAAGATGGTACCAGTCGTGTTAACTGCAGCTTTCCTCATGTTCGTCTCCAACAGTATGTTGAAGAGGTCGCACGGTAGACTGTCGGCCTGCCTAAATCCTCGTGCGGTGTAAAAAAGCTCGCATAGATCTTTGCTATATTTACTGAAGACTTCGTGTCAGTCAGCGTCATCCTACAAAGACGTATAGGCTTCGCAGGAATTCCAAACTCGGACATGGTCTCATACAGTTTTTGCTGTATCGGGCTATCGAAGGCAACTTTACCTATATAATCGACAAAAAGATGGTACGTGTCGATCTGTTTTTCTGGGGTCTTCTCCAGAATTTGTCGTAGTGTGAATATCTGGTTAGTTGTTGATTTACCAGGTCTAAAGCCACACTGATAAGGTCCAATCAGGTTAGTTAGCTTTAGTCTTTCACATATCACACTCGATAGGACTTTATAAGCAATGGGTAAAAGACTGATACCGCGATAGTTTTTACAAACACTTGGATTGCCCTTTTTAAACACAGGGCATAGTACACTCAAATTAAAATCATCAAGCATGTTTTTCTCGAGCCAAACCGTATTTAAGGGCTGATGGAGGCTGTTTATCAGCTGATCGCCACCAGTTTTAAACAGCTCTGCCGGCAGGCCATCAGCGCCCGCAGCTTTGTTGTTCTTAAGCCGCAATACTTCTCATGTAATAAAGCTAAAATTTATCATGTTGTGTGGCTCGTGGCACCGTCTTGTTGAAACAACATATCATACAGTTCATAAGCTTCAATTGCAGGCCAAAAAGTCGGTTATCATACGGCCATAGTGCTCTAAATTTAAATTCGGATTATCCGCCACACTTTCAGTAACACATCTAACATCCAGTCTCTTCAAATTACTGTATAATCTTGCCAATTCCTTGCACAGTAGGTCGATTATGACGACTATAATCACCCCGTAACGCACGAAAAGTGACCACGTCTCAATCACCACTTTTGTAGTAAGTTTTAACTATTTTTACGCGTTCTTCGGTTGTTATACGATCCACATTCGCAAAAGGCCAACCTTTCAATAAATAAATAACACTTCAGATGAGGGGTATTTAACAGCTGACAGCCTTGCCACACCGGCAGTTTTGAAACCACTAATTGGATAACCCTACTTGTAGTTGTTTCACCCATCCTATGGTGGCAGGTGTGATTCATATTTATACACATTCATATTGATCCGTTATTTTTTTAATTCCGTGTAATATTCCATAACTCCCAATAAACCAATTTGTACAGTCACGGTATCGAAGCGATTATTATCGTCTAAATAATAAACGATTTATGCCACTAAATAATTAGTTTTCGCCACCCGAAATGTATCTACATCTATGATATCATTATTCCATGAAAATATGGTGTCGTTTCGATATCGAGAATTTAGAGAAGAACAAATGCAACGGGGAAAATATAATATATTTCGACGGGATTATGATATCGAAAGAGATGTCGATCTGTTATAATGCAATTAAAAATAATTGTATTTATTTGTTATTTGTTAAATAGGCAAATAAGGAAAAGTGGTAAAATTCTATTTCAAAATTAGTACACTCGTATACTGTTAGTGCCGAAAATCATTCATAGCTTTTCGTTTATAAATCTTGTAACGAAACAAATTTTCATAAAAATTAAAATTTTAAAAAATTCTTTGACTTTATCTTTTGACTTTTCACTTTGACTTCAATTAGAAAAATTTATTTAACCATAATTCCGTGAGAATGTGATATCAGTTGTAGAAGAAATGCTTAGCAATATAATATCATAATGATATCTGATTTTAATCATCCTAAACCATATTATAATCGTTATTTATGATGACAAACTTTTTATAATTTGCAACAGCTCTAGCGAAGAGTCAGAAAAAATTAATTTGAAATTACACATTCCGAATTAGGTACAATAATTTATATTGCTTTTGTTATAGTTTTCTTGACGGCTTTTAACAATTTCTAATTCATTTGTGAAGATGGGTAGCTGACGGAAGATCATTCCCGCCCAATACTTTAGGGGTTTTGCAAATCACAAACTAATATCACTGACAACCTTTCACTGATCGATCGGCCTTATAAAAATGACCTCAAGCTTTCTGCCATAAACTAAAATTAAACAAAATATGTAAAATCGTCATGCAAATTATGCCTCTAATGTCGCAAAACCATCAAACTATAAATCAAATTTATTGGATGAAGTTTGAATAAAATAGAAAAGTAAAACAAACAATATTCGTCTGCATACAAAAACAAAATTGAAATCTATCAATAGTTAGTTTAGATTCACCAAATGGTTGTTGTTGACATTTGTGACCATCGAGTCGTAAAGAGTTTCTATAAATCAACAACGCACAAATTCATTTTTATTAGTTTCCGTGTCCGGAAGTCTTGGATCACAATTTTAGACAGTTACTCGCATAATCAGTTGGTGGTTGGCAAAATCTGAGGCAATTCCGAATGAAAACAAATGTTATTTGTAAGTTTTGTGGAGGGAATTTACAAATAAAAATTGCAATTTCAGATTTTTTTTTTTTTGGTAATCGATATTATAAAAGAAGACAATTAAAGCAAATGCAAAGCAAAAGCGAAATGTTAATGACAAAAAAATTCTGCTTTCATAGGTAACAATATCGAAAAAAATGGATGGAGTTGCTACACTGAAAACAAATCACTTCTTTTGCAAATTTTCACACCTGCCGACAACAATATGAAGAATCGATTTGATATGGCGCTCATTACGAATTATAATATGAATAATCTTAGTAAGGGTACCTTTCCTAAGAGTTTTTAAGTTTTAAGAATGTTCCAAGTAAGCAGGTTAAGCAGATATATGTTTACATATTTTTTTTTTTGCCGGAAAATTTAGAAATTTTGTCAGAAAAAACTGAAATTAATATTATTATATTATTAATATTTTTTTTTTTTTTTGGTATTTGTATTTCGGCCAGCAAAATCATACAAATTTAAATTTAAAATGTAAAATATTTTTACTTAATTTTTTTTGCATAAGTTTAGATTGTAGCAAATCTTCGTAAAATTTAGGGATGTTCAGTATCAGCCTCAATAGGGTTTTCAAAACACAAAATACGGTTGCATTTGGTTGGCATTCAATGCCAACGTAAACATAGTTGCATTTGCCGTTCTATTGCATTTCATGAACACTTAAAATTAATAGCTTTTTCTCTAGTGGAATTGCATTTGCACCCTGACAGCTTCAAATAATGCGCATGCCCGCCTTTCTTCTGAAAACTGATATATCTCATGAATGAGATATGGGAGTACTTCTGACATTTGGTGAGCTTACACACATTCTATTTCTAAACTCACTTGATGCAACCCACAGCTTACGTAGCGACGATTCAGAAACGTCGCAGTTTGAGAAGCAGTTACTAGACTTGTCAATTACTCGACTATACTAAGTGTTCGTCAGACACATCGAGGTGACTGTCGCTTAAATAACGATAGGATGTTGTATGGGGGTTTGAAACCACTGTCATGCCAACGATGACCGCATTTACTAACCATCGCGGACGGTCAGTCAACTCATATAATATAAATTTATTCTTGAGCGTAGTAACAACCGATGTCAATTTAAACATTTTCCACCGCTTCCATGTTCATTGAAAGCGTTATAAATTCCGAACTGGTTCAATTAAATGTCTGAAATTTGCTATGAACATATCTCATAGCCGTAGACAAGACCCCGAATGTTTTCAAAAATTTTGCCATTTTTTTCAATTTTTTTTTTTTTTCAATTTTTTTTTTTTTTTTTTTTTGCTAATTGGAAGCAATGCTGATTGGTATGTAAACTTCCTCGAAAATTATTATGTAATATCAATTTACACCAGAAAAACGGACAAAGTCAAAATGTAATGTAAGAGAAGAAGGCCCTTCAAGCCGCCACTTAGTCGTCGACGTGTCCATACATCGCCTTTTCCACTGCGGCCAAGATGTGCCACATGTGGGCGAAATCAGAAAAAACTAGGCCATGTACGAGTACATAGACGTAGCATGGTAGGTGATTTTTTTAGCACCCCCAGGGTTTTTGTGATTAGGTGCATTGAATGAATTCAGCCCCCCAGATTAAATGAATTTAGATTCCCTCAGGAAGAATTTATTGCTACGGCAATGCGCATGTAAAAGCTGAACGCGTCTCTGAAATAATGGCCAGCGTTTCTTCAACACTTTTACCATTTTGTTTAACACTTAAAAGCGATATTACAGTTGTAGTTTATAAACTCAGGAAGGAGCTACTGTTAGAATTCTTAAAACAATGACGTTCACTTCTACTTTATGTTTTATTAACGAACAAATTGAAAATATATTTGGCAAATTTTCAAAAAAACGCAATTCTCAGAAGCTAGTTTTTATTCTTTTATGAGAAAAACTTTCCCCATTGGATCTATTTGCCCCAGTTGTGTCATCGGTATTAATCGTTATCTGTATTAATAATGTCATCTGTATTACCATTAATCACCAAAGTATCGTGAAACATTTACCGATTCATCGCTAAATCGGTGTATGTGTCCAAGAGAGCCCTCTTCTTCTTTTTAGGTGGCGATTGGAATAGACATCCTTATCTATTATACGCCGCCCAACGGTTCGATCTTTTGCGCTTCTTCTGCAATCCGTCACACCAAGCTTTGGCAGTAAAAGCCTGGTCCTTCCAACGGAGTTTTTTGTTCGCCCTCTTCTGCGCCGTCCATCGAGTTTGTTGTCGAAAACTTTTCATGCCGAAGCATTTGGGTCCATTCGCACAACAAGACTCAGCCAACGCAATCGCAGTGTATTAATGGGTTTGACCACTTCGTGTCGGCATATAGCTCATTGTTCATGTGACGCTGATACTCTCCGTTAACGATGATGGGTCCGTATATTTTCCGGAATATTTTCTTCTCGAAAACTGCCAGTACTGATTCATCCGCTTGCATCATAACCCAAGATTCTGCACCATATTATAAGACACGTAGAACCAACGTCTGGTACGGTCGGATTTTTGTTTGTCGGGAAAAAGCTTTATCATTGAACCGCTTGCTTAGCCCATAGTAACATCTGTTAGCAATCAATATCCTCTTTATCTTCATGCTGACATCATTCGTTTTGTTTGCAGCGGATCCGAGGTAGATGAATTCTTCCACCACTTCAAAATTATAGTTGTCATCGTTCACACAGCGTCCCAAACGAGTAGACTCTTTGTTCGTTGAAACCAATAACTTTGTTTTGTCCTTGTTTATACGCCAGACCCATTTTCGCTACTTCCTTCTCGATACTTGAGAAGACTGCAGTAACATCTCGCAGTTTTCGGCCAATAATGTCAATGTCATCTGGATGTGTGAATAACATATGGCTTTTATTAAAGATGGTACCAGTGGTGTTAACTGCAGCTTTTCTCATTATCATCTCCAACAGTATATTGAAGAGGTCGCACGATAGACTGCCCTGACTAAACCCTCGTTTGGTGTAAAAAGGCTCGTTTAGACCTTTGCCTATCTTTATTGAAAACTTCGTGTCAGTCAGCGTCATCTTACAAAGACGTCTAAGCTTCGTAGGAATTCCAAACTCGGACATGGTCTCATACAGCCCGTGTCGGGCTATCGAAGACAGCTTTATAATCGATGAAAAAATGGTAAATTTCGATCTGTTTTTCTTGAATCTTCTCCAGAATTTGTCGTAGTGTGAGTTACTTGTCAGTTGTGGATTTACGAAAGCCCTCTTCACATCTATCGTATAATAAATCGATTCTTGCGTCTTTCCAAAAAATTTCCCCGCAAATTAGAGCGAACTCTAAAAAAGATATGAGTTCTAATGGCCTTTTCCCATATCTCTTACCTGCCACCATATAATGCTCTTAAACAAACTTCTACAAATGTTAAAAGCAACACTTAAAATGAGCATTATTCTAAATCTAAGTTCAGTCCTTGTATGGGCATGTTTTCTCCTACTGGACCGATCCCTTCCATTTGTGCTAAGGGCTCTAATGTACCGACATGTCGCTAAATAAGTGAACGTGCTAGAAAAAAAAAATTCGAATAAAATAGAAATCACCAGTGATTCATGGTATAAGTTAGCCATGTCATATGGCAAACAATTCGACTTGTGTTTAAATAAAATCTATTTTAACACTTTTATAAATTGTTGAGCAAATAATTGGACGACGTAGGAAATTCCTGAACAGTCGCCAGAAGCATCGAGGCAAAGAGTGTGACTAGACAATAAAGACAGTGGACATAAGTATGACAAATATTACGTATGTTTACCAAAATCAGAATGTCAAAGGAAAAGAAAAATTCTTGGTGAATTTCAAGCTTTAATAACAGCAAGAAATATTCAACTCTCTAAAAGACGATTTCAAAATTGTTGGGGTCGGTTACAACTGGCTTTGACAAATGTTTTCCAAAATGTAAAAAAATATATAAAACAATTTTATAGATCATTCTTAAGCTCAGATGCCTCAAATACACTAAATTAATATTTTTCACTTGTTTTGAATATCGGCATTCCGTGCCAATTTCATCTTCTGGCGTTAGGAATTGATTTACCATAGAAACTACAAGAGGACTGTGATGCATTAATGTCAACATTTCCATAATTTTATCAGAGCAAATATGGTCTATTCATATGCTAATAACTTGATATTATGCAGCGGCCTTTAAAATGCCTTTCCCTTACATTTATACAAAATGATTACGTTTTTTTTCACAATCTCTACGTTTTAAATTACTAATACAAGTTTATACATCTGATGGACTTTGTAAACTGCATCTTTTTATTTCATTATATTAGGGAACATTGGAATATTTTATTAATTTTCGTGGCAAACACAACAGAAGCTAGATAATAAAAACAATATAAACTATTTTAAACAGTTGTAAACAAGTTCAGCTCATCATGACTGCTTGCAAACAAACAAAACAAACAAAAATGGTACACATTTTGTCGAAAAACGACCGGTATCAAATCATTTAACATATCAATGACGAATCCACTTGTCCAAATCACTGGAATCCCCCAAAACGGGGCCCATTATAACCTAATTTAATGGGAGAAGCCACCAACTGCGACATTTGTCTGGCGCAAAGCAAATATTAACATCATCAATTTTATTATTTAGATCACACGGCCAAGGTCATTGGGCCATCAGTCAGTCACAAACAAAGCTTTGCTTTTGTATAAATTAACATCCTATAGCCAAGATAACTCTACGATATATCTCTTAATTTGGTTTGACTGAACTAAATTAAATTGCCTATCAAATGAAATCCATTATCTTAAATATGTAAATGACCTATTCTTGAGGGATCCCAATAAAGATTTTGTAATAATCATCAAATGCATCAGAAGACCTGTAATTGTTGTAATCGAATTTAAATGCAATATATATAATAGCTATTTCCCTTTTGTCAAGGAAACCACCATCTTTATCGAAATCATTTCAGATAATCACTACTAATTAGCTTAAAATGATGCTGCGATTTGTGTTGGATTATTCTCTTACGTAACAGTGGTTGACAGAAGAAAATTGTTGAGTAGACAGAGATTTACTTTGACAGTGGCCCATCGCAGCATGATGGTTAATATATGCGGCTATATTGAATATGATCTGGTCCAGATACATCTAAACTCTAACTGTTCTGGATCACAAGGTTACCTCGATGTGTTGACAAACACTTTGAGTAGTCGATTAATCAAGAAATCTAGCAAAAGCTTCTCAAACTGACGTTTGGGGTTGCCATTAAGTAGTGGGTTCCCTTCAGTGAGTCTAAAATTAGAATGCGTATAAGCTAAGTAATATGAGAAGTTCTCCCTTATCCAATTAAAAAAAAAATTAGTTTTTTACACTTCGTTCATGATTGGTTGAGCTTGACATGTCTATTCTGAAACTGACAGTGAAAATGGACGACAGGTTAAGCTTACTTAAGGAAAAAAGCCAATTAAAAAAGAATCTGGCACCTCGTTTTTTGCTTAATTTACGTATGCATATGATGATTCAATATGACGGATGTTATTTAAAGACGTTGCTGAATTTGGACTTTTTGAAAAGCTCTCATCTTTTCGAAAGTATTTAGCCAACAAGAGATCTTCAGTGACAACAGGTGAAGATACTACTCCCAAGCGATGTTTGCCTAGCAAGTTTTTAAGATAATTATGGAGATGATAAACAAGAAAGCTGCAGAAAACATAAGCAGAAAACAAGCATGTCCAGCAAAAACCATTTGCTACTTTCATACCTCATAGACTACCCAAACAACTGAAGCTGAAAAATGAAAAGTATCCAACGCTTTTGAGGCCGCATTCTCACATAACAGTTTTTACCTATTCTAAATACTCAAGGATAAAAAGAAGCAAAAAGGGTAAAAAATGGTTAAATATTTGAAGCTATAATTGCGAATTTTGGTATACAGAAATTTTCAAAAAAATCGGATTTTTCTACGTTTCAAAAATTTGTTTCACTTACCTATACAAATGACACCAATGGTAGAAATTGATATCTAAAGAGTTTTGTAATGGGGACGTGTAAATGTTAAAATTTAATGAAACAAGTTGCCTGTGAGATTTTAACGTAACATCATGTTTGGAACATGACATCGTTCAAGTGCGATGTCCACTCCAGACGACGAGTTTTCGAGAGTTTCAGTTTTTCATTATTTTGGCGTATAAATCTGTATGAATTTGAGCGATGGATCTAGTAAGGTTGACTTTAAGAGGAACGGAAGGACGGGGGAAAACATCATTGCCACAAGAGGGCGCTCATTTGGCCAGTAAAGTTTTATCATTTCAACTTTTTGCTACACGCTGAAACTTGCCGTGCTGATTTTCTTCATTGTCTATAAAAAGGTAAAATTAACCAAAGATGGAATAACATAACCCCCGTGATCTGTCAAAATTTATTAGACATCTCATTATCATGCGCCGCTCATCAAATTTTGATAACGTTTCCAAAGAATATTTACTCGCAACGAAATGTTATTCGCCTCTTTTTTAGTTTACTGGCACGATGGATAGATAGTACACATGGCTATTGTTTTCATGGTCGTGGGTTCAAACCTTGATACAGCCATCTATCTTTCTTCTGGCGACAGTCACCAAGATGTATCTGGAAAACACTTCGGGTAGTCGAGTAATCACTAAGTTTAGTAAACAGTTGTCATTCTACAATATTCGGAATTGTCATTACGCTACAGGTCTCATTGAGTATATTTAAAAATAGAATGCATGTAAACTTATCAAATGTGAGAAGCTCTCGCGATTCTGTCTTTTTTTATTTATTTTCTATTTTTTTTTTTTTTTTTTTTGGTTTCAATTCATCTACTTGTGTCGCAACCTTCGATTCTGCTCTATACATCAAGACTGATAGGACGGTATGTCGTACAGTTAGATTTCTGTTCGTAAAGGTAAGCCATAGTGCGACCATACTCCTAATTCCTAGGCTGAAATTACTCATTACTTATAAATGGGATAGCCAAAGTGGATGAAATCGTCCATAACTTCAAAGTTTTAGTTGACAACTTTAACACAACGTCCGAATCGAATAGATTGTGTGTTTCTCGAAACAGATAAGTTGGTTTTAGACCGTTTACTGTCCAACTCGCATTTGCTGACTCTTCTTAATGTTTGAGAATACTACAGTAACATCTCGTATTTTCCCAAATAATAATACCAATATCGACCGCATACGCTAGCATCATGTGGTTTTTTTTTCGCCAATTCTGTCATTTGTGTTCGTTGCACCTTTCGTCGTTGTCATCCTCTCAAGGACATTGAAGAGGTCGTTCATTAGGTAACTCAGAATCTAAGACTTGCAGAAAGATTTACCTTCACTAAAGGTCCTATCTGCCAGTGTCATTTCGCAAAGGCGAACCATTTCAAAAACGCCAAACATGACATCAAATAAATTTTGAAGTATGAGGTCGTCGAAGGCAGCTTTATGGCTGACGCAAAGATGGTACTACAATGTCCAAAAAGGAATTTTAAATTAAGCGAGTATATCAAATTTTAGAAATATAGAAATATACTAGCCGACCCGGCAAACGTTGCTTTGCCTTCAAATTTTAGCAGGAGCAGAAATAATTGCTTTTTAATTTGTGGTTTGTATAGGAGGTACCACTCCCCATTGTCCAATCCCGCCCATATTTGTAGCAGCACTTAAGACATGTACACCAAACCGATGTACCAAATTTTGTTCAAATACCGTAAACAGGAGCAGAAATATTGGATATTTAATTTATGGTTTGTATGGGAGGTACCACGCCCCATTGTCCAATCCCGCCCATATTTGCAGTAGCACTTAAGATATGTACACCAAACCTACGCACCAAATTTTGTTCAAATACCGTAAGCAGGAGCAGAAATAATTGATTTTTAATTTTTTGTTTGTATGGGAGGTACCACGCCCCTTTGTCCAATTGGACCGAATTGTAAATCTAAACCATCCCGGGCACCACCCAGACGCATATACAAAAATTTATGCAAAGCGGTCTAGCCGTTTAGGAGGAGTTCACTGACAACGCCCGTACAGTAGAATTATATATATAAAGATTTATCTGTAACAGACATCTAAGCTAAATTTCACACAATAAATATTAAAGCGATTTCGGTAATTTTGATGTGATGTTTTATTGAGCAAATAAGTATTATTAAATTTTATTTACTAAATAGAAATTGTGCTGCAGAAATAGTTAGAATGTTGCAATAGACTTTCGATGAATGGATATTGTCGGAAAGAAATGCTTATTAATAGTATAACTAATCTAAAGAAGACCCGAGACGACTAACTTCTACCGATGAAATTAATGTCCAATAAATTCGAGATTTGATGCTCAAAACCCTTGTATTAACAATTAGAGATTTCCCGATGATGTTGTCATTTCGAACTATTTGAACAACCTTATTTTAATACAGGGTGTCCGTCGGCAAGGTCTACTACTTTGTTTTGCTGCCATTTTG
This sequence comes from Philornis downsi, assembly GCA_019455685.1. Taxonomy (NCBI): domain Eukaryota; kingdom Metazoa; phylum Arthropoda; class Insecta; order Diptera; family Muscidae; genus Philornis; species Philornis downsi. Next base: position 1,316,844 of record JAHXMU010000038.1, read on the forward strand.
GTAAACATTAGTCTTGACAGTTCATATTTGGCAGTCGTGAAGTAGAGACGTGGAAAAATATTCGATAAACCAATGTATTTTAACCGCTAAGACATTTTATCAAAATCAATCATCGATGAGAAAGTTACGTGAAATTTTTGGGAGAAACAACGTGCCAACAAGACGCACTATTTATCGTGTAGTGAATGATTTCGAAGAAAGAGATTCTGTAGCTGATAGGGCCAAGCATGGTTCACAACGTACTGCAAGATCGGCTGAAAACATTACTGCTGCTCAAGAAATTGTTCAAAACAATCCATTAACCTCAATTCGACGCCGTGATCAGAAGCTTGGTCTGCAAAGCACAACTTTACACAATTTTGCCACAAGGATTCGCTTTTGCTTCCATTTAAGATTCAGTTGACACAAGAACTGCTTCCACAAGACCATTTACGCTGCCGTACATATGCCAATAGGATGTTACAGCTCGCCCATGGCAAGCCCGATTTTCGTGAAAAAATCATAATGAATTACGAGGCACATTTTCGTTTGAATGGATGTGTAATTAACCAAATAGTAGGGTTTGGGCAATGGAAAACCCTCAAATTATTCATCAGTCACCTTTGCATCCATTAAAAGTGACAATATGGTGTGCACTTTGGTCACGAGGAATCATTGGCCTTCTTTGAAACTGAAAACGGCGTAACGGTAACTATCAATAGGGAGGGATATCGTGATATGATTGAAAACTTTTTAACGCCATGTGGTATCAACAAGACGGTGCCACATTGCATACAGCCAGGATTACAATGGAATTACTGCGAGACCTCTTTCCACAACAAGTTGTTTCAAGAAATGGTAATGTTGATTGGTCTCCACAGTTGCTTGATTTGACTGCTCCGGACTTCTCTGAAAAGCAAGGTTTATGCAAACAAACCAGAAACGCTTGAGTAACTCAAACAAAATATTCGTGACGAAATTAATGAAATACCGCATCAAATGTGTGAGAATGTAATGAAAAATGTACTCAAAAGGGCTCGCATTTGTGAGGCTAACAGTGGTGGACATTTATCTGATATTGTAATCCATACATTATTGCCGACATTAAACGAAACATTTATCAATATAAGATCCATTCTCTTTCATTTAATCAAAAATTATAAACAAACAAAGTTGTATACCTTCCCGACGGACACCCTGTAGATGTTTTGGGCCTCAGAGGAGTCAAATCTCGATTGACCCCAAAAGCAACCAATTTTTTCAAATAGGATAATGATTTCTGCGACAAAAATTCACACAGAATCTGTCCATAACCACGGTGCTTGCCTGATTAAAGGCAATGAATAGATTTGAATTTCCAATGAGATGAATAAGCAAAATTTGAATTTTGTCTTATTGTCTTCAAAGAAAGATGAAAAGATTATTACTCTTAAGTAGTAGCAAAAACACAAATCAATCACACAAATTTGTACTGTGTACTAAATGTAATAGCCGGTCAGTGGTAAATTTTGAGATAGTTTAGCGACATGGTTTCTCTTTACATATTCACACTCTTTGACCCCTTACATTTGTAGTAAATATTGCATTCCATTCTATAATATCTAACCACTGTTTTTCTCTCTATTCTCTATATGTATATTTATCGTATTTACTTTTTTGGATCAATTTTAACTCAAACTAATTAATGTGTCAAATTTGACTTCCGACCATGGTATAACTTCGCTAACGAACATTTCGTCTCGTCAATTTTCGTGTGTTTCTCACACTAATTTAGTATTAAAACATGCAATGAAATCGAAATGTTTTATTTCTTTTAATTAATTTAAAATTGCCAATAAATAACATAGAAAAAGGCCATTTATATTAGATGAAACAGAACTAGGTTTTCATCACTTTATACATTTAGATAATGATTAGTATATAATGGCCGTATATTTGTTGCTGCGAACATTTAATTTTGTAAATGCAGACCGATTTAGGAGGAATTTTTACGAATACGAAATGAGACCCAACATCCGGATACGTTAAAATGTAGGAGGAGGGGAGTGATAAATATTAAGTGTTTTTACCATGAACATCTTCTGTGAAAAATGTATGAAAATTAGTATAGTTTTCAGGTGTGAAAAGTTATCATTTTATTGTTGAAAAAAAACTGTTATAATTTAGGATTTTTTTTACAAATTCGTCCACATTTACAACATGATTAATTAATGATAAAAGGCTGGTTTACGTTGCAGTATAACATTTACGTAGTGTTTCAAGTTAAGGTTAAAGTTTGTAGAAAACTGACACTAAATTTCTGATCTTACAGGATAAATAAATGAAATGACCGTAGTGATTAAGAGGACCAAGGTTTGTAAGAGCTCTTGGTTTAATTTGAAAACCTAGTTTAAGGCTGGAATTCAACAATCGCAACTTTCCTAAAGTAACCATCAAATGTTAAACCTTTCATCAACCATTTTGGCCCGACCGGTAATTTTACTTACTAGTACTTTAACCATGCATAAAACTTATCACATATAAACATTTTAAATTTTCTTTATTTTATTTGTATTTTTTATTAAAAAAAAAAAAAAAAAAATTTGAATAATATTTATTTATTTTTTTTTTTTTTTTTTTTTTTGTTATCTTTTTCTCTTTGGCAAACATTCGCTGAGCTCCAAAAATAGACATATTTTAAAGTAATTACAAAAATCGTATAAAAAATGTCATTGGCTTAAAGACTACGGTTTCTAAGTAAACATTTTGATTACTTTTATTAAGCACAAACAACAATTTTATTTACTTTCACGAAACTAAAATACTATCAGTTATCCTAGCTGCAATTTAACCTACCAGTGAGCGAATCCATTTAGCAAATTCGGTAAGATTTTGGTAAAAAAAAAGTAAAATTTTTTCAATATCAACCTAATGTGATCAACACTTATTTTTGTTTTGGGTATGTTTAGTTAATTCTTACTACATTCAACATATAAAACGGGGAACTCTCTGTGTATCACATTCTAATTAGTACGATTGGTATGTATTTGTTAGTTCACCGTACGTCACTTATCATGACGTAGAGTTCCTTCAAACACTATCATAACTTTCTCCCATCCCTTCTCTAATACTATCGTTTATTTGTGTTCTCGTTCTGGTCGTGTTTGGTTAAAAAGTTTAACAAATGAGCAAAAAAGAGCAAAAGAGCTTAGCAATACAATGGTAAATGCCTTAAACTACATGTGCTGATATCAACGAAAGCAGAAACAAAGCCATTATGGAAACTACTCTTTTATGGAGCTGTTGTCAACGAACTGCTGATCTGTAGAAAAGATCACACAAGTGAACAACTTCCGGTGCTAAGTGAGCGTCCGTTACAAACAGGTTAACTGTATTTCAAGACGATCTGGAAACCCAAGACATTGTGTGGTTTGCCACACACATATACATATACGAGATGTGTTCAAAAAATAAGGTGAATTTTAATTTTTCTAAAAAATATTTCTTTGTTCATCAATTTCGCTTCAATCTCCTTCAAAAGTAGTTCCCCTCAGATATAATACATTTGTGCCAGCGTTTTTTTTCCAATCCTCAAAGAAGTTCTGATATGCACTTTTTGATATGTCTTTGAGCCCTCTCAGCGATTCGGTTTTTATCTCCTCAATCATCGCAAAACGACGTCCTCTTAAGGGTCTCTTCAATCTTGGGAACAGGAAAAAGTCGCAGGGAGCCCAATCGGTTGAATGTGATGGCTGAGGCATGATAACGGTGTTGTTTTTGGCCAAATAATCTCTCACAAGCAAAGATGAATGAGCAGGCGCATTATCATTATGCAAAAGCCATTAATTTTTTTCCACAGTTCCAGGCGTTGTTTTCGTATTGCTTCACGCAAACGGCGCATAACTTCAAGGTAATACTCCTTATTTACCGTACGACCTTGTGATAAGAACTCCTGATGTACTACGCCATGGTAATCGAAGAAAGCAGTGAACAAAACCTTGACATTTGATCGAACTAAGCGTGCTTTTTTTTGGTCTTGGATCTCCTGGATTGGGCCGATTGGGCTTTGGTTTCGATCTCATAACCATATACCCATGATTCGTCACCAGTTGTGACCCTTTTAAGCAAATCTGCATCATTGTTGACGTCATTCAACAATTCCTGAGCGATGATCATGCGACGTTGTTTTTGGTCAAAATTTAGCAATTTTGGAACGAATTTCGCTGCCACCCGATTCATGAACGAAATTTCCGAAAAGATTGCATGGCATGAGCCAACCGATATGCCGACATCCTGAGAAACTTCTCCAATTGTGATTCGATGATTCTCCATAACAATTTTCTTCACTTTCTCAATATTTTCATCGGTTGTTGATGTGCTGGGGTGTCCAGAGCGAGCGTCGTCATTCACATCTTCTCGACCTTTTGTGAAAAGCTTGTACCACTTGCAAATATTTTTCTGACCCAGAGTACTCACCGTATGCCACTGTCAATATTTCAAATGTTTTTGAGCGCTTAATTCCAATTTTACACAAAATTTGATGCAACTTCTTTGATCCATTTCTTTTGATAGCTGAAAATCGCCAAACACGCAAACCACTTGTCTTATTTATGCCTCTCTCAAACAAACTAAACATGCTTTATGGATAAATCCGTCAACATACCTTCGAGACGAGTGTATCAACATAAAAAATAATAGTAATCGAAAGTCGAAAGTACGTAGCCCGCGAAATTTGAAAATTCACCCTATTCAAATGTCAAGTATACTGTGTACACTTCCATCAAAAACGTTTTGCGAAATATTCAAAACATTAAAATTAAAATTTATATAAAACTAATTAAGAATGGGGAGTAGTTTTAGACAACAAACTAAGTTTTAACTATCATGTGGATACTGTAGTTCGACGTTTAAATTATTCACTGCGAAGTTTTTATAATACCGACTTAGTATTGCCCAGATCGATTAGGGAGAAATTGGTTCATGCTTATATCATGCCTAGTATTCTATATTGTTTAGAGTTATATAGTGGGACTAATAAACAAAATATGAGGAAAATTCAGATGGCGTTTAATAGAGTTATGAGATATTTGTATTCAGTCGTGTTCATATAACACCGTATGTTAAGCGTTTCTTGGGTTATAGTTTTAAAAATGATATAGATTTTAGGTCTTTGCTGTTATTTTATAAAGTTGTTCGATTGTGTAGTCCTCAATTTCTTTTTAATTCATTTAATTTTTCACATTCCACTCGTAATAGGCAGCTTCTTACTCCTAAAATAACCACACCCATGGGTCGTGCTTTTGTAGTAAGAGTAGCTCGAATTTACAATTTACTACCAAGCCATTTAAAAAGTTTTAAATTATATCCTGGTTCTTACAAAAGGCACATTCTACAACACTTTCAGACTGTACTGGGAAATTTTGTTTTCAATTAAATTGTGAGCAGCCTTTATTACATACCGATTGTCTTATATTTCAAGATTATATTCCGATTAACTTCTAACTTTTGAATTAGTCTTTTTTCATACTTTTTTTTTGTCTTTAATGATCATAATTTCATATTATATTTTTACAAATTTTATATTTAATTTTTATTATGATGAATTGTTTCATATTGTAATTTACTTATAATTGGCCGGAAGGCTTTAAATTACAAGCCAGAAATAAATAAATAAATAAATAAGATTGGAATTAATTAATATATTTGTGTAACTAAATGCGTGAATTATATACATATATTCTTTGTATGAATTCATTTATTTGTTTTAATAAATATTTTCAAGAAAATTAGTATTTCCACAATTAATAAACTTTTTGTATCATTTCAGTAATGCAATTATGCTAATGCTGCCCACTGGTAAGTAAACTTACCACCTCATTTCCATTTTGTTTTTTTTTTTTTTTTTAACTTAAAATATATCTTAATTATAGTAAGCTAACGCACACAAAGTTTCATTGAAATTGATCAACGATTTCGGGTATCTGGCAATAATGGGTTAAAACGTATTTCAAACGTGAAAGTTATTTGAAACGACCTTGTGCCATATTTACGATAGTATGATAATGACCCAGCCGCGGAGAGAGATGGCGCTGCTATAATAAACACATTGACAGTTGTTCAGTAAATGCAAATTTTCGCATTATTACTACATTATTATATGGCGAGGTGGCTGTATCATTCAGTATGTGTTTCGCAGTCATTGAGATCTAATTTGAATTTTCAACAACATAAATATCGAACCATTAGTTAATTTTCTATTGAACGAGAAAATTAATGGCATAGCAAAAAATGTGTCTTCTGCGAAGTCTATGAGTACATTTTGGCCCGTTCAGTAGGGGCATTAACATATCTAAAAGTTGTTTTTTCTTAACAACGAACGTGTAAGTCAGAAACAAATAACATTCCTAATTTTTACTTACTTAGCTGGCGAACAGAATACATATTTTCGTTTATTATACTCCCAAGCGTTTTGGTCTTCTGCACTCCTTCTTCGCGACACCTAATACTATCCGTTGAGGATAATGAGTCCATGTATTTTTTCAGAGTATTTTTTCTCAGAGATTCCTGGAATTGATTCATCTACTTGTGTTGTTATGTAGGATTCATCTGCTTGTATCATTATGTAAAATCCGACGCCTATATAGGTAGGAATAGAGTCTGGTGCGGTTGAATTTTTGATTGTTTAGAGAAAGCCTTGTCATTAAATCACTTGTTAAGCCTCTGTATACAAGAAGTACTCAGCACCTAATCTCCAAACTGAGATTAGTTTTAGTCACGGCGTAACTGAGGTAAACGGATTCCCGCAACTAGAAGTTTATCGAAATGCTCTCTCCATAAATAAAGGGTGTCCCAACAAGAACGCAAGATTTAAATTTGGCGCCATTCGAAGTGTCATTGTTTGACATTTGAACAATTGTTTTTGTTTGCTAGTAGAAGGTACGAGATTAGTAAAAATGGAGCGTTACACGAATGAACAACGCATTCTCATTGTGAAATTGTTTTACCAAAATGGTGAAAGTTTTGCGGCTACAGTTTGTAAATTGCGATCAATTTGGGGTCACAATAATGATTCAAAAGAGTCAGCTGTAAAGAGGTTAATAGATAAATTTGCCAAAACTGGGTCTGTTAGCGATGCAAAGACAACAACGCGCCTTCGACCAGGTCGATCGACCGAAAATGTCGCAGCTGTACGTGATGATGTCGCTCAAACGCCATCCACCTTAATTCGACACAGAGCTCAGAAAATTGGTGTCTCCAAATCCGCTATGCAGCGAATTTTGACGAAATATTTGCATCTTCATGCATACAAAGTTTAATTGACTCAGGAACTGAAGCCAGCTGACCATGGACAGCGAAGGGAGTTCGTTAATTGGTTATTGGAGGGACAACATGAAAATGCTGATTTTGCCGATAAAATCATCTTCAGTGACGAGGCCCATTTCCATCTTGATGGTAGAATTGTCGCATTTGGAATGAGGAAAATCCTCGAGTGATTCACGAGAAGCAAATGCATCCTCAACGTGATACTGTATGGTGTGGATTTTGGGCTAGAGGAATCATTGGTCCTTTTTTATGAAAATGAGGCATGTCAAGCGCAAACAGTCAATGGTGTTCGGTATCGTGAAATGATAACCAGTTTTTTCGTGCCTAGAATTGAAGAAATAAATGTGGAGGGCATGTGGTTTCAACAAGACGGCGCCACATGTCATACAGCCATAGAAACAATTCAATTGTTGCATCAGTCATTTCCCGGTCGTGTTATTTCGCGTTTTGGAGACCAGAATTGGACGCCTAGATCGTGCGATTTAACACCATTAGACTTTTTTCTTTGGGGTTTTTGAAGTCGATGGTTTACGCGAATAAGCCGACGACGACTCAAGTCTTAAAAGAGGAAATTGGGCGCTGCATTAATGAAATACCGCAGCATTTATGCAAAACGGTAATTGAATATTTCATTAAAAGATCGCGTGTGTGCCAACAAAGCCGCAGTGGCTATCTGCCCGATGTGTTGTTCCATACATAACCTCATTCTGTCTACTTTACGACACAATAAAGTTTTACGATTTTTTTTAAATATCTGTGTTTTATTTAAAATTGTAATCTTGCGTTCTTTTCGGGATACCCTTTAGTATAACAACATCGTGAATTTGGCAGTGGAAATTGTTATTTATCAGTACTTTTGAATAATCACGCCTACAGTTAGGATTTTGACTTCGTTTCCTTTCACGGTAGACATATATACATATTTATATGTATTGCTGTATATCTCTCCTAAAGTTAAGACTTCATCGTCTATTAGGCTCACATATTCCAAATTCCTTTGCAATCTTTCCTTTTCATGTGCATGTTTCAGCGGTAATTGTGTGGCCCATATCCTGAACTACTTTCATACGTCCGTCTTCTTACAACAAGGTTTTAATAACTCGAAATAATGTACCGTCCATTTCCGAAGCTGACACATTAACAGGGCGCATTTCAGTATCTGTACACTAACCCCGTATATAGCGGTTGGTTGACAAATGTACTATGTGAGTGTAATTTCTCTAAGTGTATATTCTACAAAGATCATCAAAACCGCTTCCAAAACATTCAAGTATGATATATGTAATCTCTTTCTCTCTTTATCTGTGGGTGGGACTTTTCTAGAATTACGTTTACGACAGTAAGTTATGTTTGTTCCTCTCACTCCCATTAAATATCCTATTGTTATATCCTTTTCACTTGTTATATAAATAAAAACGTTCTAGAATTGAGTCTATGATATACAAGACTATTCTGTAAATATGTTTGTCTTTGTTGCACTCATTATGTAAATATGTGTTCTCTCTGAAATATCGTAGAATTTTCTATAATAAGTCATTTTACTTTTGAAGGAATTAAAAAAGTTAAGGTTGATGTGGAAATACGTTCCACGATACCAAACGAATAATTGTTTAAAATCATAAAATCTTGAAAAATTATTTTTTTTTTTTTTTTTTTTTTGGAGTTTGCTTGTTGCCTAATTTCAAATCTAATCTGGTCATGATTATGCAATATTTTTGAACAAAACTCAAACTGTTCGGTTTCTAACAAACTTAGAAACTAGCGCCTTCAATAGGTGCAAAAATGGACGGACTTTTATGACGATCAAGAAAATGTATTTATCTTTGACTAAAAGAAAAAATGAATTAAGGACAGAGTACACTTTATCTATTATAATATTATCGTGATTATTTTCAAGCAAATCTATGTTCAATCCCCATTCCCAAAATTCGATACCGTTTACAGGTTGCAATAATTTTCCAAAACAGTGTAACATAGTTTTTTATAATATTTTCAATGTCCTTAAGATACGTGTTGTTATCTAAGCTCAATTTCGAAATTCAGTGTATTGCAAAAGTTGTAACAAATTCCTGTAACGGCAATTTTTTGAAAAACACATAATATCTCTAAATTCAAAGTTAAACCGTTTTTCCCTGTAGACACAAACATCAAGAGGTCGTTATCGTTTCTATCCATCAAAATAAAAGTGGGAGCCATTCAAAAAGAATCACATTTTCATCATTTCTAAGGATGCAATCCCAAAATATTTGTCAATTCTAAGGAAGAATTTTTAAACCACTTCCAAAACAACGGCAATGAAGTGCTTAAAAACATTGGTATGATTCTCATAATTATAGTTCCCAACAATTAAAGCAAAATATATTAATATGAAATGGCCCAAATCTATTTCTTAAAGGAACAATTATGCTCCGAAGACGTAATTTTTGATAGTTCACTTAACAAAGCTCCATTTAACGTTGTTGGGAAAAACATTAGTGATGATCGGCACATTAAATTTGACATTCCATTTATAAAAACTGCAAATATTCAGAAGTCAAATAAATCATATATATTTCCTATCACCATAAAAGTCTATGTCGTTAATGTCTATCCACAATATAGTGGACTGCCGTTAATGGTAGAGAGTGTATAAGCTTCAATTCTATGGAACATTAGGTGCCTTTCCAGGAAAGTTTTAAATCCCTCGGAATCTGCGGGATGTTTTTTTCAAAAAAAATTTTAGTGCAATTATTTGTATTGATAAAACACTTTTTGATGAAACGTTTTTCTCACGATACAATCTAAAAAAAAAAACATTTTCTGTAACAAAAAGCAGTTCTTTAAAATAATAAAAAATTGCAACCAAAGATTTGAATTTTCATCACACCTTCATCATTCATGAATATGTAGAGAAGTGGCATCATAAAATAGTGCTTCCCTCCTTTGACCACTGTGTGTTAATTTGATTTGTACGACACCAACTTTTTCCAACGAGCTCTATTTCCGAAAATTCTCTGTTATTGTCTAAAATTCTACACAGATTTATCAGGTTCAATTGCATTATCAGGTCTTTTTGACTAAATCGGTTGCGTATTTTTAATGACGTCTATATCCGGACTGACATAAATTTCACTTAGCTCAGATAAATTTAAAAATCCAAAGTTATAGTTGTCAACGTTCATGCAGTGCATCATACTAATGGACTCTTTGGTATTCCACACGGAGAAGTTTATTTTGTCCTCGTTTATTACAAAACACTCATTTGCTGATTCTTTCTCAATGCTTGAGGATGCTGCAGTAGCACCTTCCTATTTTTGATATTTAATCACCTGCTTAAGCAATTAACATGCGGCTTTTATCGAAATTGGTAATAATCGATCGGTAGTAATTAATAATAATCATTACAATCCCCACTTCCATAAGGATAATGAAGAAATGGATAGAAGATCTTACAATCCTCCAGCCTAAACTTTATTTAGTTGTAATATGACTCCATATCAAGATTTTTTGGATATCTTCACTGATGACTTTTTTGTCGGCCAATGTCAAGTGAAAAAGTTCTCTTATATTCGCAGCAAAATCAAACTTCATTATGGTTTTAAATAATTGTTGGCATATCGAACTGATGAAATCTTTTTTTTTTTGAAATGGATGATGAAATAGAGGTGCATGTCGATCTGTTTTCGTAGATTCTTTTTCAGTATAAGATGAAAAAATGGCGAGTTTTTGACCCGATCGAGATTTAACGTATTTGATCCCCAAAATATCATTTAAAGTTTAGTTGAAATGCCAACATTATCGGCAAGAGTTTGCTTTAATGTGAACATCTACTCAATTCTGCATTCACCAATTATGATAAGTTCTAATTATATCAGACAGAACTGGCTTCAGTCTTTCACATAACAATCTCATAGGGGCTTATAAACGATGGGTAGGAAATCGGTATTGCTTGAATCTTCTTTGTTAAAGAAAGCAGTTGATAAGCTCAGATTCCGTTTATAGAACAAGTCGGCAAATAATATGCACAGCGCCAGGCTTTTAAGATTACAAAGAAATAATTTACATTTAAGAGAAAAAAGCGTTTAGTGTAAAATTCGAAATACGAATATTATTAACATAAATATTCATTGATAAAATAAACTTATTAGTAAAATTTACATAATCTCAGTTTCTGCCTGAGTAGCATCGACACTGTTAATTACTTAAAATACTAGGAAATATAATTCGTAATGTGGTAGCAACAATTTTTCGAACCATCTTCAATCTGCAAAATATAAATTACAGTACATCGAATGGAACTAAAATTATTCAAATCCAATTCATAAATTATATTTAAAGTAGGTTTAGATTACCTTAAATTTGTGAATGAATTCAAATACGGACTGAATAAATATTGAAAATATAAAATGAAACAAAAAAAAACATAAATACGAAATACGTTCATCAGGGGAACTTGCGATAAAAATATCAATGTTCATTCATCGGTAAGTCAATAATGAATATTCAATTTAAGTTAAACAAATCGCGAATAAATTTCGAACAAACTATGGCCTTATATTTCAAGTTAATTACAGGCAAATACTCATGCAAGAAGAAATATTGAAGGATTTTATTATCAGCAATAACCCGGCTTATAACCTAATTTTGACCATCAATTAATGGGGAATACACTCATTTTTTCACACCGTTTGTAACAACAAGAAATACTCATCTGGAACTCCAAACTTTATATGTATATACATACATAAATATTTATTAAAGGTTTATTAATAAAGGTTTCACAGTAAAAGCTTGGTTTAAACGTTCAAGAATCCATTATGAACAATACTAATGTTCTCCATTGTTTATAAACAATCTATATTCATCCGATCGTCCGTTCTCATGTTAGTTGACAGCACGATAGAGGTCGCACCATTGAGGCTAACATTTTGCACGATTATATCTCATGTCGTAATTAATAAAAATCAGCCCAATTAGAAAAACCATTTCTATAAATCGGTTGACTAAACCAACGTCTTAAAATGCGACAGTTTTTCAAGGTTTTTTTTTTAAAAGGTTACCAATTATTGGTTAATTAAAGACCATATACGGCCTTATTGTACAGATAAATAAAACCATTCCAATTCACATATATATTTTCTAAAGGACTATTCAAGATGTGGGCATAATTATTCGAAAATTCTAAAAAAAAAAAAATTTCACGGGGAAAACAGCATAGTCTATATTTAATACACCTTCGTTCACATAATTTGACCTTTCAAATAAAAATGAAATCGCAACTTGGATTAATTTACGATAACCAGAGGAATAGTCTTGCCAATTTTCACAAATTTATTGGTCAGGTTATGAGATTTTTTTTTATATATAATTGTATTTATTAATTCATGTACAAATATATATCAGATTACAAAAATGGCCTCAGCGCCCTTAAGGCATGTTAGAGGCAAGTTGGGGAAAAAAACATGAACAAAGTAATTACAAATTTAAATATTATTAAAATTATAATTATGTATGAAAGAAGAGACAAAAAAAAAACATGTAGTGTATGAAGCATTATGTCAAAACATACATATTTTGAATCCGTAAAATACTCTTTAGGATTATTTCGCAATTACATAAGAAGCGTTTCAAGGTTCTGTAAAAGGAAACTTTTTAGTTCACATTTGAAGTGTGATATTCTATTTATTTCTTTCATATTTGCAGGCAAATTGTTGTACTCTAAACTACCCATGTGTTCAATGCGTTGTTTAGTAGTTTCTAATCTGCATCTAGGTGTTCATAGATTTTGCTGATGTCCTGTATACATAAACGATTGGTTCTGGGAAAAACTAACGATAGCCAAAATTGTTCAAACTCTTAAAAACTTACAAGAGTAATTGATATTTATAAAGTCCGTAAATAGGCAATATGGATTTACAAACATTAACATACAAAGATATAGTTGAATGAAAATTTGGTAAATTGTAAATTATTTTCAGTGCTTTATTCTGCATAGTTTGTAATGATTTCATAACATTTGTCCTTTTGTAACCATATATTAAAGTCATGTAATTCAATTAATTCAATTTGAATTTCATTTTGTATAATATACCAATAGCCAGTGCTATTTTAGATTTAACTTCACTTATATGTGAATCCCAAAAAAGATTACTTTGCAAAGTAATCCCTAAGTATTTAACTTCATGGGTTTCATTAATTATATTACCATCAACTAAAACACTAAAATGATTATTTAATACATTGGCATGTGGTCTAAACCGTATTAATTTAGTTTTATTTGGATTCAGAACAATTTTATTCAATCTAGCATATTCAACTATTAGGGCAATATCCCGTTCCATGTTAATTTTCAAAGTCAAATCGTAACTATATGGATAAAATAAGCAAATGTCATCTGCAAACATATACATTTTACCAACAAGGTTCAAATTACAAATATCATTCAAAAAAATTGAAAATAATAACGGCCCCAGACAACTACCTTGTGGTACTCCACATTCAACATTTACCATTTCACTTTTACAACGGTTTACTTCCACAAATTGTTTCCTATTTTGAAAGTAGTCTTTAAGTAATTCCTTTCTTTCCCCACTATTCCATATAATTCTAATTTCTGCAGCATTATTTCATGATTAACTAAATCAAAAGCCTTCGTAAAATCAAGAAATATACCTGCAACACCAACTGAACCATTATCCAAACCACTACATATGAAGTTAATACTTCACTTTACTACCGCTTCTTCAGTGCCACAACCTTTTTTGAAACCAAATTGGTATTTATAAAAGTAATTGTTGTCATCAAAATATGCTAAAAGTCTTGTATGAATAATCTTTTCAAATATTTTGTCAATAATTGATGGCAAGGCAACCGGACGAAAATCTTTTGCTTCAGAAGCATTAGGTACTTTTGGTATAGGAACAATCTTGCTAACTTTCAAACACTTAGGGAAACTTGACATATCAACCATTTTGTTAAATATATTACACAGAATGGGTGCAATTAACTCTCTGCATTTTACCATTAGAAATGAAGGAATATTATCACAACCAGTTGACTTTTTTAAATTTAAATTGTTTATTATTACCTTAATCTCATCTACAGTAACTGATTGAATAAAAGAACGATTCGACGTTGCGGTTAAAGTTCGTAAATTATTCCATGTATCCCCTGGTAATATCAGTATCTGACTTCTTAATTCACTAACAGCGTGAATGAAATACTGGTTCAAAAGGTTTGCTTTAACTTTATCATCAAAACCAAAGTTCCTGCTGATGTTTTTAGGTTAAAATCTTTTTTCTGTACTCTCCCCAGTATATCATTTATAAACCTCCAACACTTGGTATGATCCGTTCCTATTCTTTTTAAATTCCATAAAAATAATTACTCCGACAACATCTACAGGCAATCTTAATAACTCTACTTAATCACTTCAACAAATGATCCTACTTTTTATTCTTCGACTTTCGACGTTTAGCCAACATATTTCCTTATCATATTTGCCTGGCATTGAAATATACCCAGTGTGATTATCGAACCGTAAGGAAGGTCCTCACGGCGAGATTCACATAAAACCGCTGTAGACTCTGCCCTTGTGGAATATGACGAGTATTTTGGATAATATGGGTCTATAGTGCGCATTCATCTTAAAAATATTGTGCTCCGTATTTTTGATAATTTCACATACAGCCATCTATTCTAGACTATGCCAAAATTTTTGTCCCATTCACATCACGCTCTTTCCCATACAAAAGAGAGAATTTTAAAAAATCGTTTCCGGTCTGTCGATCTATGATAGAATGCACACTTCAAATTTCGGAATTTCGGCAACATCACCATATATATCCCTTTCCCCTTTGCATTACGAGGCGTGCTCAAAAAATAAGGTGAATCTGCATTTTTCTCGAAAAATATTTATTTATTCATCAATTTCTCTTTTATCTCCTTTAAAGTAGTTCCCCTCAGATATAATACACTTGTGCCAGCATTTTTTCTAATCCTTCAAGCAGTTCTGATATGCACTTTTTGGTATCTCCTTGAGTTCTCCCAGCGATTCGGTTTTTATCTCCTCAATCATCGCAAAACGCCGTCCTTTCATGGGTCTCTTCAATCTTTGGAACAGGAAAAAGTCACAGGGGGCCAAATCTGGTGAATACGGTGGCTGAGGCACGATAATGATATTGCTTTTTGGCCAAATAATCTCTCACAAGCAAAGATGAGTGTGCAGGTGCATTATCATGAATTGTTTTTCCACAATTCCGGGCGTTTTTTTCCGGTTTTCTTCACGCAAACGGGGCATAACTTCAAGGTAATACTCCTTAATTACCGTACGACCTTGTAGTAAAAACTCCTGGTGCACTACGCCATGATAATCGAAGAAAACAGTGAGCAAACCCCTGGCATTTGATCGAACTTTGCGTGCTTTTTTCGGTCTTGGCTCTCTTGGACTCTTCTGAATTGGGACGATTGGGCTTTGGTTTCGATGTCATAACCATATACCCATGATTCGTCACCAGTTATAACCCTCTTAAGCAAATCTGGATCATTGCTGACGTCATCCAACAATACCTGAGCGATGCGCATGCGGCGTTGTTTTTGGTCAAAATTCAGCAATTTTGGAACGAACTTCGCTACCACACGCTTCATGCCCAAAATTTCCGAAAAGATTGTATGGCATGAGCCAATCGATAGGCTGACATCCTCAGCAACTTCTCTAATTGTGATTCGACGATTCTTCATAACAATTTTCTTCACTTCCTCAACATTTTGATCGGTTGTTGATGTGCTAGGGTGTCCAGAGTGAGCGTCGTCATTCACAGCCTGTCGACCTTTTGTACCACTTGTAAACATTTTTTGACCCAGAGTACTCTCACCGTATGCCACACTGTCAACATTTCAAGTGTTTTTGGGCACTTAATTCCATTTTTTACACAAAATTTGATGCAACTTCTTTGATCCATTTTTTTTCATTTTATTTATGCCACTCACAAACAAACTAAACATGCTATATGGATGAAAACAAAAATAATAATCGAAAGTCGAATGCACGTAGCCCGCCAAATTTGAAAATTCAACTTATTATTTGAATACATCTCGTATATCAAAAGTTTTAATTTATGAATTTTAAAATATTCCTTCTCATTAAGCCACTACGCCGTAACATAAGTGCACTTCTTAATTTTAGTTTCAGGAAAATTTTTTAAATTTTATTATGAATTCCCATAAACTAAGCTTTCATTTTAATGAATCGAAGACAGTGATTGTACTACTTTTATTCTCTCAGCGTGAGTACTATGAAATTGCCCTAATTTTAGGTCTTCAGTTTCAGTTGTTTGTTCTAGAGGATGGTACCATTTTCGTCCCTCTTTGATACTGTACTATCTGTAAAGTTGCGAATTTTCAAAAATTGCATGCGATAGCTCGCAAGTAAATCAATTTGTAAGTCTAATTTCATAATTTTAGAGTCAAGCGTTAGTTTTAAACTATGGCACTGTTTTCATTCCCTTTTTTTTATTATCTTTCCTAGAAGCAGAAATTCCGAAAGTTGACTCTTTGTCACTTGCCTACTGCATAATATAGATTGTACACGCTTAGTTTCTTTTTTTACTAATTTATCATTTTACTAAGCAGTTGCACTATTTCCGTTCTCTTCCATTCCTATATTATCAGCTGAATATACTCATTTCGAAAAATGTATTTACTTGATCCAAAAAGTTTATAAATTTTCCCCTATATTTTAATCCATAAATACACGAAAATGTTCCTTCACCTCAAGCTCATTTTGGCAGGCAAATGTGCACCCCTAACTTCATAATTTTATCTTTGCAAGTTTGTTGTAGCCGATGGCAACATTTCTGTCCCTCTTCTTCTCTGTTTTATCCCCTAAACTTATGAATTTCGAATAATCCAGTTGCATTGCATAACTTCGGGGTAAAAGGAATGTACGCTTTAATTTTTGTAATTTCAACTTTACAAACTCCCTCTCCCTGTATTGCCTATGTTGAGTGGGTGAACTTGCACACGTAATTTTATAAACCACCTTTCCGTGATTTACTCTAAGTGATGTCCCATTTTACCCCCTAATTATGCATTCACATATTGGAGTCCTTCTGCCTAATTTTATGTTATGTGATCGGCTGTTTTGGGCGGCGATTAGTTGGTCAGTTAATCATCTTTCAACAATTTTGTATACATAGACGATTCTGACACATTTGGCGTTACGCCCTTACAAATCAGCTACGCTTTAGCCGACAGTTAAGCGAAAAAGGTATAGTTTCGAAAAACTTGTCCATATATGTAGGAACTGAACTAAGCTTTGGAATAGAACATTTTACTCATTAATTGAACGCTGTATGTAATGGAAGTTGAAAGCTAAGTGTCTTAGCTTACAGAGAAAAACAATTTAACCATAAATTTTCCTTTTTAACATACTAAGTGTTTTTTTTACATCGCTATTATTTGAAATTGTTATAGCTTTCGAAATACACAGAATATTGAAATTCCTCTTAGCCGGCAATATGTGTTGTAAGGACATAAACAATAATAACAAAATTTGTGTTCTTGTTAATATCAGTAATTAGAGATATTAAGTATAATTCAATTGCGGTAATTTATGGTGTGCCAGCACACATGGGACTGTTTTTTTTTCTTATGTTTCTTTCTTTTCTCTTTTTATTTGAATTTGCGACAGCCAGCGCCCCTTTGGGGAACTCAAACTATTCCTGAAAGGATTAGTCGAAGCAGCAAATCCCCTTGGAAAATTTCCTCAGGGCTTGCTTCCTCTCTCAGCTTTAAAGTCACTGGTATGAAGTAAGCTTCACCCGGTTTGAAGTTATGCCTATCTAGGCACCTCAAATAGACGAAGAACAGTGTTTTCCAAGTTCCCATATTACCTTCAGGAAACTGAAAATACATGTTCGCGCAACCACAGCTAGCCCCCGGGGCCCCTGATCTCCCGTGCTACCAGAAAATAAAACCCTCTGGTCAAAGTTTCGCAGGCAAAAACTGCTCCAGTTTCGCTATATCTTACCTCGAATGGAACTGGTCGTCCATCGTATACGTTTATACAAAATACAAAAGTGTACCTCCAACAGGTCGCAGCTACAAGCCTTTGCACTATGCAAGCGCATACAAAAAGAGAAGAGAAGAAAAAGAAAGAATGGAAGTGAATAGAAAAGAAGAGAAAAAGGTTATTGCTACAACACACATTCATATGCCCTGTACAATGTACAACACATATGACAGTACATTTTCGCAACAGAACACCTAACCTAACTCCTAATAAAAACCAAAAATAAAAACTACCAACCCTAACGCTGCCTCCTACCTCGACGCCAGGCAAACAACCTGCTTGCAAATTGAGATGCCTCGGCCAACCTGCTTCCTGAAGATAACACGTCCGTCACCTCCCAATTGTCTCCAACCTTCTACCTCACACCACGTCCAAGTTCTAACATCATCATACAGAGGGCCATCGGCAGGCACCGCTATGGGACATGGGAACTAAATATCTCCGCAACAGCTTTACATCGAATTCTGTGGATAGACTCTTGGAGATATACAATTCAACAACATACAGTCAATTTAAGGCAATCCAACTATAGCAAGAATTGCATAATATTTTTCCTTACATTCGTCGATTGAATGCAAGAGCGAAAACAAATCTCTAATTAGAGAAGTCATTTGGCACAAAAATCGTGCGATTTGTCGCCTTTAGAATTATTTTTTTTTTTTTTTAAGTTCTATGCCAATAGTATAACAAGACTTCAACAGTCAAGGAATGGAATAGTGTGATATAATGATAAGATCGAGGAGTGATTATGCATAGACGTTATAAACAATTTTAACCATATGGTGCGTGTTTGCTTTAGAATACTTGGTAAATATTTGTCCAATATTATCTTTCAAACACAATCGTGGTATGTCGGTAATGTGATACAAAAGAGAAATTAACTTTTTCTTTTGCAAATAATACATATTATATCGGTTTATCAATTTTTTGTTTTCAAATAAAGTTACATAAAACACACATAAAGCTATGATTTGGATGAAACTTTTGTTTCATTATAATGCTTGGATACTGCCATTATGTACGAAGCGCAATGCCATTTAAATGACCGCCTCTAGATTGGTTGCAGCAGTGAATCCTTTTGAAGTAGTGTTCGAAAAAATACAGTCACTTTTTCCGGATGCAATGGCTTTTCCACGATCACTTCTGGCTTCTTCGAGCCCCATATGCCACAATTTTGCTTATTGACGTAATTAACGAGTGAGAAACGAGCTTTAGCGCAGAAAAATATTTTGTTCGATTGAAAGCCCACGTTTGAGTCGCCACTTGTGTAGTAAGTTTTAGCTATTTTTACGCGTTCTTTGGTTGGTTGTTATTCGTAAATGGCAAATCTTTCACTAAATAAATAACACTTTAGATGATAGGTATTTAATAGCTGACAGACTTGCCAGACCAACGGTTTTGAGACCGCTAAATGATAACTCTATATTATAAAAACCGTATTCATAAATATTTATTGATGGTTTGTAAAAAAAACGGTTTTCAATATGTTAATATTATATTATAAAAATCCTATATTTTATTACCACAGCGGTCCTACCCGTCTGCATTGTTTTTTTTTTTTTTTTTGTTTTTAATTCCTAAAAAAATAAATTATTTCAAAGAAAAATATTTATCATAAATCGAATATCAATATCACCAGGTCTAAAGTTACACTGACAGTGACCGAACAGATAGCGGTCGAACATACTTTAGTCCTATCAAGGACTAAACTTAAACTCCTGAAATATACTCAGAAAAACGTTCAAATAACAAGGGTTTCGTCACTCACATTAGCTGCTGCTGCACGTAAAACAAATCACGCAGCATTGTTCCTCAGATGTCACTGTGTGGAATTTGTCAGCCGGTTTGCTTATTTAAATAAACACAGACCATTTCAACTCGTTTATAAAGAAAACAATTTTTGAAAAAGGTCGAAGTTCACAGTTTTTGTATTTTCCAATAACAATTAGTTCTATTTGCCCAGCTAGCAACCCCTTTTCGGAAAATATGAAATATTGAAAATGTGCCATACGAGTATTAGTGCTTCGTGTTGAACACTTAAATTAAATTCAGTCCATTTCTAGCTGTTTGCGTCGTGCAGATAAAACTCATGAAAAATTTCAATATGTTTGTGTGAATCTTAATCATTGTTACTTTATTATTGCATTGCATATGTTGAAGCGCTAAAAATGAACTCAACATGATCGCCTAAAAGTAGGCCATAAATTTTAAGAATACATTTGGGTACAGTGTTCATGGTGCTTAACAAATGTTCCCATAAATGGAATGACCACTTAATTACCACAGTATCAATATTAAGTAGAATAACTATGCCAAAGTCAATAAAAATCAGAAATTGTTCAACAGTGTAGCTTTAATTAAGAATTTCAATGAAATATCAATTTGTTTCCCCAGAAACTAATTTTATCATATTCATTAATAAATTCATCGATATAATTCATCGATAAAAATATAACTATTAAATATTCAAAACAATTTTTATTTATTTATTCTTACTGTTTTCTTTATTCTACTCGTAATCGTTCCACATTATAAAATTAATCGTTATAAGTTTTTTGAAGCAATACTTAAAATTACAAAATGTTTTCATTTATGATATATCTTTCTTTATCTCAAATATGAAATTGTTTGAAAATAAGTGAAATGAAATAATAAATTCACTGAATATTTAGTCGTCAATGTTAGCTTATAACAAAATCGAAGATAATAGCAGAAGTCGTTAAGAGAAAAATAACTGGTAACGAGTAAAACTACAACTATTATACTGATATCCGCAGCAAAAGTCAATACAATCAATATAAATGCCTGCATATTTTTTGCGTCATCATATATGTTAAAGAACAACACAGTGTAACTAAATTCTGGTCTGGATGACTTTTACATCTACATTTACTACTACTTTCTTTCCTTGTTATGCGAATTAAGTTAAAAATGTAAATAATAATTATACCTTGAAATCCTTTTTCGATTATTATCTTCAGCGAAATTTCACAAGAATTATGTTTGCAGAATATTGAAATGGTCTGTTTCAAATTTTAAAAATCCTTTTGCGTGGTTCTTTCAGTCTCACTTAAATGAGAGGCCAGCGGACCAAAATGTTCTACAAAATTTATTTTCTGCCTTCATTTTTCATCATCTTAAAAGTAACAAGGCGCTTCAAAATAGTCAATTTATTCCATGGAATGTTCTATGGATATCTATTATGCCCAATTTTCAAAAGATTTTCCGTTCTTCTTCAAATAAATACCAATTGAACTACTTTGTAATGAGTAACAACAGATTATAATATTCTACATATGTATAATTTGTAGAAGAGATTTCATAGCAATTTGAGTGGAATGAGAATACCTCACTTTTAACTTGCATATTTCGTTTTAGTCCTTTTTAAATCAAGATCATCTGGAGTGCATACAAATAATACCAATTCTATTATTAAATCTTTACTTTTCTTGATTCCGTTCCATATGTTATTTATTTCAAAATACACTCTTATTATAATAAGGATTTTTACTGAAAATGACTAAAATAATGTACAGAGTTTATAGTCTTTGACAGTCTTTTATGAAAGCTCTTCCACAACATGTTTGTCGAGTATCCTGATTGAGTAACCTTTCTTAGTTTTCTTAGTCTCCTTTAAAAAAAAAGACATAAAGGATGTTTGGAAAATGATAATGAAGGATATACAAAGTTATTTGCAGTGTATTTGTGTAACGTTTTATATACATATATATGGGGATTGACCATTTCTTTGCACTTATTTTAATTTATTTTGAGAAGAGACTTGAAGAATGTAAGACAAGTTAAATTGAAATATTCTTGTCATCAATAATCTCTACTGATATTCATTTCGCAAAGAATTTTTAGAATTTCTAGTTACCGATCTTAAGTCAGTTTTTGCTAGTTTATAAAATAAGGACGAAATAACTCTTTAAAAGTTTAAAACAGACCACTTGAATAAGAATGAAAAGCGTTCTTTGCAATATTTTCATTTCCTTTTGACAACACCGAGGACAGATATCAAAACTTTGCTCTAAAAAGGCGTTAAGACATACCTTTTTCAAAAGATAGATAGATATTGAAATCGGAATAAAATTTTTGTTTGAGTTTCATTACAACCGAAATTCCTTCATCCGAAGCAATAAAAACATATATCATTTTGATACAAAACTTGCGATGGACACCACTTTTTCGTTTTTCGTTCCTGAGAAACTGATTATTTTCGTGACTAAACTGTTTGATTCTGTGATACGTATAGGCACATAAATGCCATTTAACGTTTTTTTTGATTTTTGTGATTTGGAAAAATGTGTACAATATTTCTGCGATTAAACATTGCGATTATATAAATAATTTGTATACCAAACCGCTGAAATAAGACAATTTTGTATTTAGTGATTTCCTTTTAATGAATTTTGAAGATTATGCATGCCAAGTAACACCTTTTTCAAGACATGGTCACATTTTTACTTTAGAAATTCGTTGATTTCCACCATACTGATTTTTAAGATAATTTTTTTGATTTTAGTGATTTAATAAAACTGGTAATATGTTAAAATTTAATTAGTCAAAGTCCCTTATTTTCCAATATCTTAAGCCATAAAATTACATAAGATTTGTCTCTTCGTTTTTGAGATGATGAAATTGTTGCCTTTGTCGTAATTTTTTCACTGGCTATTTTCGGTAGATTTCTTTACACTAAAATACCAAAAATGGAATTGTTTTCACAGCTAGGTTTCTGAGATAAGGACATGTTAGTGTAGGGTTATCCAATCTCAAAAGTAAAGTTAAATTAAGCACACATAAAGCTATAATTTCGATTAAACTTTTATTACATTATAATGCTTAGATCTTGCCATTATGTACGAAATACAATGCCATTTAAATGACCGCTTCTGGGTTGGTTGCAGTAGTGGAACATTCAGCGTTATTTTAAAAAAAAAACACGGCTCAATGACACCTCCAGACAATAATGCACACCAAGCAGACACTTTTTCCGGATACATTGGCTTTTCCATAATCACTTTTGGGTTCTTCGAGCCCCATATCTGACAATTTTGCTTGTTGACGTAACCAACGTGTGAGAAATGAGCTTCATCGCTAAAGAAAATTTTAAATTTTTAAGTTTTACCTATTTTTACGCGTTTTTCGGTTTATAAACTGTCCATAATTACTAAATAAGTAACACTTCAAAAGACAGGTATTTAACGGCTGACAGCCTTGCCAGACCGGCGATTTTGAAACCACCAATGAGATAACCCAAACTATCTCAACTACGAAATGTCTACTAATTTAAATCTTAAAAAATGTTAAATTTGACTAAATTTTCCAACAAAATAATGCTAAAATGCAAATTTTTTTTTTTATTAAAAATTTTTATTCATCTTACACATACATACTAATATATATCAACATGCACATTGACACTGACTAGTTCACAGAACGAAAAAAAAAGAAATAATAATAATAAAAATATTTTTACATAAAAACAGCTTATGACAGTAATTGTTCATAATCCTCCAACATTTAATAACAAAATAAATAAAATAAAATTGTCTAAAATAACACAACGCTTTTGAATGTTTCGATGTTTCCGTATGAACAAATATTTTTAAAAGATGCATTCGTTGAAAAATATTGAAAAAATGCAATGCATTATAAATCTTTTCCTACACACAATTTGTTGAGGGGATTTTCTTTTTTTCCCTCCTTAATTTTGTTTCTCTAAAGGAACTATAAGACATAATCACACACACATACACACACACACACACAATCAATCAGTACTATTGCATAATGACATACAAATACATAGAAACATTAAGGAGTATAAGTATAATTCTAGAGAGTAGAATAACATAAGATTTTTCTTTGGTATCATTTCGTTCATTAAAAAAAGAATAAGAGAGCTCGATCAGACATTAATTTACGTCACCACAGAGAGGGGCTTCTTAGTAAAAATATTTCACCAGCCAGACGGCGATGACCAGAGTCATCAAAGTGGTTACTGACGAGGTAGTTGCAGCTGCACCGGTGCTGTCATCATTGGAGGCAATGACAATAGCGCGATTATTGATTTTCTGGATAGCGCGATAATTGTTGGCCAACGCTTTGCCTTGCTCGTATTCCAAAGATTTGAAAGCATCAACCTACCAGACAATGAGAAGCTATTAAGCATATAAAGTTTTAAATAAATACAACATTCTTATCACCTCATCGATTGCTATGGGGAATGTATGAGCGACCACAATCCATGTTACCGATTCAGCGCATGATGGAGTGGTCAATGAACCCTGATAGGTAATGTAATTATTGATTTCTGGCAAGAGGTCGGTTATCTTAAATGACAGTTTAATCTTTACGGGATTATTGACTTGTTGAAAGCTCATAACCTGCACAAAATCCGTCAATATGCCCTCAACAACAGGATTTCTCTCCATCGAAGCATGATACAAAACACCCAATACCGATAAGCCATCCCTGTTCTGTGTGGCCACGGTCATATTCTCATATTTCGAATTACGATGCACCATATGCATCTCAAATGGGTAACGTACATTGTCGATTGTATGCTCCGACCACCAATGAAAGTGAATTTGTTCCAGTATATAATCATTATCTAAAGGTCCGCCCATAAGTTTCAACTTTACATCGAAGTCAGAAAGTTGCACTGTGTAAGAAATTGAAACAATTAAGAAAATATCACAGTAGGTGTAGATAAATTCAGCTTAATCTTACCCGAATGGCCCGTGTTCACCAATGACGCAGCGGTTATAGTCTTGTCATAGTTTTCTCCCTCCAACTTTTTGCCATAAATCCCCTTTACGGCTTGTCTTAAGCTCAAATTAATGGGAGACTGGCGTTTGCCCGTGTCACATATGCCGCCCCATTTTGGAAAATCTGTAATGTGGATTTAATGAATCTTAATAGATTTGTGTTGTGGCTACAATTTCAAACAAAAAAACAAAACAAAAAAAAAGAAAACGCACGCAAATTGAAGATGTAATTTAATAATTTAACATATTTGGATTAGCTAAAATTATGAACAAATTCCATGCACAAAACTTTTATCATTCATGTAGAAGCCCGCACAGTGCTTAGGGTGAGGAATGAATGAGGAAATGAAAAGGTAGCAATTTTAATCGCATGGTCCTTCTACAATGCAGCACCTACCACCTGTAAATCTTAGGTACTACAGGGTTGCCCATATTCGACGGACCCATCTGGCAACGCCATAACTTTTGACAGAGATGTCAGATCGCTTAATGACATACCGCGTTTGAAGCGTCAGTCCAAGCAGATTTTTACCATGGAACAATACACGCCACGCGAGCGCTCTGAAATAGTTGAAATTTACATTCAACAGAAGGAGTCAATTGTGAAAACTCAACGTGCTTTTAAAATATTAAAAAATGTGAGAAGTGCGCCTTCTAAGAACACCATTAAGCGCTTATACGAAAAATTTTCGACTGGTGAGGCTCTTTCTAATCCGAAGAGGCCAAATAAAAGTCGACCAAGGCGATCGGCCGAGAATATCGCTGCCGTACGAACCAGTGTTGAGAGGTCCCCAAGAACATCCCAAAAACGCCGTTCTCAGCAGTTGGGCATGGCTCGGTCCACTTTACAACGGATTATTCGCGTTGATTTGCATTTGTTCCCGTACAAAATTCAATTGACGCAAAGATTGTTGCCTGCGGACAAGCCTCGTCGATTGGAATGGGCCCAACGAGTCATCGATATGGCCGATGATGACGAGCAATTTTGGAACAAAATTATCATGTCCGATGAAGCCCATTTCACATTGAATGGGACCGTAAATAAGCAAAATTGCCGTATTTACGCCACTGAAAATCCTCAGGAGATTCAAGAATTGCCTCTTCATGACGAAAAAGTTACAGTTTGGTGCGGCATTAGTGCTCCCAAAACGAAAATGGCCATGCTGTTACCATCAACCAGGAGCGTTATCGCGTCATGATGACCAATTTTGTGATGCCAATTATTCGTCGAAAGCGTATGAAGCAGTTCTGGTTTCAACAAGACGGCGCTCCACCGCACACAAGTCGCATAACAATCGATTTTCTGAAGAATTTGTTTCCGGGCCGTTTGATGTCGAAAAGTGGTGATTTGGACTGGCCACCGCGTTCGCCCGATTTGACGCCCGCTGACTTCTTCTTGTGGGGATATTTGAAGTCAAAGGTTTACGTTAACAAGCCAAGGACCGTAGAAGAGCTCAAGGACAACATTCGTGAAGAAATAGCCGCTATTCCGGCCGAAATGTTGGCGAAAACGCTGGAAAATGCTGCAAAAAGGGTACAATACGCCATCAACGCCAGAGGCGGCCATTTGAGAGATATCATATTCAAAAATTGATGTAAACAAATCTACTTGGAACAAATTAAATGAATAAGATTGCCAACCGCCAAATTTTTATTTTTTTCTTTGATTTTTTTTTAAAAAACATGGGTCCGTCGAATATGGGCAACCCTGTATAATACTACTGAGAAACGAATTAAGGTGGACAAGCCCTCTTTGAGACAATACCACATGATATGCATATACAGGGTGGGCCATAAGGGTGTTGGCGGTTTAAATGTTCAATTAAAAAAAAGCTACGATGCATAAAAAAAATATATTTGTATTTTTAAAAAGTAGAAGCATGGGAATT
Source organism: Philornis downsi (assembly GCA_019455685.1). NCBI lineage: Eukaryota > Metazoa > Arthropoda > Insecta > Diptera > Muscidae > Philornis > Philornis downsi. The sequence goes on from JAHXMU010000038.1 coordinate 1,343,837, forward strand.
TTTAAGACTTTAAATAAGATAATAATAGACTTAAATAATGTTGTCCAAATGGCTTCCCTCGGCTGCTTGACACTCTTGGAACAGAAGTCGCATATTTTGAAAAACTCGTTGAAAAGTTGTTCTCGGTATTTTGTTACTTTCCTGAATAATGTTCCTCTTCAACTGCTCTAAATTGGTCGGATTATTCTCGTAGACTTCCGATTTGAGGTAGCCCCATAGAAAATAATCGCATGCAGAGAGATCGGGGCTACGTGGGGGCCATTCAATATCCCCCCTTTTCGAAATGAGTTTTCCAGGAAAAACATTTTTCAGCAGCTCTATGGATACCCTAGCCGTATGACATGTGGCCCCATCCTGTTGAAACCACATCTTCGAGGTATTGCCTTGAAGTTCTTGCAAAGCTGGCACCAAAAAGTCTGCTAACATGTTGCAATAATTGTTCGCTCTAACCGTCATCGCATGCCCTCTTTCGTCCTCAAAAAAGTATGGTCCCATAATACCGGTTTACGTTATCCCAGCCCACACGACAAGCTTAGGGCTGTGAAGTGGACGTTCATGCAAGCGTCGGGGATTAGTCTCGGACCAGAACCGACAATTTTGCTTGTTTACATGGCCATTAAATTGAAAATTGGCCTCATCACTAAAAATCACGTTGTTGAAATTGTTGAACCGCTCTAGCATCAAATTGACAAAGTTAAGTCGGTTATTGGCATCATTGGGTTTTAATTCGTGGACTATCTGAATCTTATAAGCCTTCAAATGTAAATCACGTTTCAAAATTCGTCGTAAAGTTGTTCTTTTGACATCCAAAGACTGACTTCTCTTACGTGTTGACTGTTGCGGATTTCGCTGAACTGAAACACGAACACGCTCCACAATGTCGGCTGATCTTGCAGAAACTGGGCGACCACGAACCGTAATTGGTACTGTTGAGCCAGTTGTTTCGAACATTCTGATCCAGTTTCGTGTCACATTGGCGCTTGGAACTTCACTTAAATCGTGTAAACCGTGTTTATGCCAATACAAACGTCGTGCAGTAATCACTGATTTATTGTTTTCGTAATACGCTCGGACACAAAATGCACGCTGCACTCCCGTGTACGGCTCCATGGCGACTAAATTTCCAGGAAGCGGCGCAGCGAACAACATATCCCCCCGCCACCCCGCGCCACGCGTTACCGAGAAATTGAAGAATTAAATTGCCAACACTCATATGGCCCACGCTGTATTTTGTGTTCCAGAATAAGAATCCAAAACCATACACTTACTTCAGGCTTACTTAATTTAAGTTACTAAACCCTTTTCTATTTACATAAAAAAAATAGAGAATAGCCTCAAAAATTCAGCCGTGCTACAGCTTTAAAACCTCCGCCATAGGCAGCTTCCCAAAATATCTTAAACTATGTATTGGCCCGTTATAAAATAACTGGGTGTGGCTAAAATATTATCTTCTCAGATGTGGTATATCTACCTATTTCATTTGTCTAATAAAGTATCCACTGAAATATAGGGTGATTTTCTAAGATTTAAGTTTTTCAGGTTGGCAACACCGGTTGGTAATGGCGTTCAAACGTCATCTGTTAAAGTGCCATTTCATCATGCAAAGACTAACAAACGAGCAGCGATTGCAAATCCTTGAAATTTATTATCATTATTATTTTTATTATTCGTTCTCTGTGGCAAATGTGCATCGTTTGATACGACCATTGTATCGTCATAATCGACCTGCTAAATCAACAATTCGTGCTGTTATCTCCAAAATTCACACCAAATTTACTTTGTTGGACATAAAACCATCGACTCGCATGCGTGCAGTCCGTACCGAACAAAATATTGCAGCCGTAGCGACCAGTGTTAATGACGATCGTGAAATGTCAATTCGTCGCCGTTCTCAGCGATTGGGCATGCGTTACTCAACAATAAGGAATTATTATTTTTTTTTTTTTTTTTTTTGCCCCAATGACTTAGTTGAACTAGGTTGACATGTGGTTTCATCGGGACGGTGCAAACAATGGATATGTTGAGGAAAGAATTTGGTGAGCAACTTATCTCTCGATAAGTTGTGTGATCTGTGAGTTGGATCCCAAGATCTTGCGATTTAACGCCTCTTGATTATTTCTTGTGGGATTGTGTCAAGTCGTTAGTCTATGTGGACAACCCGAACACTACCGAAGCCTTACAGCATAACATAACACGCGTTATTCGTGGAATACAGATCGAAACGCTCGAAATGTGTCGATTGGACATTTTGAAACGAAGTCGCGGACAACATTTACATGAAATTATCTTTAAAAATTAAATGGCAAAGACCAATTTATCAATTCCAATAAAAAATTGTAATATATGATGCAAATTTGAGTGCTTTATTCGATTTAAAAAAAAAAACTACGATTAAAAAATCACCCTTTATATCCATTGCTCAAACGAATGAGGTATAAATCATATAACAAGAAAACTGCCTAACGAATTGAAACTATGAGACGAAATTCGTTGGAACTGGATTTAGTTACCTTCTAACAAATTTTAATATTCTGTACCGCTTAATATAATTTCCCAGCAAAAGAAGTGCTTCCGTGGAAACTGAAATTCACTGCAATTTTTAGAGCAAAGTGCTGAAAATTTGCGTAATCACCAATGAATTTAACATAGACTTGTCATAGAAAGGAGGTGGGTTCTTCACATTTTCATGAGAGTTATCGTAGCAATAAAAAAGCTGTCATTTTGGAATAAGTTTTCATTTGACCAAAGAAATTTTGTTTTTGCATCAAAGTTTTCAGACCGAAATTAGATCAGAAAACAGTGTTTATATCAAATATGATTATGTGGCAGTCGAATCCAAACCAATTAATAGTATTTAAATGTAATTCCATTTACTAAGGACTATCGAGTTTGTTTAGATTTGGAAGAGGTATAAAAATGCTTTCTTGGAAATGATAAATATGCACCTCCAGCACTTTTGAATGACCTCCAGTTTTCTTTTGCTGGGTTGTGTCATAGGTGGTCCTTCCACCCAAATCCATAAATATCGCAAAACTACAAATAACTGACATTTAGGAAGAATATCTGGACTCTGATTAATGTGATCGAAATTGATTTTTATATCAACCCGAGGGTATTTTTTTGTACTATGGCCACAATAGGAAAAATTGTTTGGGGAAGCTAAGCACTAAACCATTTTCTAGGAAAAATATTCTTCTGTAACAGCTTCTACGGTCGTAATTGGCAGATGTGAAACTGAACTTTCAACAATTTATAAGAGATTGATATAATTATTGGCGTAGTTGTTAAAAATTGCTAAAGAAGTGCAACTTTTGATTAAAACTTCAAAGAAAAAACGGAATAAGCCACTATATTATGTATGAATATAGGACTTTTATTAACATCCGATTATCTGATGATATGATATGATGATATCCATTCCGCTATAGACTAGAATGCGTGGTCGAGACGCCGAAAGTTTGATTGAACCAAATTTGCGTTGTCTCATTATTTTCTTTATTATTTTCTTATGTCAATTAATTTTTAAGAAAAATTTGAATTCTGTATTTATTTTTATTTATTCGACATCTTTTCAGTTATTTTAATGTCTCTATAAAAATAAATAAGCTCTACATCAAGTATTTCATTTGTAAACTCGTAATATAATTATTTTATTCCATATTTTGACCCTCCCTCATCCATCTTCAGGATTGACAAACAATCGCTAATTAAGCCAAATTTTCTCTGAGACCATAGACCATCGCCGTTGTCTTTTTATCTGGCTTTTTTAGGGGTTTGTCATGAGATTTCTAATAAAATTGTTATAACTGCATCGCTATAAGGGCGGTCCCAAAACTAGGCAACATGACATTTAGATGATACCAGTAGCTTGAAAACAAATATTTTGGTAAAAAAAATGGCAACCTTATAAAACATATGTTTCAAGTTTCAAGCAGCCACATTGTTTAGTATTTTTATTTGAGCCTTCAAAATTAAACGATCTTAGTAAATTTGTAAACATGGAAAAAAATTGGTCGCCATTATTTAATTCAATACTTCTATTTGAAAGGTTTCAGTCCAACCAATATTAAAGACGAGCTAGATTCTACTCTGGGATAGTCTGCTTCTTCGTTTACGATTGTAAAATATTAGGCAGCAGAGTTTAAACGAGGCCGAACGAGCTATCAAGACAAACACTGTAGTGTTGTTTAGGTGTCCACGCCAGACACGGTTAAGAAAATCTACAAAATGGTATTGCATGACTGTCGGCTGAAGTTTCAAAGCAACATTTCAAACAGCGCTATACACCGCGTATTGACCAAAGATTTCAAGATGAGAAAGCTGTGTGCAAGATGGCTGCCACGCTTGCTTTCAATAGAGCAAAAACAGCGCCGTGAAGATGTTTCAGTAGAGTGTTTGGTGATGTTTCACCACAATGAAGACGAATTTTTGCGCCGATTTATAAGCATGGATGAGACATAGGTCCACCGCTTCACACCTAAGACAAAAGGTCAAACAAAAACAGTCAAAACAGTGGACTGGAGTGGGAGAATCGTGCCCAAAAAAGGCAAAGACGGTTCCATCTACAGCCAAGGTCATGGCGTCTGTTTTGTTTTTTTTTTTTTTTTTTGATGCACATGGGATTATTTTTTATATGGCCAAAGTTAATGAATCAAAGTTCGAATTGCTCCATCACGCATCTCAGACTATTTTCAATTTCCAAACTTGAGAAAATTTCTCGGTAGTAGCGGTAGCGTTTCAGTCCAAATTCTTGCTATTACTCATGAACACGTAGCACTGTGCCGTCCCATTTAAAAAAAGAAAAAAAATCAATTCATATTCATAAACATCTCTTGTCTGTTTTGTCTAATTTAAGCGATCCTATTAATGTCAGCGTTAGATTACTTTCGCTCAGGCATTCCACTGGAATTTGGACTCACAATTGTGTGAATGTTTTCCAGATTAAATAAATTCACGTAAATATTTTACCTTCATTCTCATTGTAATCTGGATAGCCCCAATGAGACTCACTGGCTAAACCGCACGAGCAAAGGAAACCTGCAATCAAATAGAGAGAAAGGAAGAAAGGGGGAAAAAGATGAAAATTTGTATAATAAACAATAAGATGATATGAGAGATGTCCATAAACTACTGTATTTAGTAATATAAAGATTGTCTCTAAAGAAAGATAAGGTGTAGTAGACATTAATATAAATTGCTCCTACTAAGACTACATGTAAGAGAACAATTTATCTGCATCTAAACGTATAAATAACGATAAATTTGTATGTACATGGATGTAAAGTAATGTTTGAATTCATCGCATCATCATCATAATTTGAGATATTCATTTGGTCAGTTCTTCTGCCGTGATGCGATGTGACTGGGGGATATTGAATGGCTTATTTAGGCAGAAAGTTAAGTGAGAAGCGTTTAAATTCCACAACTGCCACACAATATCTTTTCATCAGAACTTATTCAAGAATTTTTGGTCTTTTTTTTTGTGAAAATGTGTTGTTTGTAGTTGGTTTTTTATATACATATTCATGCTATTGTGTGAGTTTAGAAATGTTTGCCAAAAGCAAAAAAATAATTGCATTATTTCTGTATCAACGAAAATAAAATTCCTTTAATTAGAAAGTATACGTAAAAATATCTACAAAAAACCATCCTATTGTATACACGGATTGCCAAGACTAAATGAAATACATGTAGTAATCTTGAACAAATTAAGTGGGGAATAATTCAACTGAATGCAAATTGAGAATGTTTGGATAAATGTTTTGAGTTAGTTTTTTTCATCAAAAATACTACCAAAATGAAAGTACTAAGGTGGCCGATTTATATTGCCTAGTATTAAGCAGCATCTACAATGCCATCAAAAACCTTCGTTGAGCATCTGCAATGTAAGCAACAATTTTTTCGAAAACATTCGAACAAACAGCTGATTGACTGACTGTTTAAATTTTCCCGAATAAAGAAGCTTTGCACCTCAACATCAACTAAGACGTAGGAAAATATATGCAGTAATTTTAAACAAAAGAAGTTGGACATAAATTGCATGAATTAAGTGCAACTGAATGAACATTATGAACATACAAACAAATGTTCTGAATTGGTTTTTTTTTATTGGAGATACCACTAGAATGGGAGTGTTAAGCCGGCTGCTTTATATTGCCAATTATTAAGCAGCATCTACTATGTCAGCAACACTTTCGTTAGGCGTCTACAATGTAGGAAAAATTTTTTTTCGAGAACTTTTGAATAAATAGCTGGTTGGCTGATGTTTACATTTTCACGAATATAAAAACTCAACCTCAACCCCGAGCCTCGTAGCAAATTTAGATTTATGACGTATTTCTGAACACAGTTCCATTAATCATGGACTACATTTTTTAAATGATTTTTTCTCCACGATCATTTTAACAAAAGTGGAATATTGTAGACATATTTGCATTCATTTGCAATAAACCGATGACGTCACTATTAACATTTAATTTTTATATTTTAATACACAAAGTATTTACTAGCGACACATATTACACATATTATTATTATTTAAAAGTTTTGGAAACAAATAGTTTACATTTTCACCGATAATTCTGAAATGGAATTAAAAAAATCTCACCTTATTTCTTTCATGATATTTTGCTTGGGACGAAACAAAATCAAATCCGAAAATAACTTTAATTAGTTTCAGTTACTGGAATCTAAATTAAAAATTTACAAAATTTTTATTCTGATTCCGGCCAAAAATTCCAAAAATGTATTGAATATTGTTTCTGTTTCATACATTCAGAACAAAATTATAAATAATTTTCACTTCGATTCTCAAATCCGAAATGAACTTAGAAACAATTACGATTCTGATTTAGTTTATGAGAAGTTTTGTTTGTATTTCTTCTGAAAAAGACAGACAATTTAGTTGAGCAGCTGGGAAAATTTCTGAGAGCCTGGTGCAGGTCTTTTTCTCTACCAAGAAATAGAACTAAAACAGACTAATAAACGAAATTGCACAAAATTATAATTTCGTTTCACATTTTCGAAAGAAATATCTATTTCATTATGTTTCGATAGAGAAACGGAATCAGTTTCAGTTTCAAATTACGATTCGGGTTAGAATCGAATGAATGAATGTATGAAGTCAGTTGTCGTTTTAAATATGGATCAAAAACAAATTTGTTATGTATTTCTAATAAATTTACAATATCAAACCCAAAACAAGACTGAACTTTCGTGAAAGCCCCTGGTTTGAAACCACTATTATTGAGTTATTCGAATACCGGTGACACGTCGCTTGCAAAATAATGGAACCTGGTTGCGTTATAAAATAATATAAAATAATAAATCGTCTTCAATTTCAATGATTTCAACAACTCATAACTTTTCTACGCAATTTGAAATTCTCCACAAAATGTCTTACTATATAAGTTTATATAGGGCGGTATTCATAAATATTTGTTAAGTTTTCGATAAGTAATTATTTTTGAAACGCTTTAACTCAGCCTATCAAATTGTACATATATTATGCCGTTATACAGCTGTCATTTCTAACTTCAATTTGTGAAATGTCAACATTTTCAACAGTCAGTTTACTTTTAAACCGGATTATGAATACGCAGACTCAACATTTTCGCTATGTTTTACTCTCTTATCTCAGAAAAGGTAAAAATACGGAGCACGGAGCGCTCGACGGAAATTGTTTCACGAAATTCCGTTCTTGAAATATTTTACTCAATGATGCCAGCCAAATGAGATTGGCGAGTATGAAATCAAGGCCGTTTATAGAGTTGGTACAACATGTTTCTGTTCGATAAGTCTCAGAAAAGCTGAATGTAATATGCACGACCATTAAAAACAATTTAAAATGACTTAGACTCATCAAAAAGTTCAATATTTGAATTCCGTGCGAACTAAAGGAAATCCTTCTTAAACACGAGCAAAATAATCATTTTTTGAAACGCATTGTCACTGGGGAAGAAAAATTACAGCAATGTCGAACGAAAAAGATCCTGAACCAAACAAATATAATGTGCTGAAACTCCATAAAAGGCTGATTTGCACCAAGAAAAAGTTATGTTTGCGCCTTGCGAATTTCCGCCAATTCCGCAATTTTGCAAATTTTTGGAAGGGAATGTGTTTCAATATAGATATGGACCTAAAAACCGAGTTGTTCCAGTATTTTTCTGAGAAGGATCAGTCATTCTTCCATTGTGAGATCCAAAATTTTCCTGCATGATGGCGGAAAGTCATTGAACAAAATTGCTCTTATATTTCATCAAATATTTTTTTAACTAATTATTTGAATAAAAATTATTATTTATAATTATTATTATAATTATTTGAATAATTTTAAATATACTTTGAGTAAAATACCGGAAACCAGTTTCTAACTAATCCAATGATATATTGATACTCTGATATGTTGATTTAGAAATTAAAAAAAAAAATCGGGAAAAAATTTATTTTTTTTATTTTAATTTTATAACGTGATGCTGATTTGTGATTTGAATCTTTTAATCCTAACAATATTAATTTCCACGCCGTAATAAAGTGAAAAAAGCGATCTGAACTTTTTTACCTCAGCCAATATGTTTTGTGATATTTTATATAAGATATAGTAAAAAAATCCATAATTTTTCCGATAGATGGCTTAACCACGATATATCGTACAGATTTATCGCGTTGTTCAAATGCGATCGGACTACGATAGATGGCGTTAGAAAGACAAACTTTTTTACTCAAAAAAACTGCTACTTATTTCTAAATTACTAAACAAATTATGGTCCATTTGTCGTTGCTGATTTCCTCTAATTTTAAATATTCATTCAGTACATTAAGAACCCTTTGCTTTCATGTGGATTAACATGCTAGACATTCCAATGCACAAAAATGGTTGAGTAATTTTATAATGTGATGTCTTCAGTTTTAGTTTCCTTCTTTTCTCACTCAAACATAAAAACCTTCAACTTGACATCGCAAAGGCAGCAACCATAAAATTCTTTACGAAAAAAATAAATAAATAAATACAAAACAGAATCTGACCGATGTTTCTAAAATTGCACTGAGAAAAATAAGATAACATAACAGATAGTAGACAAATGGGTTTCAATTATGAAAGTGTCATTTAAAACAATTTATAATGAATTTTAACGAACATTATACAATCATGTTTTATTATTGTATATATAAAAAAATATATGTCATATTTCATTTCTTTCTAGTTTTCTTTCTTAATTTAGAACGATGTTATTACACATTTCAAAGGCCATTTAAAATGCCAGATGATGATATATTTTGTCAACACATGGCAAATTTCAGGCATTAGAAACTTATATACATTCCAAGACAATTTTTTTTATTTTTGAAAAATTTAAATGTTTATTACGCAGATGTTATTACTACAACGCTGCGATATATATTTTTTATTATTTCAATATACTCGTATATTCTTGTTGTTTTTTTTATGTAATAAAATTTTCGCTGTGTTTTTTCGTATTTTTTTTTCGTTTTTGCTTTTGTTAACGCTTAATGCACAAGTGTTTTTTGGGGGAAGAATTGATACTAATTAAAACCTGCACAGATGCCAAATAAAAAAAATTTAATGATTGTCATCGTGGTATCCAACTGTAGCTGCTGACCAGAGGAAGAGCATCATCATGATCCATCCATCCATCGCTTAGTTGGCTCTTTGCTATGACATTTTTTATATTAATTTAAATACAAATTTCCGCAGACCACGCGAGTAGAGTATTAAACAAAAAAACCTATACATATACAAATATTTAACAATCTACTCTTCTGGGAGGGTGGAGGATAAAGAAGAAATAAAATTGTCTTTGCTATGACACTCCTCGAACAGTTTTTGACGATTTTTCTCTGTGTCTATAATGATCGTAATAATTTACGTCATATTTTTCAATATCAATACTTCAAGTTTTCAAATGGAATATGAACATTAAAAATTTAGATCAGAGTATCGGCTGAGAAACACGTAGCGTTACGTATCTGTAATACAGAAGTAGATAAAAAATGATGTATATCAAAATTGAAAATGGCAAATGTGAATATATTCAAGCTTCAAAGCCGCTGGAAACTAGTCTTTAATTGATTTTTAAATGTGACGAAAAATAAAAACAAAAAAGTTCAAATATTATAAATTTTAATATGTTTATATTTCGTGATCGATTAAAAAAAAACAAGTATTTATCGAAAAAATGTTTGTTAAAATGCACAATTTGGGAATTTGTTTCATAGAAATAATATCGTCTAAATATAAATCCAGATTCTCGAACAGATTTTGAAACTTTACGTAAACGTTTTTGAAGTGTTGGGGATGTTCAACACTTCAGGTTTAATTAAAGCCGCACAGTGGGCTTTAAAGTACTGTACCAAATTTGTACACTTTGTTATTATGCTGCCAAAACCACTTTTTTGCCTGAACCAGTTTTTACGTCATCGTATAGAGTCTGGAAATATCTGCAAAAAAGCATATTTACATGCCCCCATCATCTCTTATAGCTTGGGAGCTACGCGATTTGGAACGTACATATATTTTTTTAAAAATTTTTTTCCGACTAATTACAGTTTTTTTGCCGATTATAAAGCTAATTGACGTCTGATTTTTTCGGAAAATATATCTACGAACGGCAAAACAATTTCACATAAACTTTGTTTTCATTGTAAACCCAAGCTCAAGACCAATTTGGCCTTTTGCAAAACTCGGTTCACGAAAAAAAAAATACGATTAATTAATACAATTTCATGTAAACTTTGTTTTTATGTTAACTCAAACTCAAGATCTACTTAGCTCTTTGTAAAACACGGTTCACGAAAAGAACTTTTGCCATACTGATAATCTCACAATATCAGGCTGTCTGTATAGCTATTACAGATCCCGCCACGAATCCTCATCAACAGACTGAGCATAATAATTGTGAACAGTTTATCAGGTCTTATGCATTTGAAACTCTCAACTTAATGAGAATTCTCCTTGATTGCACACATTCGAAAAACATCACAAATATTTCCTTATGCAAAACATACGCAAAACTTTTCTTCTTTATTTTTGTTGGCCATCGGCTTTCAAACAATATTATTTTGTTGTCGGTTTCACACGTAAACTTTAAAAAGATACGATACAATACGAAAGTTTTGTGTTCGATAAAGTCAGCTGTAGGTAGGTTACTTTTTAAAATGGAGGTAAAAAATTAGACCATTCGATACACTCTTCAATAACATTACGATCAACGATAAAGGGCGGAGCAGGCGACCAGAAAAGCCTAGAGCTGTTTATGTTTATGCCTCAGCAAAGTAGGGTTCCAACGATTTCATTGTGGTAGTATGGTCGTCGAATAAAAAGGTACTCCCCGATTGGGCAATGTTTGAAAATATCGAAAAAATCATTAAAATCATCTGGTCGGACTGACATCTGTTTACTTATTTCATTAGTTAGGAACTGAACATTAGTCAGAAAATCGTTTGGAACCATTGAACCAATAAAGCCACTCTCAAGAAGAAGCTCAATGAACAGGTGTTCCAGAATTTATCGCAAACGAACATTCTGCGACTTATTAACGGCTATTGAAATGGAACGGTATCGACCAATTGAAGCGAGCGATGACTTGAGATGAAAAATGAGTCAAATATTAGTACAAAAATTGAAAAAAGTCATAATAGAAGCACGTTGGCCCAAATGATGGCAAACCTCGAATTGACGTCAAAAAAAAGTATAGCTGCATGTTTGGTGTAATTGGAAGGGAATTAAGTTGAGTTGCTTTCATTAAGTCAAACACTAAATTCAGACTTCTACCACAAATTACGTAACAGATTGAAGCAGGTGATCGATCAGAATTGACAGAATTATTCTGTCCAATTAAGACAATACCAGGTATACACATCTTTCACGACGTGCCTAAAAACTCGAAAGTTTTAGTAGGAAGTTTTGTCGCAACCGTCATGTCTTAGTACCAAGCGATTATCACCATTTTAAGCATTTGTTAAACTTTCTTGATGGTTCAAAATCTGCATTAAGAAAGACTGGTGTACTATTTTTCGAATAGGAAGAGGCTTTCAAACGCGCAATTATAAAGATCTCTTTAAAATGAACAGAAGTTATCGAACAAAACGGCCTATATTTGATTTGAATCTGATAATACTAACAATATTAATTTCATCATCGTAATAAAATGAAAGAAAAACGATCCGAACTTTTTACTTCAGCCAATACGTTTTGTGATATTTTATATAAAATATAGTAAAAAGAAATCCATAATTTTTCCGATAGATGGCTTAACTAAATTGTATATTGCGTTATACAAGTGCGATCGGGTAACGGTAGATGGGGTTAGAAAAATAAGATTTTGCACTCAAAAAAATTGCTAAAACTACTTTGTGATTACTTGACTCAGTATTATTTGAATGCGTTTCGCCAAACGGACACTAGCAAAAAGAAAATATGCCAATTTTACAGATTTCTTCAATAAATCGGAGGAAGCGATGGCTGTAAGTGTGTATAGTGCTTATAGTGGTAACAGTGTGACATTCTTCTTAAACGCAATTTTGGTTTCGTCCGGTAATTTTGATGTCAAGGTTGCAACACAACCTGGAAGGCCAATTGTGGAAAATGTCGGAAATGGAAATCCTCAATTCCGATCGTCATGTAAACACTGTTTCAACTACCCAGGAGCTAAACTTTGCACAAAAAACTGTCTGACACCACTTAATTTGACCTGGACAAAAAAAGAAACTCGAGGTATGGGTATCACACGATTTAACGCAAAGAAAACCTTATGGACTGAATTTGCACTATAAATCGCTAAAGAATTACAACGAAATTAACCCATTTCTGAAGCGAATGCAGACTGATAATGAAAAGTGGCTCAGTTACGACAATTTCAATGTAAACGGTGGCGGCCGGTGAGGCTGCGCAAATGGTGGCCAGGCCAGAACTGGCATTCAGATAGGTTTTACTGTGTATATGGCGCTATGAGTTGCTCCCCTACACAGCTAAACTATAAACCTATATATCAACAATTGCACCATCTGCAGGAAACTATCCAGCAGTTCAAGTCCAGAAAAGACCAACCAATTTGAGCAATAGGTGAGTAATCATATTTCATTAGGACAATACTAGGCGGGGAACTTGGTTGGGAGGTTGTTATGCATCCATATTATGGTTCGGATCTAGCACCAAGTGATTACCACCTATTCCTGTTCAGAGCGAATGATGTTACTGTTGAAAAATCCATCTCAAGGGAAGCTCGTGAAAATCGACTGTGCCAGTTTTTAATCAGTAAGAAAGATACTTTCTATGAAAGATGCATAACACAAAGTGATTGCTGAAGAGAATTTGTTAATGAACCTAATTTTGCAAAGCACAAAACTGATGCAATCCTAAATGCAAAAATAAGAACATTAAATGATCCATCAATAAAATGCTAAATTCAAAATAACAACAAATTACAGAATAAAATGATGCTTATTTGATCTAAATCTGATCAGTTTACTTATGCTAAATAAAATCAGAGAAAAATGGATTTGTTTTTATTATAATACTAGCCGACCCGGCAAACGTTGCTTTGCCTTCAAATTTTATTTTTATTGGAAATGTTTCATGCCAATCGGTCTATTATAATAAGAAACGCCTATATTTGCAGAAGAACTTAAAATATGTTCACTCAACCGAAACACAAAATTCTGTTTAAATACCGTTAGCAGGAGCAGAAATAATTGCTTTTTAATTTGTAGTTTGTATAGGAGGTACCACTCCCAATTGTCCAATCCCGCCCATATTTGCAGCAGCACTTAAGATATGTACACCAAACCGATGTACCAAATTTTGTTCAAATACCGTAAACAGGAGCAGAAATATTGGATATTTAATTTATGGTTTGTATGGGAGGTACCACGCCCCATTGTCCAATCCCGCCCTTATTTGCAGTAGCACTTAAGATATGTACACCAAACCTACGCACCAAATTTTGTTCAAATACCGTAAGCAGGAGCAGAAATAATTGATTTTTAATTTTTTGTTTGTATGGGAGGTACCACGCCCCTTTGTCCAATTGGACCGAATTGTAAATCTAAACCATCCCGGGCACCACCCAGATGCATATACAAAAATTTATGCAAAGCGGTTCAGCCGTTCTGGAGTTTTAAGCATCGGAACAAACCACGATTCATTTTTATATATATAGATATATAGATATTATTGTATTATAATAACAAAAGGCTACGTCTTAAAAAAACAATGCAAAATAGTTTCGAAATATTTGGCGTAAGTCTGATGAGACACGATGTAGATTAGATGCATAAATAAAATTAATTTTTTAATTAATTTTGCTTATAAAATGATCGTTTTTCACTCGACATCAGATAGATATCATGAGCCGACATCCACATTTAAATACTTTACCTTAAATCTAACATCAAGAGAGCTTCTTTTACCTTTGTTGCTAAACCCATTCATTAAATTTTATGCTGATTATGCATTGGTCGCCAAAATCTGAAAGCATTGCTAAAATGCAGCACTTGATTTCAAATTACATGCTTTTCGATTATCATAATCAGCCCTAATAAATTTATAAAAATACTAATTAATTTACAATTTCGGTGTTTATTGATTTATTAATTAAAAGACGTTAGCCTCGTATGTGATTGCCCCAGTTGGTTTCACTGATTGCAATGCGATTTACGATTTACATATCAGTAATTATTATTGATTTAATTAAAGAGTAAGCAAACAATTTTATGCATAACACTTATCATTGCACCGCAATAAATGCAGCCATAAATAACACAATAAATGCGAGCTGATCGCTGAATACAATTTTTTTAATGTAATTAATTTTACGAAGCACAGAAAAAGACACAATTCGAAATGCAAAAATGGGATCATTAAATGATCCATCAAAAGAGCACCAGCATCACTCGCCATTGTCTATCAGTCAGTGTAATGTAAACACAAAGTGGCTTCGCACGCTACGCTTACCAGTCGATGACAGCTGCAAGCAGCACTCGAGGGTGCAAAAGATAATTGGTCTATTTTTGCATTTGACAATAACAGACGCCAATCACACAGTAATTATTTGTTATACATTTAATATGTTTGTTATTGTTGTCAGCGAAAAGTGAAAAATTGTGAAAATACCCACTCACTTACTCACTGGCGCTCATGACAGGCGTAATGGCCATAATGACAGACATGACAAATGACTGAGGGTGGTAGGTGGGTAGGAAAGACATTGATGTAAAATACATAATAAACAAATATTTTGTATAAACAAATACGGAAAGAAGGGATGGAGTAAAGTAACAATTGTATACAACTTTAAATGTTTATTTGAAAGTTCATATTTAAAATTAAGTAGTTGAATGAATTTAAACACTAAAAGTAATCACATAAGCATATCATTTTAAATATATATCTCGCTTCTTTCGAGTAGAGCTGCAATTAAATCGGATATTTACAAAACGGATTTCTAGATGCTGATTAATGCCATTGGCAGTCTAGAAGTCCTAGCCATGGAAAACGAGTTATTTGCAGGATAAAAAATAACGCAGACAAACAAAATTTGCATTTGATATTTGTCAAAATTTTGGGCAGATCTATACATATATATGCATATTCCGAAGTTTAACGCAGCCTCCAGAAATTCAACGTAAACTAGCCATCGTGGAACTATTCACTAATTTGAAAATTACAGATTTTTTTCGCTTTGAATATCAATATTTTACAAGCATGACGACAAACCGAAAGAACACGCATGCTACACGCTACAAAGTAGACCCTTTTCGAAATAATAAACTCATCCCAAAGAATAATTCAATCATCAAAATATTTTTCAAATGCCCTTTCAGAAAAATATTCTATATTATTAACGTATTTTATTGACTGAATATGCCTGTCTCGAAGTTGTAACTTGAGTTCAGGAAAGAGAAAAAGGCAGCTGGGTCCATATTAGGTGAAAACGGTGATTAATCGAAGATATTTGTTTAGCTTTCGGTCAAAAATTCATTCGCAATTATAGCCTTTTGAGATAGCTCGTTATTGTGAAGCAAAATTCAAGAGATAAATTTTCTCAAATATAGCCTTTTCCAACGAATTTGCTCCCTGAAACGTCACACAATGCTCAGATGAAACTCTTTGTTTGCCATCTGATCGCATGGCAATAATTTCGACTGCACAACACTGCGATAATCAAAGAAAACAATCAATATAGCCTTAGATTTTGATCAACTTTGATGTGTTTTTGCGATTTCATCCCACTTGGAAGGCGGCACTACGAAATTTGTTGACTGGTTTGCACGATAAATTCGTAAACCTATGCCTCACCGCTACTTGCAATGCATTTTATGAACGTGAATAGGAACTGCCTCGTTCTAGTACTCATTACGCGATTGAGTTTTTGAAGAAAATTCAAGTCTGTCGGTACTAGTGGAGTGACAACTCGTTTCATATGGAAACAGTCGTGGAAAATGGTACGAAGTGATCCGCGAGACACTATTTGTCTTAAACTTAATTACGACTATTAGTCACGCACTTCAGTGAACGCACTTTATCGATGTTAACTTCAATAGACGACGTTGATGGCCGACCAGAGTGAGATAAATCTTCCACCACATCTTGACCGATTCTGAATGTAACATACAGGGTGGCGCATCAATTGCAATGCAATAAGAAATTTAAATAACCTTTTTTTAATCGACGTATTTTACTTATTATGTTTTATTTTTTTTTTATTGCACATAAACTTCAATTTTATTTTATAATTGCTAATTGCTTTTGAATGATTTTGAATGAATTGCTGATCAGAAAATTATTCATTGCGGACTGAAAGGATGAAGTCGGCATCGCCTCACTTATTATTTTAATGGGCTGCTTCAATTCAGTCAAATTCCTTGGTTTCGTTTTGTACACCTCTTACATGACAAAACCCCATAACAAAAAGTCTGGTGCAGTCAGGTCAGTTGACCTTGGGGGCGAACGGAAAATGGAGTTTCTGGATGTTAATTTGCTTGGGAAAATTTGTTTCATTGCTGGAAGCAAAAGCAGTTGAAAAGAATACGTCTTCGGCGAAGTTTGAAGTAAAAAAACTTCTTTAAAATCTTCAAATAACGGTCGCCATTAATAGTTGACAGTAGCACGATTCGTGCGCCACCTTGTACTTTCCACATACACGTGTTTTTTATAAAATCGATCCGTGCCTCTGTAACATTTTCAGCAATCTGACACTCGAAATTCCATTTGCGATGCAAAATTTGAGACGAAATCGAGCACTGCAAACAGACTATGTTGCAGATCTCTCTCAAACTCCGCGCCAGTATAGAGGACAGTAATGGCAACTTAATGACAAAAACTATTTTGGCAAATTTAGGCGGGCTTTATAAGTGATTAGTTCTCTTCTTTGTTTTTTTTTTTTGACAAAACATGTTTCGTTATTAGTAATTTTTTTTTTGCCCGGTCAAACCGACATCAGTAAAATTCTCTGGGAAAACATTAATTTTAGTAATATTTATATTCGTTTCTATAATTTAAAGGAAAATATGAAAATGATACTACGTTTAGCCTCAACTATTCCATTCCAATGAACTTCAAATCAAACAGACAAGTGTTTAGTTATAGCACTCCTTTTCGAACCATTGATATCTTATTTATTTCAATAACACTTTAATAGTTAACATATAAAAGGCATAAATCGTACCTAATTTTTCAAAATATTTCTAATCTAAAGTGGGTTATTTTGTGTGTTTGTATTCAAGTGTATTTTACACATAAATATTTAAAAGTGTATATTAAGATATGACTTTTGATTGGCAGATTCTTGACTTGCTATTGATTTTTTGTTTTCTTCTAAACACAAATCGAATCGCATTCATCAGAATTTTTATTTTAATTATTGCTTTGTTGACATTTATGTTTATTATTGGAC
This sequence comes from Philornis downsi, assembly GCA_019455685.1. Taxonomy (NCBI): domain Eukaryota; kingdom Metazoa; phylum Arthropoda; class Insecta; order Diptera; family Muscidae; genus Philornis; species Philornis downsi. The sequence continues at coordinate 1,361,749 of JAHXMU010000038.1, forward strand.
AAGATAAAGTGAAAAGTCAAACAATAAACAAGAAATATTTATATCACCCTTGGCCGATCACCACTTTCCTCTGTTTGATCTTTAGAAATTCAATTAACAAATATATGCCTGATATTAATCAAGTGGTTCAAGTGCCTTTGAAATGGTAGGTAATAGTAATAAAAACAATTCTGTTTAAATGTCAAATCCAATGACTGACGGTTCATTCACGCACATATTTTTGTCGCCCAAAAGAGGCCGATTTAGTTAACACACCCGTCTCTGCCATACTGGCCTCATGCCGAGCAATTTTTATCATTCGCTATGAAATGTCTGGGGGTGGCATTTCAATAGAGCATATCTGTGCTAATGTTTGTAATCACTTTTAGACTGAACTACTAAATTTTTCAGATTCTTAATGGATAATTCATGGACACACACAGACTATGGTGGTGGATGACTTTGTTGGAAAACGTTCAAAATATACTCATATATACAAAATATTGCATTGTTATGTGTGAAGTAGGCAAAAGTTTCTAAAATTTCTAATAAACCAGCACATTATATCGTAGATGAACAAATTTTATAGAAAAATATTATTGCTGTAGAAGAAGAAAATATAAATGAAAAATTCTCAATCTCTCTCTTTTTCTCAATGAAAGTCTCACTTTCAAGTTTTATCGTATTGTATTGGATTGGCAAGAAAGTAATTTGGTGTTTTTTTTTTTTTTTTGTTTTTTTTTTTTTTTTTTTTTTTTGATTAAAGTAAATTTTTGATCCAAGTAATCAACTTTAATGCACAATGTACGAGTACGTGCCATTTTGTTCAATAGCCTTTTGCCGTCGTTCATACAAGTTTTTGTTATCAGATTGTGTGAATGACTGACCTTTCCTTGCAAAATACTCAAACAACTCGATATTTAGGTCACCAACTATATTGAAAGATTTTTCAGAAAAACCAAAATTCAAAGGTGCTCGATCAAGATTATAAGGTGGATGTGACATCACCTCTCCGTTGGAGCATTTGAAAATCAACAGCGCACGAAATGCTCGAGAAAGTAGTGGAAAACTATCTCAAAAGGATCGACTGCTGCACGTCATTTAAATTACATTTTCTTTCGTACATGCTAAGGTCCAAGCATTATAATGAAATGAAAGTTTCATCGAAATCATAGTTTTATGTGTTTTTTATTTAATCTTACTTTTGAAATCGAAAAATGGATAACCCGGTACGAGCGGACGGATTCTGGGAATATTAAAATAAAAGGTCGCAGAAAATGAATTAAAGTCCTTGATAATAACATCGAAGAGAGTTACAGAAGACGGCGATCAAATTGTCATTGAAACTATCAGGTTTCTAAGGTCTTCTTTGAAGTTGGTTGAATGATTTCGGCGAACAAAGGACACTTGGAGTTGTTTACTACCTGGAGCTTTTAATCAATCGACGATGTGCATCATACCGTCGCCTAAGTAAGATAATGAATAAGTTTAAGTTTTGATATCTGACAACATTATCGTTAGGTTTATAGTTTTAACGGCTTGTATAACCAGAATGTTTTGCTAAACGAGTGCTGGCTACATTTAAAAAAAATTATATTAGGCGCGCAATTAAGTTCCCGCTGTTTGTCAACAGATGGCGTGGGTAAGCGGGTGTTTCCTAGGATGCTTTGTACCGCTTACCCCTAAAACGCAAAGCCCCTCTACCCGATCCTGTAATTAAGCAGGCAAAGGATGATGCTTTGCGTAAAAAAAAAAACGAAGCAGTGTGGCCTAGGAACAGGTGGATTATGTCTTGGGATCCACCTATAATATGACATCAAACTGACTTTGGAACTCGTTTTTCGGAAACCAAGTAAAGGGGAGAGTCATAGTTTAACAAGACAATTACACACCCTGGCAACAGGAGCGAACATAGAGAAGCCGTCGGGAAATATCGGGAGATTTATCTTCTCCGTTTTAATAGTCGTACGACCAAGGAGTTCCTTCGTGGAGAGATATGGTTAATAGACTAGAGGAGCACGGCATTAATTTGCTGTGTTGATATTTTCTCCTCGGACATTGAAAATCTATGCCGTAGATAATGGATTACCAGTTCCATGCGAAGTATGATAAAGCAAAACTGGAGTAGCTTGTCTGCGAAACCCAAACCAGAGGGTTCTTCTCTTCTGGTAGCACGTGTGACCAGGGGCCCAAGGAACATTGTTCCTTCCTGGTCGATGACGTTGGACCCCTTGTGGGAGCATCGTGCTGGTTGTGGTTGCCCGAACATGTGTTTTCAGTGCTTTTGCGTTGCTTCAGGTTGCGTTGCTGAAGGAAGGCAGAAGCTTGGAAAACACTGTTCATGTCTATCCGAGGCTTCCTGGATTACTTCAACTCCTAACAGGGAGGTAGCTCACTTCATACCAAGTGACTGCAAAGGTACTTTGGACGAGAGAGGAAGCGGGCCCTGAGGAAGTTTTTCCAATGGGACCTAATTCTAATCTCAAAGGTAGTTCAACTAATCCTTTCGGGCGCCTGCTGCCGCAAGAAGAAAATAATTATAACCAAGAAAAGAATTATAGAAAACAGCACCATGTATGATGGCTCACCATGAGTAAGGCCTCACGGCGAGACTCATGTAAATATACACAGTTGTCAATAGATGGCGACAGCTGTAGGTGCTTGTCGATTCTGCCACAATCTAAACGTCATGAGGCAAGCTTGGGCATATGGTAAACGTACCACCTGGACACAATAGTGATTTTCATTTGACGTCATATTCTTTTGATTGTGCGAATATGTACGATTTGATGCCAAATAATCGTCATATGCTGGAAGTATTAAATTTCTTTATTCAATCGAAGAAAACGGTGTTTGAAGCTCATCGAGAGCTTCGAAACGTTTGCTTAGATGCTACTTCAAGTGAAACAACGTGTTGAGATTGGTTCCGTCACTTTAAAGACGATGATTTTGAGGTTGACGACCGTTCGTATGAAGGAAGACGAAAAACCTTCGAAGACACTGAATCGACATTGCTTGCTCCAGTATTAGAAGTTACCCACCAAGCCATTTCCAAGCGATTGCAGGCGTTGGGAATGATTCAAAAGGAAGGAACTTGGGTACCTTATGAGCTGAAGCCAAGGTATGTTGAGCGTTCAGCGACAAAAAAGGAAGGGTTTTCTTCATCGCATTTTAACGGGCGCTTAAAAATGGATTCATTACAGCAATCCAAAGATTGCCGGTCATGTTTCTACATCGTCGCCTCGGCCGAATGTTCACGCTGCGATGGTTATGCTCTGTATTAGGTGGGACCAGGTCGATGTTGTTCATTACAAGTTGTTGAAACCAAGCGAAGCCATCACTGGAAATCGGTATCGACTTCAATTAATGCTATTGAGCCGAGCTCTGCGCGAGAAACGCCTACAATACTCGGAGAGGCACAAAAAAGTAATTCTTCAGCATGACAACGCTCGGCATCGCGTGGCCAAGTCCGTTAAAACCTACCTGAAACCGCTAATATGGGAAGTTTTACCCCATCCGCCATATTCTCCAGATATTGCACCGTCCGATTATCACTTGTTCTGTACTCATGTGATGACATCAAGGAGTGGCTAGATTCGTGGATAGCCTCAAAAATTTAACAGTCTTACCGTGACGGAATTTAAACTTTGCCAGAAAAATGGGAAAAGTAGTAGCTAGCGATGGACAATACTTTCAACGAATCATTTGTAAACATGATTTCATAATAAAGTTGCATTTTTATAAAAACAAAACAGCGAGAACTTAGTTGAGCACCTAATATTTTCTTGAAAAATTTCTTTCGGCCCAAAAAAAACTATAGAAAAGCATACGCAATGGTAGCAACAGTTTAATTTTTTTCTCACCGCTTTGCTTTGATTTCATACAAAGAACTTTCATTGTGAGCACAAACATTTAACTCCACTCCTGTCAAAAAAATCGAGCCCACTTTAACTATAATTAGTTTCGAAACAAAATGTCAGAAATGAGCTCTCTAGTTAAAATTTGTTTCTTGCTCTGCCATCACCTATTGAAATTATCATTTAAATTGGGAACGCTGCGTATTTGAATCTTGAGTATTTTCGTGCAATGGTTAATGGTTTTTTTATGATTTTCGAAGAGAAGTGAAGCATTATCCCAGACCGTCTGAGATGTTTGGACATTTGTTGTGCTAGAAAACGTCGAAAACTGATATTGAGGTAAGCTTTTGCATTAGTTCCATTCACAAATATTTAGAATAGCAAAATAATTTGACCATCAGAAAGAATTTTCCATGTGAAAGAAGACCATATTTTAACGGTCGTTTAAACGTAGCTGGCGACGGTTGATGCCAAGAAACTGTGGTCCTTCAAAGAAGCCAGTTTTTCTGGATATTTAATGCATGTTCCATCCCAAGCTGTAAATATTGCACACTTCTCTCTTTTTTCTGTATTTTAAATAAACCGTCCAATTTTTTTGAGAGACATCAGAATTAGCATATGACAAATCAAATGTTCATCAATCAATTATTCGGTAATCAACATTTCGGTTTCGGCTGAAAATATTTTTTCTTACTTAAAGGGAAAAATTTTAAATCAAGAAAGTTGAAAATTCAGTACTTTGAATCAACAGTTAACTTTGTAGAATTTGTCGATGCTAAAGATTTTCCCTTTACGTGGATTTTGTTTTTCTTATTCTAAGGAAAACCTTTGCTTTTAACAAAATTTTTGATTATATGATTTTGATATTAAATTCACTTTCCCCGAAGCTCTTTTTTGAGTACTTTGAAATTTATTTTCAATTTTCTTTTTATTCTGCAGCAATGTGGTATTAAAACACATAACTAATTGCCGATAATTTGTTAATACCTCTGCCGGAAAATTTCCAAGCGATTCTTTATAATTTCCACCACCAATCACATTCACAAGCAAAAACTCATATATCGAACGCGGAAATCTAACAAAGTTAACATAAAATATTTTGCTCCGCTAAAGAAAGTGCGAAAAAAAATTTCAAATTTACTTTAAAATAAACAAATAATTAAAATCATTTCATGTTATCAGAGTCTACAACTAAATCTAAATCGTTTATTGCACTATAGGTAGCACTTGCGTGCACGGCTCTCACACAGATAATGAATACAAATAGCTTCGTTAGGAATGTTAGCGCTGCCATTTGTTGAAAATTATGGGATTTTTTTTTTTTGTTTGAGAAATTAGGAAAACTTCAAACGAAAACAGTCATAAAATTGTAATGAATTTTAATTATAAATGTTTGCAGTGTTTTGGAGCAGCTGCTGAAATAATGAATGAGCTAAATTTTTATAGACTTTTGCGAGTAAATAGCAATTCATTTCACCGTTAACAAAACATGTTATTCATGAAGGACAGATTTAATACTCAACCTGAATTTTAGCACCAATATAGGAAATTGGTTCAACAAGTTGGATGTTTAGAACCAAAGATTCAGTTGTTTAATATTAGCTCTAATATAGGGTAACGCACGATTCAAGCTATGGTGTAACAGTAACTGTCAATGGGGATCGTTATTTAAAAATGCTAAAAGAGTTTTTTTTATCCAGAACTTCGTTGAGCAAGTGAAGCGAGATTTAGCAACGAAAATTCTCAAACAAATCAATATCCAGAAACTTCGATTTTCGCCGTCCCTCAAGATTACCTGACCTGGCTTTTTTATGGGGTTGTGCAAAACGAAACCAAGGAATTTGATTGAATTGAAGCCGATCCCGCAAAGAATAGTTTTCTGATCAACTGTCGCATATGCATAAATAAGCATGGAGGTCATTTACTGTGGTTCATCTTCAAAACCAATTAGCTATATAAAATAAAATTGAATTTTCTATACAATAAAAAAATAAATGAAAAAGTTGTTTGAATTTACTATTGTAATACAATTGATGCGCCACCCTGTATTATAGTTTTTCGTGTGTGTTTTTTGTTCTCTAAGCATGCTTTAATTATATATTTGTGGTCTCAAGGAAAGACGAATTAGGTGGATTTAAGCCAAAGTCGAGTTTATTTGTTATTATTATTGTACTTATTTTGACTCTTACGAGGACGGTCACAAAACTAGTCGATCTAACAAAGAAGACACAAAAAAGTTGGGAAAATTTTCTTTATTTTTCAACATAATCTCCTTTTAGCTCGATATTCAATTCCAGCGATATTCAATAGCTTCTAAACCCTGTTTGTAGTGAAAACAGTCAAACTCATTAAAATATCCATCAACCACAGTCTTCACCTCTTAATTGTTGGCAAATCTTTTACCATCGAGCGAGTTTTTGAAGTTTCGAAATAGAAAATAGTCCCAGAAATCTACATCTAGCGAATACGGTGCGCGATGAAGAAATTTCAACTTTAATTCATTAATTTCGGCCATCGCAGTAATGGATTTGTGAACTGCAGCATTTGTGAACTGCATTTCGTCACCTAAACGCTGCATAACGTCTTCGCCTTCTTTGGACACGATTGAAGTCCACTGCTTTGACTGTTCCTCTGTCTCAGATGCGAAGTGGTGGACCCATGTCTCTTCCATGCAAAAACTCCGCTTTTCTTACGTTGAAACATCGCCAACACTCTACTGAAACATCTTGACGATGCCGTTTTTGCTCTATTGAAAGTGAGCGCGGCACCCATCTTGCGCACAGCTTTCTCATCTTCAAATTTTCGGTCAATACGACGTGTGATTAAAAAATAACCGTTACTTATTTATTTTAAGTATTTATTTATTCATCAATTTCTATTTTATTTCCTTTAAAGTAGTCCCCCTCAGATATAATAAACTTGTACCAGCGTTTCTTCTAATCCTCAAAATACTTCTAAAACGCTCTTTTTGGTATTGCCAACAGTTCCTGTTACGATTTTTCTTTCATCTCCTCAATCGTAGCAAAACGCTTTCCTTTCATCGGTGTCTTCAGTTTTGGGAAGAGGAAAAAGTCAGCGGAACCAAGTCCGGTGAATACGTTGGTTGAGGTATGATTGCGGTTTTGTTTTTGGCCAAAAACCCATGCAAAAGCATCGATGTGTGAGCTGGTGCGTTATCATGGTGCACAATTCATGCTTGGTTTTCCACAATTCTGTGCGTTTCTGACAAATTGCTTCGTGCAAACGGCGGATAACTTTAAGGCAGTATTCCTTATTGACCGTACGTACCTTGTGGCAAGAATTCATGATGCACGACGCCATTGCAATCGAAGAAAATAGTGAGCAAAACCTGCATATTTGACCGAACTTGACGTGCTCGGGCGACCAGCACGAGCATCGTCATTGATATCTTCTCGGCCTTCCTTAAACCAGTTATGCCACAATTGAACTTGTGCTCTGCTCATAGTAGACTCGCCAAACGCCACAGTCAACATTTCAAATGTCTTTGCACATTTATCTGTCAAAAACAAACTGACAATCCAAAAAGGCTGATATTATCAACATATATAACAGACGTGTATACCAACATAACAAAACTGCCAGACGTGAAGTAGTGAAAATTATATAAATTGCGAAGGCAAAATATGACAAGGATAAATTCTCTACCGCAATCTCTAGCAAATCCAAGTGGAATGAAATTCGAAGAATTGGGATTGGGCAAAAGAGGGATCATAATATTAGAATGGGTATAGATGTCAATTGCCTTAATCGGTCTTTTGTTCAAACAAATAAATTACCAGTCATTGGAGCAACCCCTAGTGGTAGTAGGGGAGGGGAAAATTTATTCTCTTTCAGCTGTGTCGATCAGTCAGAAGTACTGGCCGGTATTTTATCGGTTCAATCTAATGCTGTGGGCATTGATGAAATTAATCCTAAATTCATTAAAATTTTGCTTCCAAACTCTTACCATACTTTACTTTTATCTTTAACACTATCCTAACAAAATCATTCAGTAGGATGCATGGAAGTTAACCAAAATCATACCCATACCAAAATCAAATAACGAATTTAGGCCCATCGCAATACTCCCTTATTTGTCAAAAGTTCTAGAGAAATTAATATACAATCAAATATCAAATTATATTGAAACAGCAAATATCTTAACACAACGACAGTCCGGCTTTAGACCAAAAAGAAGTTGTACCACTGCGCTTATTGATGTAGTAGAAGACTTAAGAAAGGCAGTTGATTGTAACTTGATTTTAACTTTAGTACTTCAGGACCACAGCAAAGCTTTTGACACCGTAAGCCATTCTATACTCATCACTAAACTCGCCTGGCAGTTTCACTTTAGTAGTACAGCCTGTAAACTCATTTTTTCTATATTAGCAATAGATCGCAATTCCTTTTTTTATAACAACATCTTCTCCAACAAGTTAAGCATTCATAAAGGTGTGCCACAAGCATCCATATTGGGACCACTTCTTTTCTGTATATACATATATATAAATGATTTATCAAATGTATTAAATCATTGTAAAATACAAATGTATGCCGATGATGTGCAACTTTACTGCAGTACAGAACAAAAAAATATTTCTAGCTGTGCTCAAAAAATAAACGAAGGCTTGGAAAAAGTATACGAATGAGCATGTCAAAATGAACTAAGTCTAAATCCTTCCAAATCTAAATATATGATTATTTCAAACAAGAAAATTATAGAAAGTGAACTATTCTCTTTGCAACTTAACAGCACGCCAATTAAGTTTGTTAAGTCCTCATCCATCTTGGGAGTAATTTTCAATGACAAATTGACTTAGTCAAATCATATAAATAGCGTCGTTGGTAAGGTACATTGCATGTTAAGAAATCTATGGGCTGTCAGGCATTCAACGCCGTTTGATATACGCATGGTTCTAGCGAAAAGCTATTTAATTCCATCACTTCTGTATGGATGTGAAATCTATTTTAACTGTGATAGTACAGATTCGCGCAAACTCAAAGTTGCTTATAATAACATAGCAAGGTATATCTTCAATAAAAAACGGAATGATAGAATCTTTGCTTAGTCTTACTATATATTTAATATGAACTTCGAAAATTTATTGAAATTTAAAAGTATATTACTAATGCAGAGGATTATAGTCTCAAGTGAGTCAAAATATCTTTTTCAAAGAATACGTTTTGCCATGTCCAATAGAGGTGAAAAAATTATACTACATAATTACAATAAAATTAAATTAATAAATAAATGTAACTAAAAATAAAATTCATTAATAGTGTATTATGAGCATAAATAAATAAATATATGTTATGTTTGCTTAAATTATGTACATCGTGATATTATAACTTATGCCACTAACACTGTAATATAAAAGATTTAATCTTGTTGTGCTAGGTTATGTCAAAATTGATAAATAAATAAATAAAATAAAAAATGCGAAGATCGAACATATGTAACTCACAAAATTTGGAAAAAAAATCGTTTTTTTTTATCACACTCGTAACTCTGGTTGAATTTTCTTCTTTTTTTTTTAACTCAAATTAGGCCTTCGAAATACTCGTTTCCTGTTGATAGAAGACATGAAAGAGAATTCGAGGAGAGAACTGAAACTTTTTCGGAAAATGCTTTTCAAGAAAGTTTCAATGATTGGAGTATTCGTTGGCATTATGGTATTATTTCGGGAGTGGTCCAATTTGAAGGCGATACTGTAAATTTAAATGAATAGTAAATATTCTGTGTCTTATTGACCAATTCTCGATACCTTTTTGATAGAATGTAATACTTTATAAGGTAATACAAAGCAATCTTATTGAAGCTAAATTATAACAAAGTACATTGTGTCATTTGCTCTTACAAATATACAACTTTTCTTCATTTTTGTGATAATATTGAATCAATATTTACAACATTCCCTTCTTAAATTATTGGCAAAGGGGAACTGATAACAATAAATAATTATATAAAAACCACACGACTGGCTCCTTTAAAAGTCATCAATATGAAAGACTCTTCATTGTAATATAGCATGTCTATTTACAATCACTGTGTAATAATCATACTTCTTAAATAGTTAACACCTCAATAAAGTCATAATTGAATTTTTTTTTTGTGATAACGAGGCACAGTCTCAACTGATACGGAATGGTTCCTTAACTCTGGGCATACAAATGTCATAAACATGTGTCAATAACTATTCTATTAAACCCCTTTAATACTGACAACTAACTAATCAAGTTTCTTCGCTTGTGTTTTGTTTATCTTCTTTTGACAGATGTCATACACTGCACTTGAGAACAGAACGCAACGCATACAAACAAGAAACAAAATGACGTCGAATACTCATAAAGAACATGATGTCGAATACTGAGTACAAGTGCGTTTTAGATAACTGAGAGTCAAGTGCACGTTCTGTAAGAAACATTTGCCATTTATAGCAAAATGCTCGAAACTATAGAGTACGTTGAAATCTAGAAAGTAAAGCTATAATAACTGCATAAATGTTAAATTTTTCACAAGTAGAACTTGTACTGAGGTCTTGGAAATGATTCTAAGTATGTTACTAATTGTATGTACGTTTGCATCTCAGACCGTGTTAATCAAATTTGGCGAGTGAAAATTTAATTTAAGAAAGTGCTACATTTAACAAACACTTGTTGATGCAAAAATTACAAAAAATGATTATTTTTTTTACCAAGCATTAATGAAATTTGGTTTCTGGCATAGAAAGAAGATTTCCGAACAGAGGATTAGGTTGCGCCACAACTCTTTTTTTAAAATCTGATATAGTGGACAGAGTGACTAACCGATCGTTAAAACAATAAAAGAAATTCTTGACGTTAATAGCGATATACAGGGTGGCGCAATAGAACGTGCATATTTAAAAAATAGATTAAAAAATAAATACAAAAGGTATGGTTAAAATAAATCTAAGGCATTGTAGAGTAATAAATGGAGTTTATTTTTTAAAAATAACATCATCTAAATGGTGACCCTCTCTACGACGGCACTCCTCTAACCGCAAACGAAAATTATTGAAAACTTTCTTCAGTAATACTGGTGTAATGGCTGCCATTTCACTACGGATATTCTTGAGCTGAACGATGTTTCTTGGATTATTACTGTAGACTTTGTGTATGAGGTATATAGGCCATGGGATATCACCTCTTTCCGAAATCAGTCTGCCAGGGAACATCTACTTCACCACCGCCATGAAGTCATTTGATGTGTGACAGGTAGCTCCATCTTGTTGGAACCAAGTTCTGGAATTCACTATTCTTGAACTTTCAATTTCTGGAGCCAAAAATCCGTCCAACATCTCAACATAGCGTTCCGTATTAACCGCGACGTTTTGGCCCCGCGCATTTTCGAAGAAAAAAGGACCAATTATTCCTCTGCCAGAGATTGCTGCCCATACTGTCACTTTAGGACTTTGCAATGGTTTCTGGTGTTTGATTTTGGGATTTTCACTGTTCCAGTAACGACAATTTTGACGGTTTACGAACCCATTCATAAGGAAATAAGCCTCGTCAGAGAAAAGGATATTGTCAAAATTGGAAAATCGATTAAGCATTTCATTAGCAAATGCGAACCCTGCTATGAAGTCAGACTCTTTCAACTCTTGTGTTAATTGCAGCTTATATGGATGCAGTTTAAGATCCAATATTAAAATTCGTTGCAAACTTCGTCGCGATAATTGTAAGACAGACGATCTCTTGCGAGTCGACATTTGTGGATTTCCTCGTACTGACTCCATAACTCTCTCAACATTGTCTTCGGTCCTAGATGTTCTTGGGCGACCATTTGCTTGTGGTTTAAATGTTGAACCGGTCTCTTCAAAACGCTTTACCCATATTTTAATTAAATTAGCACTCGGAGCTTCACTAATTCGCTAAGTCGCCTAGTAGCAATATATGAACGAGAGTTCTCGTAAAATGCGCGCACGGAAAATGCGCGACACTTCCCGTCGAAGTGATTCATAGCGACTAAAACTCCATGAGCCCGCCAACCCAACGATGTATACGCCCCTCCGCCCGCGCCTTTTCTACCCCGCAAAAAAAGATGATGCAATATGCACGTTCTATTGCGCCACCCTGTATTAAGTTACCGTTAGCAGCTTGGCCCATGAATCTTAACAGGGATTCGGTACATATGCTATGAGGATATCCTTGAAAAAAGTTTACGATACCCCGTCCCTTTTTGAACAATTATTATAACGACCAAACTAACCATCATCCTCAAAATTTAATAGTATGTTAACACAAATTATTTTTTAATGTTTTATACTGTTATCGAAAAAAGGGGATATGACATCGCTTTTATAACGATTTAAACGATGCTATCACATAAATGTTAAGGATATAAATATGAGATTTGTTACATACATATGTCTCTGGCAGGAAAACGTAGAAGACCTAAGAAAAAAGCGCCACGTCAATTTATTAGAACTGTTCAATTTTAATTGTATAGTATAATAACACTAATTTTAATAACACTACGCTATTGAGCAAATGGTAAAAGATTGGGCACTACTGATTGTGGCACTGTTCTTTCAATCAATTTTCAGTTGTGAGATCACAAAAAAATGTTTTTATCCCACTTTCACTAAATAAGAATTATAGGAAAATATCGAAAAAGCTCCACTGTTCCAAAGGTCAGCGAACCAATTTTTTCACTTGTATTGCTCTGGACAATGAATAGACTCATTCTCAATAAAATAGGCATGCAAAAATGCCCTCCTCTTATATGTACTGTCGTATCTGTCAGTTACGTTGTCTATAATTAACAAATAAGCGAAAAAAATTTTAAAAAAATATATATACGAAAAAAACGGCCATATTTCGAAATATGAGCTGTACTCAAAATTGAGAAATTGACAAATTTAAAGGTCTCATCGCTGAAGCTGAAAAAATAGACAGTTTAGAAAAATGAGATATCCATTTTGCCTTGCAAAGTTGAAATACTTTTAAAATGTTGTGATGGGTGTAGCACTTTCTTATTCATAAAAAACGTACAAATATTGATATTTTACCATTTCCATATAAATGCAAACATGTAAAAAAAGACGTTTACTTCACCCGTTGAAAAACGTTTGTCTTAAGAAACCAGGCATCAAGACAGAAGCTACAAGTTTTCAATCTTAGGGATACCATAAATCGAAATAACTCATTTTTACATAAGATGTAAATACGTTTAATTTTAACACCCGAAGCAACATATGTGTATGTTCAGAGGTGGCGATAGATTGATAGAGATGATTAATATGATAGCAGGGGGAGTAGCGAGGAATCCTCTAATCAATTTGATACCTCTCTCGTTGTAGTTGTGGAATCTAAATGTTGGACTGTATTGCGAATTATCCAGTTGCGATGATATTTAGGAGAACCAATTTCACAGTTGGTTTCTACCACAGAACTGAAAATTGGAACTTGTAATTTCGATCATATAAATCCACAGTCATGTGAAAATATATGTAATCAAATTGATATTGCACAAATTACAAATGGCGATAAATAAAGGATGAGAATTAGAATTAGTGCCAATTCAAAGGAGATTTATTCAGACAACGAGCTGTGCTTACCAGTTGAGATCTGATTTGTAAGTGTTTTTTTTTTTCTTATTACAAAACTTTCGACAGTTAAATTCATATGTTACAATTCAGAATTCAGTTACACATATTTTCACTCATATTAGTACACATATTTTCACTCAATGGAGTTATGTAACACTTCAGGGGCAAAAATTTGAGTTCATTCACAATAATATTCTTACAAAACTACATTTTAATGTACAAAAGAAAGGTTAATTTTAATATAAATTCAATGGTAAGTTCAAATATGTCTACAATCTTAAAATTATGGCTAAATATTTAAGTTTAGACAATATATGTATAGCATATACTTGTATAGTGCGTTCAACTGCCATTTATTCATTTATTTTTTAATGTATGACGTGTATTAAAAAAATAAGGTGAATTTTCATTTTTCTCAAAAAATATTTGTACATTCATCAATTTCTATTTTATCTCATTGAAAGTAGTCCGCCTCATATATAATACACTTGTGCCAGCGTTTTTCCAATCCTCGAAGCAGTTCTGGTATGCACTTTTTGGTATGTCCTTGAGTTCTCTCAACAATTCGTTGTTTGTCTCCTCAATCGTCGCAAAACGCCGTCCTTTCGTGGGTCTCTTCAATCTTGAGAACAGGAAAAAGTCGAAGGGGGCCAAATCTGCTAAATACGGTGGCTGAGGCATGATAACAGTGTTGTTTCTGGCCTAATAATCTCTCACAACTAAAGATGAGTAGGCAGGTGCATCATCACGATGCAAAGCCATGCATTTTTTCCACAATTAAGGCCGTTTTTTTCGTATTGCTTCGGGCAAACGGCGCATAACTTCAAGGTAATACTCCTTATTTACCGCACGACCTTGTGGTAAGAACTCCTGATGCTCTACGCCATGGTAATAGAAGAAAACAGTGAGCAAAACCTTTGACGTTTAATCGAACTCGGTGTGCTTTTTTTGGTCTTGACTCTCCTGGACTCTTCCATTTGGTTTCGATGTCATAACCATATACCCATGATTCGCCACCAGTTATGACAATTTTAAGAAAATTTGGATCATCGTTGACGTCATTCAACAATTTCTGAGCGCTGCTCATGCGACGCTATTTTAGCCAAAATTCAGCAATTTTGGAACGAACTTCGCTGCCACACGCTTTATGCCCAAGATTTTCAAAAAGATTGCATGGCATGAGCCAACAATATATCCTGACATCCTCAGCAATTTTTCTAATAGTGATTCGACGATTCTCTATAACAATTTTCTTTACTTTCTCAACATTTTCATCGGTTGTTGATGTGCTGGGGCGTCCAGAACGAACGTCGTCATTCACATCTTCTCGACCTTCTGTGAAAAGCTTGTATCACTTGTCAACATTTTTTTGACTCAAGTAACCCTCTCCTCGTATGCCACTGTCAATATTTCAAGTATTTTTGAGCACTTAATTCAATTTTTTACACAAATTTTAATGCAACTTCTTTGATCCACTTTTTTCGACAGCAGAAAATCTCAGAACACGCAAAACACTTGTCTTATTTATCATATCTTCGAGATGAGTGTACCAACATAAAAAATAATAAAAATCGAAAGTCGAATGTACGTAGCCCGCGAAATTTTAAAATTCACCTTATTTTTTGAACACACCTCGTATTCCCCAAACTCTTAATTTGGTTATGCGTTCAGCGAGCATATCTGGCTAGTATTTTGTTTCATTTTAAATTTTGAATTATTATAGGAAACGCATGCTGTGGAGATGCGCATTCTATTCCTCGCTAATGCACAGAATTTTTTCAAATTCGCCAAATGTTTAATCAAAAAATTAAATATTTGCTTTAAATTTAGCTTTATTTTTTATTGCTCGCATAGAGTTAAGATTCATTTCTTTTATTCTCATTGTACAATTTGCTGTATTTTCGTATCTAACAATAATAATATTAATTTTGAAATTTCTTTTACATTTTTCCAGATTTCCTTTCATTCAATGCTAGTCAACAAAGAAACGTAGAAACATGCCTGAATGGCAATTGATGTGATAAGATTCTCTGACAAATTCAAATGATCATAATCTAAAATTATATTTGAAACAACTTAAAAGTAGCTTAAGTGATATTTCTAACCACAACATCCAGCCCCTGTCTACATTGTCGGGAATCATAATCATGACGCCACTGTACGCATTTCAATACGCAAGGTAAGATTTAATTTCCTTCCTGAATTCCCTTTATAACGCCATCAATTTTCTTCCCGCTAATTTATTGGTTTTACAAACAAATCTGTGTCATTAATCAAACAATTAGTAAAGAAAAAAAAAATAAAAACAATCATTTTGTCTGAAAGCGAAAACAATAAACCATTAAAAGTATTTTCGTGTGACTGATAGAACAAACAAAAACCAACACATTCGCAAATCTGATTAACTATTTAATTGTTTACAAACGGGTAGGAATAGTAGCGATAAGACTTCACTTATAATTTAATTTGAAATCTTATACTACCTATAGTAGTATCTAAATGCTAATGGAATTTTTGTTATTTTTCGGTGGGAAATTAACACTTTTGTAAAATGAATTAATGAATCTAATAGGAATTTAAGCATGTTTAAATAGGAGTAGGTCGTTACTACTTTATTCAATTCAAATTTCGATGTGTGGGGAAAACACAAGTTGTAATGCAAAAACTGTTTATGCACAATATAAATTAATTTGTTTTCATAAATATAAAATGTGGTAGATGTCCGCGCCGATGCGCTACAATTGGGTTAAAACCTTCTTGGTTGTGGATGAAAAAAAGGAACTTTAAAAACTGAAATATTTTTCTGGATCAATTACTTTTCTTATTAAAACGATTCGGATATTTGCACGATTTGGATATTTAAGTGTTGAAATTTTCTTGGTGCAGGATGAAAAAAAAAACTGAAATATTTTTCTGGATCAGTTACTATTCTTATTAAAATGGTCCAGATTTTTGGCCGATAGCCGCCGGGTTGACTATTTGGAAAATGTTTAAGTGTAAAAAAACTTTCTTGAAAAAAGCTGAATTCTGCATCAGTTACTTTTCTTGTTAAAACGGTTCATGTTTTACACGGCAGCTGCTAGGTTGACTATTCGGAAAAGGTTTAGGCGACATCTTAAGCATCCTGCAAAAAAGTGCTGGAGTGGAAGCAGAAATTCTCCACATTTACTTTAATTTTTGTCAAATATATTGCATTGTAATGCGATGACAACATTCGAACAAATCGATCGGATAACCACGTCGCTTCTGGTACTTCCCATGTACCAAATTACCCTTTTTTATTTATTTATAATATCATTATTACAGTTTTAAAATGAATTTTAATATTCACAAAGCTTGAGATTTTGCTAGTAGTATTGCAACAATTTATATCTTATTTTATGAGAGGTAATTCGTTTAATATTTATATTACATTTATAGGTAAAAAAGATAGTAAAAACCCTATTTTAAGTGTTGCAAATTACCTAAATTTACCTACATGCAAATAAATTCATGTCTTTTATTCAGTAACTTTATAACTTTAATTAAATTAAATTTAATTTAATTAAAAATTAAATACACGTCTCCTTCAATTCACTACACTTTCCTTTGTATCAAGTAATATGCGAGGTGTGTTCAAAAAATAAGTTCAATTTTCAAATTTCACGGGCTACGTACGAGTACATTCGACTTTCGATTATTATTTTTAATGTTGGTACACTCGTCTGGAAGATATGTTGACGATCTTGTCTATTTAACATGTTTAGTTTGTTTGAGAGAGGCACAAATAAAACAAGTGTTTTGCGTGTTCGGCAATTTCCTGCTATCGAAAAAAATGGATCAAAGAAGTTGCACCAAATTTTGTGTAAAAAATTGAATTAAGTGCTCAAAAACACTTGAAATGTTGACAGTGGCATACGGTGAGAGTACTCTGAGTCAAAAAAATGTTTACAAGTAGTACAAGCTTTTCACAGAATGTCGAAAAGATGTGAATGGCGACGCTCGCTCTGGACATCCCAGCACATCAACAACCGATGAAAATGTCGAGCAAGTGAAGAAGATTGTTATGGAGAATTGTCGAATCAAATTAGAGAAGTTGCTGAAGAAGCCAGCATATCGATTGGCTCATGCCATGCAATCTTTATGGAAATTTTGGGCATGAAGTGTGTGGCAGCGAAATTCGTTCCAAAATTGCTGAATTTTGACCAAAAACAACGTTGCATGAGTATCGCTTAGGAATTGTTGAATGACGTCAACGATGATCAAGATTTGCATAAAAGGGTCATAACTGGTGACGAATCATGGGTACATGGTTATGAGATCGAAACCAAAGCCCAATCGTACCAATGAAAGAGTCCAAGAGAGCCAAGGCCATAAAAAAAACACGCCAAGTTCGCTCAAATATCGTTTTGCTCACTGTTTTCTTCTATTACCATGGCGTAGTACATCAGGAGTCGTACGGTAAATAAGGAGTATTACTTTGAAGTTATGCGCCGTTTGCGTTAAGCAATACGAAAAAACGCTCGAAATTGTGGAAAAAAAATGCATGGCTTTTGCATCAGAATAATGCACCTGCTCACTCATCTTTGCTTTTGAGAGATAATTAAGCCAGAAACAAAACCGTTATCTTGCCTCAGCCACCGGGCCCCCTGCCAGACCTGGCCAGACACCAGACTTGGCCCCTGCGACTTTTTCCTGTTCCCAAAATGAAGAGACCCATAAAAGATAGGTGTTTTGCGACAATTGAGGAGATAACAACCGAATCGCTGAGAAAGCTCAAGAACATACCAAAAAGTGAATGTTAGAGCTGCTTTGAGAATTGGAAAAAACGCTGGCACAAGTGTATTATATTTGAGGCGGACTACTTTGAACGAGATAAAATAGAAATTGATGAATATATAAATATTTTTTGAGAAAAATGAAAATTCACCTTATTTTTTGAACACACCTCGTACACTCTGTGCAAAAAACCATCGGGAATTGATCAATAAAACATTTTTGTATTTATTATTCATTCAAATTTGTTGTATCGCCTTCAATAATACATTCCGAAATAATACTTGTGTGTCAACGAATAATCTAATCGTTAACAAATTTTTCAAACACATTCCCCGGAAGAGACGTCAATTCTTGCCACGAATTCTCTTTCATCGGCTGCAAGCGGGTGCCTCGACGTGTCAATTTGGGCATCACATTTGTTGCATTTTTTGCTAGCGTTGAAAAATCTATAAATTTTCTTTTGATAAATAAGGCCTTTTCCGACGAACTTCCTCTCTCAAATACAGTATAACGCCCAAATAATATTCTTTATTTACCGTCTGACCTTCTGGCAAGAATATTGAGTGCTCAATATCGCGATGATAAAAAAAGAAAACTTTCAACATTACCTTGAATTCTGATCAACTTTGAATTGGTTGGAATGGTTTTTCGACTTGACTTGGTTGGAAGGCACATTCTAATACCTGTTGTCTGGTTTATATGCCAAACTCTTAAACACATGTCTCGTCACCGAGTATAATACGTTTTCCGGAAATCTGAAATCGGAATTGAATCGTTCTACCATGTCTTTAGCGACCATTATGCGGTTGGCTTTTTGAAGAAAATTCAGATTTTCCAGAACTAATAGAGCGGCAATACGTTTTATACCTAAATAGTGGTACTTTAGTGATGTTTTTTCAGTCATCATAGCGTTCACTTTACCTATGCCAAATTCAGTTGAAAACAATAATGATCGATCAGACTGAAGTCAAATCTCGACCGTTTTTGAATGGATAAAAAATCACTCATAGGCACGTGTTTTTAATAAAGTCATTTCTTCTGTAATAAGTATTTTCAACGATTCAGCAAACGAACATTCATTTGCAATACAAAATTTTTACCCATCATAAAGATCGAAAAACACATTTAAGATGAACTAGCTGAACTAATGCATCGAGCATTACAAACAAACCAAACGACAATTCAGTATCAGAGTAGAGCACAGTTGGTAATTTACGAAACACATTAAACGGGCTTTTAAAATTATTAGTTCAATTCGCCCTTCCCCAGGCGAAGATATAAATATTAAAAGTGTTTACGTAGTATAAATGATACGTTTATATTACCATCAATATATTTTACTACGACGAAATATTACTATCATGATCAGCAACATATCGCACTAACCGTATATGAATAGCGTGCACAGTTGCTAAAACAGTTTTAGGAGTTTCCTATCACAGAAATATACAAGTTTCTTTCTAATTTTTTAGTGTGGGAATATTGTAAAAATTCTATATGCAAAAAATTATAGCTCAATTTATGGACATAATATTGAAATTTGTGAATTTCTGAATTTCTAATCATATCACCCAGAGATATCAGGGGAACCCTTAAGCAAAATGTGAGTCAATATAAGTTTATTTACGACAATAAAATTTTCAAAGGCACTAGAATATTAAAACGCAATGTTTAGAAAAGAAACCACTCAGACTGAATGCAAGATATCGATGGTCGCAGTTTTAGCCTTTGTGACTAATAAGTAATAATATGTTATACTCATTCAGACAGTAAAAAATACTACTAAATTTAGATTCACTACAGCAATAGAACAGTATAACAAACATATTAGGTTGGCTAGAAATTTTGGTTTTTCACCGAAATGGTGCTTTTAGTATTTTTGAAACGATTTAGCTCAGCTGATTAAGTTGTATATTTTACTGGTACATAACTGACATATCAAGCTTCAGTTTGTGATATATCACAACATTTTCAGTGGTTAGTATATTTCTACATAGCATAGTGAATACGATGGTACAAATGGAGCTTTTTCGCCATATTTTGCTTTTATATTTCAGAAAAGGCTTAAAAACCAGCTAAACATGTACACACACTAAAAAAATCACTAAAACTAGCCGATCTGACGTATAGATGGATTATTTTGGTGAAAAGTGACAACTTTATAAGAAATATGTTTTAAGTTTCAAGGCGCCATGTTTTATTTGAGCCATCAAACGATTTCAGTGAATTTGTAAACATGAAAACAATTGGTCATCATTATGTACTCGTAATTCAATATTGCCATTTGAAAGGTCTCAGTCCAACCAATATTAAAGCCGAGCTAGATTCTATTCTGGGGGAGTCTACTCCTTCGTTTACAACTGTAAAATAAGGGGTGGCAGAGTTTAAACGAGACCGTACAAGCTACCAAGACGATCATAGTAGTGGCCGACCAATTGAGGTGTTCACGCCAGATATATTTAAGAAAATCTACAAAAGTGCGTGGGCTAGCTGAAATGATAGATATTTCAAAAAATGCTATACATCGTATATTGACCGAAGATTTGAAAATGCCGCGCTTGGCTTCAATAGAGCAAAAATATTGTTGTAAAACGTTGACGTTTCAGTACAATGATTGGCGATATTTCACCACAATAAAGCCTAATTTTTGCATCGATTTATAACCATAGATGAGACATGGGTTCACCGCTTCACACCTGAGGCAAAGGAACAGCCAAAGCAGTGGAAAAGAGAATCGTGTCCAAAGAAGGTGAAGATTATTCCATCTACAAGCAAGGTCATGGTGTCTGAGATGGAATATGCGCATGGGATTATTTTTATTGATTATCTTTAGAAAGGACAAAACCATCAATGGCGAATATTATGCTAATTTATTGCAGCGTTCAGGTGATGAAATTATGAAAAAAGACCGCATTTGGCGAAAAATAAAGTGTTGTTTCATCAAGACAATGTTCCAGTTCACACATCCACTATTGTGATGGTCGAAATTAGAAGGTACGAGGTTAGTAAAAATGGAGTGCTACACGAATGAACAACGCATTCTCATTGTGAAATTGTTTTACCAAAATGGTGAAAGTTTTGCGGCTACAATTCGCAAATTGCGACCAATTTGGGGTCACAATAATGCTCCAAAAGAGTCAACTGTAGAGAGATTAATGGATAAATTTGCCAAAACTGGGTTTGTTAGTGAAGTAAAGACAGCCACGCGCCTTCGATCAGGTCGATCGACCGAAAATGTCGCAGCTGTAAAATTTAAATTGAAAATTCTTTGATAGAGATAAGGACCGAGAACATTGTTTTTGTTCCAGTATTTTGGTGAGAATGATCAAAAAGATGCCTGAGCGATGGCAGAATGGCATTGAGCAAAATAGCCCTTTATTGTAAGTTACAATTAATTATTTGAATAAAAAGTTTGAAATGCGCTCTCAGCAAACAAAAACGAAATTACTTTCTTATCAATTCAATAATTATAAACAAGATTCCATTGGAGATATTAATGGACACCTTTAAAAAGTGAAAACTTACTTAAAAAATGTCAACCGTCATCGTGCCGAGGCGGTTAATACACCCTTCTATCATTCCCATGATCGTAGTTCCAGTTCCTATACAGCCGCCTGTCTTTCTTAAAGCGGTGGTTACCACGTAGTGCTACTCGTAGCTAACGCTATGAGTTGTCAGCCAATTGACAAGCCTATATGAAACTTCTCACACCAAGGTTCGTATTCATCATTAAACTGTAACTTCCTTTCAAGAAAGAGAATACATGTAAACTCACAGAATCTGAGAACCTCTCCCACGTCTAATTCATGGCACTTACACTTGAAGCTTATGTTTATTATTAACCACAAATGTGTGAATAATAATTGAATGACAAAAATTATTTCTGAATTTAAGCATTTCAGTTTAAGATTAACTATTTCACAATACAAACGGCAAGCTATATCATATGAAGTCATGAAAGCACTACATCGATGTAAATGAAACTATTCGAAAAGAACAGAAAAATATTTTCGCCCCCTACATTTTTCTTTTTTGCTTTTTTCAAATTGTGTTACTGACCTTTAAAACAGTTCATATAGTACATTTAATTAAACCACATCCAATTAATCTCCTAATGAAATTATGTTTTAATTCCACACAGAATCAGTGTGGGGGAAGCCCACAGAGATAAAGTCACTCAAAGTATTTATGTGACTCGTATGTGAATGAGTGGTGTCGACCATGGGTGACACACAAGCACGGGGCAACTACATGACGTGACGAAGCTATTATCAGCATAAGAATGCTATTATGGTGTTTCAATAGAAGAATCAACTTTGGGAAGATATGAATCTATAGCTGTAGTTAGTGGAAGCGCCAAATAATTGGAATTATTATCTTCAATGAGTTCATGTGAACTCAGCAAATTCTTTTCACTACTTTTTAGTTAGTCAAAAGTATTTAGGTGATTTAGCATGTGAATATACTTAAATATTATTATTTAGTAATCGTCCTCTGCTCTTTTGGCCGTTAGCATATTGAATTTATTAGACTGATCTCAAAATAAAATATTGATGAAGTTGTTATTAGTTTTCCATGAAAAAACTCCCAATTAATAAACTCGTTAATATTATGATTTTTTTTTTTTTTTTTTTTTTTTTTTGAAAATTTTTCTTAAAAAAATGTATTTTGCAAATATAAAATAATGGGCTTTTTGTCTTATATCATAGTATTTTTATTGAAAAGAAACTATTTTTGATATCAAAAGAAACTATTTTTTTAACAAGACATGTCATCATTTACCATAACCGCAAATAAATATAGCGTCCCAATACGACCAAGACACACTGTGGTTTGCAAGGCCAAAAGTTGGCAATAATTGTGGATGTTCGGAACTATGCATGCATATAATAATTAACGACAACATTCAAAAATCGAAAATAGTATTTCAACATCAAAAAATTTGTTGAAGAATTACTTTCTGCTAATGGACAATTATTTGATTGTATCAGAATTCCAAAAGAAATACTGAATGTTTTTTTCCCAGCTCGCCTCTACAATGTCTTTTAGATGCTGGAGCGCAACTTGTTAAAACTTTTTTCATATACTACACATATATTGATATAATTGATTTGAATGTTTGTTAGTAGTTATTAAAATTATTTCAATGAATAAGTAATCAATTTTAAATTTACAAAAAAAAACTACTGGTTCGATTGATATAAAATAAGGATTTGTAGCGCTGGGCCTAGGTTTTCAGAAAAAAAGTTTGATATGTATATCTTAAGCCGATTTAGGGTGTCTTACAGGGTGGCTTACAGCTAAACCAAAGATATCTGTATTTAACTTAACTTTGCCAGAAGGTGTTGTAAATTTTATACGCGGCAAATTATCTGAAAGAAAAATAATCAATTTCTATGTCTGGATATGAGATACCTTTATACTACGTACTTTGTTAGTACAGGGTGGCGCAATAGAACGTGCATATTTAAAAAATAGATTAAAAAATAAATACAAAAAGTATGGTTAAAATAAATCTAAGGCGTTGTAGAGTAATAAATGGAGTTTATTTTTTAAAAATAACTTCCTCTAAATGGTGACCCTCTCTACGACGGCACTCCTCTAACCGCAAACGAAAATTATTGAAAACTTTCTTCAGTAATACTGGTGTAATGGCTGCCATTTCACCACGGATATTCTCCTTGAGCTGAACGATGTTTCTTGGGTTATTACTGTAGACTTTGTGTTTGAGGTATCCCCACAAAAAAAAAGTCAAGAGGGCTACGTCAAGTCAAGTCTGGACTACGTGGGGGCCATGGGATATCACCTCTTTTCGAAATCAGTCTGCCAGGGAACATCTGCTTCACCACCGCCATGGAGTCATTTGATGTGTGACAGGTAGTTCCATCTTGTTGGAACCAAGTTCTGGAATTCACTATTCTTGAACTTTCAATTTCTGGAGCAAAAAATCCGTCCAACATCTCAACATAGTGTTCCGTATTAACCGTGACGTTTTGGCCCCACGCATTTTCGAAGAAAAAAGGACCAATTATTCCTCTGCCAGAGATTGCTGCCCATAATGTCACTTTAGGACTATGCAATGGTTTCTGGTGTTTAATTTTGGGATTTTCACTGTTCCAGTAACGACAATTTTGACGGTTTACGAACCCATTCATAAGGAAATGAGCCTCGTCAGAGAAAAGGATATTGTCAAAATTGGAAAATCGATTAAGCATTTCATTAGCAAATGCGAGCCTTGCTATGAAGTCAGACTTTTTCAATTCTTGTGTTAATTGCAGCTTATATGGATGCAGTTTAAGATCCAATGTTAAAATTCGTTGCAAACTTCGTCGCGATAATTGTAAGACAGACGATCTCTTGCGAGTCGACATTTGTGGATTTCCTCGTACTGACTCCATAACTCTCTCAACATTGTCTTCGGTTCTAGATGTTCTTGGGCGATCATTTGCTTGTGGTTTAAATGTTGAACCGGTCTCTTCAAAACGCTTTACCCATATTTTATTTAAATTAGTACTCGGAGCTTCACTAATTCGCCGTAGTCCATATTCAGCACAATATAGTCGCCTAATAGCAATATATGAACGAGAGTTCTCGTAAAATGCGCGCACGCAAAATGCGCAACGCTTCCCATCGAAGTGATTCATAGCGACTAAAACTCCATGAACCCGCCAACCCAGCGATGTAGACACCAAAAGCCACTTTTCGTTCCAGGAAACCTAAAAGTTCCCCAGTTCCCCACATTTTCATGGTCCTTGCGGAACTGAATCCTTTTGATATAAATTTGCTGCGGTATTTCTGGCTGACAAAATTGTAAACCAAAAGCCACCTTTCGCTAAAGGAAACCTAAAAGTTCCCTAGTTCCCTACAGTATATAGTATAATACAAATGGCTTTTGTTTTACAATTGTGTGAGCTAAAAATATCGCAGCAAATTTATACCACAAGTATCCGGCTCGAAGAACCATGAAAAGGTGGGGATCTAGGGAAATTTCATGGTCCTTGTCAAACCGGATCTTTTTGGTACAAATTTACTGCGATATTTCTGGCTCACACAATTGTAAACCAAAAGTCACCTTTAGCTCCAAGAAATCTAAAAGTTCCCTATTTCGCTTCATTTTCAACCCCTGTTAAAGCCCACATATCAAGTTATTAAATTATATATATTTTATTTGGTTAAGTCAAAGACAGAGCCTATGTCTCCTATGAGAGATAGGTAAATTGACCACAATGGCTTATGTTTTCATAAAGCCGCCGTACAAACGGGATGACTAAACTGGATAATATTGCTTCTAACGTCCACAATTTAAAAAGAAATCGTGAAAGTCAAAAAATGTCGCAGAAAAAACAATAATTAAACAGAAATTAAGAATACGTAGGGTTCTCCTTCTAATGCATACTCATGAGAACATCCTACAACAACGAGTGACAAGGGAACAAATTAATAAAAACGCAAAAAGTGTTACAACTTATAGTGACATGGGGTACTACACACTGTATAACAATCTTTTTAACACAGGAACAAATTAATACAAACGATTTGACAACAAAACGGCCTTCAGTGGCATACAACTTTTGAGACACATGAAAACATTTGATATCTATTCTTGACACCACGGACGGCTTGTGATAAAACCGCGTACTCGTAGCGCATTCAATTGTCACAAAATTTCATAAATTGTGGACCACCGTACAAGGGACGTAAATCTTAATACTACAGAACAGTGTACGCTTTTTTACTAAATCGGTTTCGAGGTATTCAGAAAAGTTGATAGAATATTTGTGTAAACTTAATTTCGGAAATGTGGAGCATTAGGAATTTGTGGTTAAATTTTCAATGAATATGTAAGCATGTCCGTCCGTCTGCATATTTATTAAAAGCACGGTGGAGGTTGGGCCACTACAGCTTTGAAGCTGTATTCTTGCATAAAAAAGTGTTACGATCACAGGAATCTTAGATCCCTGAATGAGGCAAATCGGCCTACAAAAACAAAAATTACCAAAGTATAATATTTTTCAATATTTTTATTAAATGTTATCATTTATTCTTAAATTTAAAACAATTTATGATGGCTGCTGATGGATACTGGAAACATATATTTTTTTAAGTGATCCCTTTAATTGGTGGCATGAACCAAAGAGCGAGACACCGTAATTTACATATTATCTATTATATGCTAAGTAATCAGAAAATGTAATTTGATAATTATTTGTGGATATTGGAAAAAAATCTTTTTTTGGAAACAGTAATGAATCTTGTCACCACCACAACTGCAATAATTTTATTAAAAATTATTATTGTGAGTAGTTTGAGAAGACAAACTAAACTTCAACTATCATAGGGATAATGTAGTCCGGCGTTTAAATTATTTACTTCGAAATTTTTATAACACTGATTTAGTGTTGCCTAGATCAGTTAAGGAGAAATTGGTTCATGCCTAGTATTCTTTATTGTACAGAACTTTATAGTGGCACTAATAAACGAAATATAAGGAAAATTCAGATGGCGTTTAATCGAATTATGAGATGTTGGTATTCACTGAGGCGTCATGTTCATATAACACCGCATGTTAAGCGTTTTTTGTGCTGTAGTTTTAGAAATTATACTGATTTGAGGTCTTTGTTGTTATTTTATAAAGTTGCACGACTTTGCAGTCTTCAATTTCTTTTTAATTTGTTTAATTTTTCACATACCGCTAGTAATAAACAGCTTCCTAAAATGATGACACTCATGGGTCGTGCTTTTGCAGCACGAATTTTTACGGTGCGCAACTAAGTTTCCGCTGTTTGTCAATAGATGGCGCTAGCTGTAAGCGGTAGTCGATTCTGCAATAACCTACAACTCGTGAGCTAGGCTTAGGCATATGGTAAACCTACCGCCCCGACACAATAGTGATTTTTATTCGACGTCATATTCTTTTAGTTGTGTGAATGTGTATGATTTTGTGCCAAATAATCGTCATATTCGGGAAGTATTGATTTTCTTCTTTCAATAGAAGAAAACGGCTCATCAAGAGCTTCAAAATGTTTACGGAGATGCTGCTTTAAGTAAAACAATGTGTCGAAGTTGGTTCCTTCAGTTTAAAGACGGTGATTTTGATGTTGACGACCGTTCGCGTGAAGAAAAACGAAAAACATTTGAAGACACTGAATTGACGGCATTGCTTGATGAAGATCCGTGCCAACCGCAAGTAGAGCTTGCTTCAGTATTAGGAGTTACCCGCCAGGTTATTTCCAAGCAATTGCATGCATTGGCAATGATTCAAAAGCAAGGAACTTGGCGTTCCTTATGAGTTGAAGCCAAGTGACGTTGAGCGTCGTTTTTTCGTCTGTGAACAACTGCTTCAACGGCAAAAAAAGAAAGGGATTTTTTCATCGTTTTGTAATGGGTGATGAAAAATGGATCATTACAGTTATCTAAAGTAAAGAAAGTCACGTCGTTGCTTCGGCCGAATATTCACGCTGCGAAGGTTATGCTCTGTATTTGTTGGGATCAGATCGGTTTTATTTATAACGAGCTGTTGTAGTCAAGCGAAACCATCACTAGAGATCGGTATCGATTTCAATTAATGCGATTGAGCCGAGCTCTGCGCGAGAAATGCCCACAATACGCAAAGATTCTTCAGCATGACAACGCTCGGCTTTACGTGGCCAAGCCCGTTACAACCTACCTGGAAACGCTGAAATGGGAAGTCTTTCCCAATCCTCCATATTCTCCAAATATTGCGCCGTAGCTAGCGATGGGAATACTTTCAACGAGTCATTTACAAACATATTTTCATAACAAAGTTGAATTTTTAAACAATAAGCGAAAACTTAGTTGCGTACCTAATACAATTTTCTACCAAGTCATTTAAAATATTTTAAATTATGTCCAGATTCTTATAAAAGGCACATTCTACAACACCTTCAGACTTTCCGATAAATTTGTTTATTTCAATTTAATTGTGAGCAACTGTTATTGCACATTGATTATCTTATATTTCTATATTATATACCGATTAACTTCTAAATTAATCTTTCTTCATATTTTTTTCCTTAATAATCATATCATCATATTATATTTTTATAAATTTAATATATAATTTTTATTAATTTTTTTTTAATTTATATTATTGAGAAGATTAAATATAATATATAAATTGTTGCATATTATGTATATTATTAACATATAATTAGCTTTAAGGCTTTAAATTATGAGCCAAATAAATAAATAAATTCTGAAAACAACGACATGAAACCATAAATTATTTGTGGATTTAACTTCTCTTGTCGTAGAGATTTGAGGTGAAAATGGCTGAACATGAAAACGTATTTTATATGCCAAATAATTTCCAAAAATTATTTTTTTCACCAAGTTGCTAACAACATATTTTTCCTTAGTTGTACGGGAGAGTATAAAAATGCAGGAATTGTTTCATTATCCAGTAGGATTTAGAGGTTCGCAGAACCATTTTAACGGTTGTAGCTCCCGTTAAATAGTTCTACAAGCAACGAAATTTAACCTCATTACAGCATTCTATTGGATAATGAAACAATTTCTGCATTTCTGCATCGCCGGACTACCTCAACCTACTACCTCACAATTAAGTAAAGGGTTGTGTGAAATTCGATCAAAATCAGATCGTCTAATGGGGTGCAAGTAGATTTCAGGGTTCACATATCCGTTTGTAGTGTGAGTAGATTTCAGAGCCTACACATCCGTTTCCATTGAGGGTACAAAAAGTCATGGTGCGATTCTTGCAAAATTTCACATTTAAGTTAAGATAAAAGATCTAACAACTTGTGTAAAATCATATAATAAGGTTTTATAATGTGACAAAATTTCGAGACCAAAAGCTCAATTTGAATGGGAGATATAAGAAGAGAAAGTTCAGTTCAGTTCAAAATTTTTTCCTCAAGCTGGCAATATGAGCTTGTTAATTGCATTGAAATTTGGCCAAACTCGGATCATTCAATAGAACGTTTTAGTGTGACAAAATTTTGAGGCCCAGAGATCTATTTGCATCAGTGGAGCTAGAGGGCAAGATTCGATTCCTTCCACACTAAAAAAAACTGATATAATTTTATGTCAAAATGAACTCAAATTGAGTAAAATTGATAATCATACAGCGCCTAATACCTTCTTACTCAAAATATGTAAGAAAATTGTTTGAGAAAACTTCCGTAATTATTTTAAGTGCGTACTATTTTTTAGAAAAATGTAGTCTATTTAAGTTGCACACTTACTTATTTCAAGTAAAATTTACTAGTATAGAGCAGATTTGGTATACTTATTTTGAAGATGTTTTTAACCCAAATTCAGTACAAGTTATTTTTTTTTTTTTTATTTTGTTTTTTTTGTTTTTTTTTTTTTTTTGAATGCAAACTTTACTTAAATGAGTACTACTGATTTTTTAATTCCTCCAAAATTTGATCGAAATCAAGTCATCTGCTAGAATATTGCAGTATAGTCTATTTTTATGTAAAACTAGTGGACCCGGCAAACTTCGTTCTGCCTTCAAAGGTGCAAATTAATGATTTACAATTTTCAGGATAGATGGTTCTGTATTTAAATTTTTGTTAGAAAAGTTTGGTTATTTAAATGAATGCTTTTAATACTTTTTTGTAAAGTTTTTAAAAATTATTTAATTTAAGTCAATTTAATTGAGATTTAAAATTACTGCAACGCTTTCACATGTACAACGTTCTTTGTTTGTCTGTCGGGAAACATAGAAAAATGAGAAGTGAAATAAAGTCAGTATTTGAAAAACTTAAATTTTCCTATAACAGGATCAAAAATAATGGTTTTTTAATTTTTGATTTCTTCGGGTGGTACCACGCCTATTTGTCCAACCCAATCCATATTTGCAGCAGAACTTACAATATGTAAACCAAACTTATATACCAAATTTTGTTCAAATACCGTAAACAGGAGCAGAAATATTGGATATTTAATTTATGGTTTGTATGGGAGGTACCACAGCAGCACTGGAAACATTTACTACAAACATTTAAAAAAAGAATTAGCCAAATCGGTGTAGCCGTTTTACAATTTTAGATAAATCGAAAAAAGTGGGCGTAAAAGTGGGCGTGGTAAATTTTTCTTTCCATAAAAACCTAAGTTGGACTACGACGAACATTTAAAAAAAAAATTATTCAATTCGGTCCAGCCGTTCTCAACTGATGTTCTTACCAACGAACGGCATTTGATTTTTATTTATATAGATATAAGAAGATTCGAAAACACAAACGCATTAGTTTATGCAGATATTGATCTACTTCAGATCATCTATTAAGATGAAAGGGCCTGATTACATTTTTTATTAGAAGCCTTGATTCGAGTGGGTTTATTTATATTTTATTTTATTTTTTTTTTGACTTAAGACTGTGTTGAAAATTTCAACGTACATTCCTTTTATTATTGTCCAACCTTTGTATGGGGACAAAGCAGACACGTTTCTTTACTGGTGCAGTAAATCTTCAGTGTCTCTCGGCCATTACGCTTGCTTGTTGAAAGCTTTGTAATTATCAGTTTGTCACACATTATGGGAAATTTCTTGCTTGTTTGTTGTGTCCTTTCTTTCCTACAACTACATGCAGTAAGGATGTGAAGGTTTATTGAAAAATATCAAAAAAATACGAAGTTTTATTGCATAAATTGGTAAGTCGGTATATTAGGTATGAGAAGATGATGTTTTTCTTAGGCCTAACTGTTTGACGATGAACCGGGACATGATCCATGGCACAGCAGACCACAAGTTTTACAAACGGGTGAAATTGACACAGTGGGGGAAAACTTGTCCACTTAATTTAACTTGAAAAATCGAAATTTCTTTATGTTATTTCATCAATGTTACCATTTATTCGGTAATTTAAAGTACTTGTTTAATATTTGTATCTGTTACCTTCCAAAACTCATTACAATCGGTAATAGCTTCTGTAAAACTCGTCCTTCATAAAGTTCCCAATAAATTCCTAATGTTTACTGACCTGATTTGTATGTATTTGTTCTTGATTTAATTTCAACATGCAGTCATCGTTAATGCGTATAAACATTAATTAGATCGATAAGTAAATATAATACTGACTAATGATGAGCCATTCTTTATACAAATGTCAAGGCATTGATGTAGATAAGTATGAAGGTGACAAGTCATTGAAATATAAATGAAAGCAACATAAATATTGTGACATATAATTTTTTGTACTTTTTTTTTGTTAATGGAAATATACTAAGTAATTAATTAATCCCTAAATCATAAATTTAATAGCAGTTCCCTTAAACATGACCTTTAAGTATTCGTCATTATACTGCATGGATTGTGATTTATGGCAGGTAAAACAATTACAACTCATTAATCAATTCCCATTTTATTGTACTTTCTGCAACCCCATTAATTCAATTCTTAAACATCTGCCGGAAAATTTAGGTAGTTTCCGATTATGGTGCGCCGGTTATAAACAAGTATAGCCACGGCACTGAGGTATCAGTGCAAGTATGGCTTGATGGAGTGGTGTCTCTCCATTCTACGATTGGGAAGAGCAAACATTTATCGCTGCAATCACAGTGGAGACGCGCGATTATACTTGATAAAATTTCGGCAAATGAGGGTAACGGGTTATCACAAATTTTTGAAGTATTATTTTATTAGAATTAACATGAAAAATGCCTGTACGATTTGTGCGAGATATCATATCGTTTACGATATAATTGGCTGTGAAAGTGTGGGAAACGATATTGTGTGTCATATAAGCTGTAAGTTATTAATTTTCATGTTTAACATGGGATTGCAATTTTGCATTGTAATCCTACAAATAAAGGTGGCACTACCTGGAAAAAAAAGTTTTAGGCTTGGGGGGCAATTCAATTTTTTATTTAACTTTTTTTTTTTTTTTTTTTTTTTTTTTTTTTTTGCAAAAATAAATAACTTTAAAAATATGCACATTTCCTTCGAAATTCTTGTAAATATGTTGAATAATGTGTAGATTTTTTGTATTTATAAAATACAATTGGTTATAATTGTATGGCATAACTTTGTACATGACTGAGTCATTCTGTTTGGTTGTGGAAATCAATGTAAGCGATTTTATTGGGAAAACATTAAGAAACCTGTGTGTTACTCATTTTTTATCAGGACGAATAATCATAAAATGTTTGTACCGATTCGTTCTAAGAATAATGGACGCACCCAAAACATCCTCTTCTCACACACGATATGTCGATTTAGCTCGTTTCCCTAATAAAATATTTACTGGAATCTACTTTTAACATTCGCATAATTATTGCGATATTATTATAAAGTGTATGAGCTGAAATGGTTCCTGCTATGTTAACATTCTCCACATATTTAGTTAACGAAGAAATGGTAAAGGATTGAGTAAAATATCGAAAAAGTCTAAATATTCTAGGGCGTGGTTTAGACCTTGTATGGGTAAATTTATTAATACTTCAGCAGTTTTGCTAAAGGCGGTTGCTGACGAGTGCTCAAAAAATTTGCTTTTCTTCTTTTGAATATATCAACTTATCTAGTTTTTCTAAAGAAAACTGTATTTTATTTAGTGCTTTTTGTTAATTAAGCCTACAATTAGGCCTATAATATTAAAGCAATAAATTGAAGTGCATAAATTGGAACAAACCATTCCCTTGTAAAGAGTAGCGCATAAGTAACGTTAACGGCGACTATATTGAATGCGTTCTTGTGAATTATTTGGGTTTAACTCGTAAACTAATTGCATCTTATATAGGAAAAGATGTAACAAAGATCGCCTAGACATCTCTAACTGCTGAGAAGTTTCGGGGTTTTCCTCAATACTTGCTTGCACTCGAGCAATGGTCATTTTATTTCGAACTGCACGAGGTCTTCCAGCACGCGGAAGATCACAGACAGCCCCATGTTGCCCAAAACGCTGAACCAATCGGTAACTTGTTGGAGCGCTACGAGCATTTCGAACATGAAAGAAATTTCGATATGATCTGAATAATCGCATGCTGACCTTCAAAGTAAAATTAAACAACTTTGGCTCTTTGTTCTGTGCTGAGCCTTTCCATCATAAATTTCCCAAGTATTATTTAGTTAATTCTGTCAAGAGACGAAAAAAAGACTTAAGCAAAAAATGTATTCACTAATCAAACATTAACGTTACTTATGCGCCACCCTATATACTAATTATTGCTATAGATTGCTTGTAATTTCCAAATAAATTGTAAAATTGTTAGAAAATAATGAAAAAGTGTAATTTTTCCAAAGATTGATATAGTGCTCATGCGGCCAAGTTTCTGTTATTTATCTTTAAATGGATTTGAACTTAAAGTGCCCCTTGACTACGATAAATTTTTATTTAAAATTTCAGCCGTGGTCGAAAGATTCATACGTTAAAGAGTGGTGGGCGAGGCGGACGTATGACACTCTAGATTATATATACTACGGCATTCATATGTTGCAAATGAAATAAAAATCTAATATATCATTCTATTTGCTATCTATGTTCAAAGATCTGAATTAAAAGTACAACAACAATAAAATCAATATCATATAAATGGAGTACCAATCAACTTGTTAGATTTATAAATCCCTCAACTGAGATTGCGCTAATGGCAACATATTCATTAGTATTATCCAAAATAGTTGCAATATAAGTTTAATATTTTTTTCAAAAATGCAAAAAAATACTAAAAATTTCACATAGAAATATGAAAATATTGGCGCGCTATTTCTTACGATTTATTGAAGTGTGCAATAATTTGTTGATAATTTTTTCAAAAGTTTAGGTCAGAATAACGCCTGCAAATTGTTACGCCATATTTTCCAAATAAAAGTTCAGAACATATTTACAGAGCCCGTAATCTATTCAATCGGTCTACGTAAAATCTCTAGCAAATTTTGGTATCCAGTTCCATTCACATCAGAATGTACAGGATGTTGAAAGATAGATGTTGTTGAATATGATCCATTCTGAAATTGGTTGATTCACCAACAGTAAGTTTAATGTGTTGTTTATTTTGTGAAGAGAACATTAAAACTAAAATCCAAAAAATACTTCTGTTACATCGATTGAACAAATTAATATTTAACAGTTACTACAAAACATTTACAATATTTCTAATACGCCCCTATGGTTACATTACTTTGACCGCGGAGTAAAAAAGTAGGTTACTGAGACTTGTGATGCCAACGTATGATTAATATAAACTTTGTGTGGAGGATAATTAATTTTATTTTTTGAAAATTTAAAATTCGTTTTATGATATTCAGCATAAAAAATTGTTTTATGCTAAAACCAAAAACCAGTTCAGGCATGTCATCCGTCCCTGGGGCAATAAAGCTAACTTTCAAGGGGTAAATAAATTCAATTCATTAAGATTAACAGGAAATAAGTGAATAATTGGCATGGAAAAATCTGGAAATGCAGAATTAAATTTGGCAATTTGAACTAAATTTGTAACTGCATATACCCAATAAATTGAATGATGTTATTAAGATTTCGACATTTGACATTTGACAAGTCATTTGACATTTGATTTGACATTTATTAACCATAAAAGACAGTCGCTTATTATTCGAAGGCTATAGTTTTGGAGGACAAAATTCCACCTATGATTAACGTTGTTATTCTACGAAAATGTAATATATGAGTCAAAACAATGCCTTCGATACCTGTGTGTTTAGGAAAATACTTGCCCTTTATAAGGACTGAACACGGTTTTGAAATAATGAGTAGTTGTAATATTCTTTCGACTATTGTAACATTTGTAAATTTATTGAAAGCTGTATATGGTGGCAGTTAAATCGTCCCAGCTTATTTACTTTTTATGAGATCGCCTTGACGTCGAATGTTATCGTCGAAATCTTCTAAAAAAATACAAATTCTTTATTATCTACCCACTTATTTGGTGCTAAATCGGTACAACAATCACGACCCCATAAGCCGCAAGTAATGCATGTCAGACAAATTGACTCAGGAGTTAATATCTTGCTTATACAAGCATTAAATTTATTGAAAAAAATATCATTTTTGTGTTGATGAAAGATGGACATCACACTAGTTGTGAGCACATATTTAAATAATACCAGAAAATACAATTTTTTACTGAAGGAATTAGATAGTCTAATATATTTTGCATTAGAAGATATCGTTCTTAACACACCCAAATTTTCTGAAAACGAATCGGTATATCGTCTATGACTCTATGGATTACAATTGGCGTAAGTGGGAAAATCGGTCCACAATAAAGCAAGTTGCCCTTAAAAGGATATATTAAAGTTTTTCTTTATGTTACAAAGTTTTATTACCTAATTAAAATCAATGTAAGGAGACCATAAAAGTTCATACACAATCTAATGGCACCGCTCAAATTAGGGCGAAGTACATCTTCCATAACCCAGTGGACCAAAATTCATGGATTTTAAAGTTTGTTTTTCTATTTGTATAACATAAAAAATGGTTGCACTTTTCGAAAACTTGTATCAAGAATGGTATTGTAATTTTAATGACACTGTTTTAGAAAAAAATTTGTCTTTTAATTTAATTACAAATTAATTATCACAACTTTGGGCATTTGAAAATTTTGTAAATCTAGTAAACATATCAGCAATTGTTGCTTTGCTTTAAATTCGAATACTTTAGTTGTACACAAAAATAAAGAATAAAATGTGACTCCAAATATTTTAACAATTCTTTAATAAATGAACAAACGAAATGCCAAAATTTTCATTGAATACTCCTAACTAATACAAAAATGTAAAATAAAAATTTAGTGAATATTCTATCAGAAAAAGTATAGAATATCACATTTTATAACTAATACGCCCAAATTGCCATTTTACTTAAATATAAAATGAAGCTGGAGTGTATTAGTGATGTGAAAGGTTGGAAACACATCACTTTACGTTTCGAATTCTTATTATAATTGAATACAAAATAAAACAAGGGCGTATTAGTAATGTGATTACAACAAATGATAGTCTGTTATGTTTTTATAAAATTCTTAGATTTGACCTAAAACAGGAAACCACGGAGGGAAACTAATACAATAACTTTCACCTACTATTCCTCCTTTATATAGGTATGCACATAATATAATATTTAGTATTTCGATAACTACAGTAGTTTGAGACATTTCCAAATAGATGTGAGAGCAATTAAATTTTAAATCGCACTAAATTCTCTCACTTATTGTATACACTAAATAAATCGATGATTTTTAGAATTCATAAAAGTTTTCAAGACAGCTAATGAGATTGACATATTAGATCATAATACGAAGTGTCTACATTTTCAAAATATTTTCGATCGAAAGTGTTCATGTATATTTTTGACAATAATTTCGATTAAGATGAATATTTGTAGTGTTAGTTATTTATTATTTTAGTGTGATTTTTTCCAAAACAAAAAAGTTGATCTTTTGCAAGCTAAATAAAAATCTGAGTCATCTCAGACGATAATATTATTGAGGAATTTTAAGTACAAAGAGAGTAATGTTTTTTTTTTTTTTTTTTTTTTTTTGATGTAGAATTAATTAAAGAAATCTTTTGAGTCACATAATAATAATTATTATTTAAATATGTCCTAGTGGGATATTTCCTTACTAC
The DNA here is from genome assembly GCA_019455685.1 of Philornis downsi. Lineage (NCBI taxonomy): Eukaryota > Metazoa > Arthropoda > Insecta > Diptera > Muscidae > Philornis > Philornis downsi. The sequence continues at coordinate 1,398,483 of JAHXMU010000038.1, forward strand.
TGTGGAGTCTGTGGAAATGAAAGGAAGTACGAGTAGATTTATCAAAAGTTTTATTGTTAGTTTATATAAGATAAAATTGGCAATGAACGATCTTTAAACACAAGACATAATTTTCCTAACAGATAATGCCTTTAATAATTTCTTTTATCCGAACCATGTGGTTATAAAATTAGTAATAGATTCTCTAATGATTCTCTTTGTTTATCTTAATAAACATATTTTTAGATTATATGATTTATATTTTTATATTATTATATTATTATTTTATATATTTATATTTTTAGATTTAGATTTATGTGAATTTGTAAAAATAGGTACTACATTATTGGAATTGACTCATTCTTTGTTCTTTCATTTTATATTTAGAAAAATATATATAAATATATATGTTTAAGTGCAATATTTCACTTAAACAAAAATTAACTTCTAACTGAAATATCAGTTTGCAGGAATTTTTGGGATACCCGCAAATTAATTTTAACTCCCATTTGAACCCAAATTTATTTTTGAAAATGTAAAATTGTAGGAGTTGATTTATATAGGAAATTGGTTAATACAAGCGGATTTAGATCCCATCTAACTATTTTATTTTGTTGGCAGTAGCAGTCAGGTCCATGTACAAGTGAACACATTGCCATTAAGCTTTGATTGAGTGCAAAAATACAAAATATGGGTGATTTTAGTTTCAATTTAGAAAATTGCGGATGGCGCATTCATAATTTTTTTGATGATTGTTAAGGATTATCGGATTCTCTAAAGTCAATTACCTGATTCTAATTTGAAAAATCAACTTTTATTGGAAAAATATAAGTGCTATTCTAGAATTCTAGACATAACTAAACACTAAAACTGTCATAAACTGCAAAGTATATAAACCTTATCGCAAATTCCTTAAATTGTAATTACAAATGTCATTGAGAATCTGGCAAATGCTATCAGAATATAATTTATATGACCCGAATATGACGTGTAATAAAATACGAGTTCAAATATAAATCAATATATCACACAAAAAAAAATAAATGGTGTTACCTATGCCAGCAGTAGTTTGCTCAAGTATTCAAAAAATATATTACCTATACGTCCTCCTTAATATTTGTAATAAACATGAGTATACCTATACATGCAGCAAACGAATCAGAATTATAATAATGATAAATTTTAATTCTTCCCAGGATCGCTCGAAAATAGAAATAATATTACGTATACCACAACTGACTTTCTAGAGCATTCGAGATTTATATTATCTATACGCCGGCGCAATATTTGTAATAAGTCTACGAGTGTGTTCAAAAAATAAGGGTAATTTCTAAATTTCGCGGACTACGTACATTCGACTTTCGATTATTATTATTTTTTTATGTTGGTACACTCGCGTCGAAGATATGTTGACGGTTTCATCCATTTAGCATGTTTATTTTTTTTTTTTTTTGTGAGAGGCATAAACATCTCCTATCGAAAAAAATCGGTCAAAGAAGTTGCCTCAAATTTTGTGTAAAAAATGGAATTAAGTGCTCGAAACACTTGAAATGTTGACAGTGGCATACGATGAGAGGACTCTCTGTCAAACAAATATTAACAAGTGGTACAATCTTTTCACAGAAGGTCGAGAAGATATGAATGACGACGCTCGCTCTGGACGCCACAGCACATCAACAACAACCGATGAAAATGTTAAGAAAGTGGAAAAAATTGTCCCAAGATTGAAAAGACCCATGAAAGGAAGGAGTTTTGCAACAATTAAGGAGACAAAACCAAATCGCCGAACACGCAAAATACTTGTCTTATTTATGCCTCTCACAAACAAACTAATCATTCTATATGGATAAAATTGTCAACATATCTTCGAGACGAGTGTACCAACATAACAAAAAATAATAATCGAAAGTCGAATGTACGTAGCCCGCAAAATTTGAAAATAAGCTTATTTTTTGAACGCACCTAGTATGTCTATAATAAAAAATCAAAATTATAGTTTTAACAAAAGCACCATTTTTTCCAATTGTAACTTAATATACTCGTATATTGAAGAAAGGCAATACAAATGATATTAATGTGCTACATATTTTGCACAGTTGAGAACGACTATACGCCTTTCACAATATTTGTAACAGGTATTAGCCCGTAGCCAAAATTATAACAAAGATAAATTCAGAGTATCTCAAATTTAAGCTTTGAATACGGAGTACATACACAGTCCTCCAGTGATTTTCGAAGGGGTATATAAATAAAATATTTATAATAAAATATTTATAATACACGAATTAATATTATATCGAACAAAAATTCACAATTCTTCCCGATTCCACGAAATGTAAAAAACCGAAATAATATTGCGTATACCACCACTTGTTTCCTAAAGTATTCAAATAAATATTACTTATACGCCCCCACAATATTTGTAACATGTATAAGTCTATAGTAAAAAAAGACAAAAAATTAATTTAAATTTTAATGAAAATATTGTCTCAATGTCTCCCATACTGCCTCTTACATTACAATATAACTTAAATTTTTATTCACATTTAAATAATTCTGAACAATTACCGGCAATTATAAACAGATATGACAACATATCAAATAAAGCAGTGCAATCAGTGGCTGGCGATGCAATTATCCTTCGTATTCCGCTTCCTTTTTTTGCGCGTGCTTTGCAAATAGAGCACCAATTAAGCTATCTGTTTGTATGATTAAACAAATGCAAATATACTAATGTGATATATATTTGCCAAATAAATAATACCAAGCGCGACACGCGATTTCCGACAGTTGAATATTATAGCCGGCAACAAATTAATTAAATTACTAGTCGCGGTGCAATTTTACTCTTCTCTTTTTTTTTGTTTTTAGGAAATTCAATAACTGTTAATATGAACGCGGACAAGAACAATTTCCGGTCATTGGATGCCACCGTATCCTCTCGTTGAACACACTTCCGTTCGTTTCGCGTTACTCTACAGCTGCCGACTGCTGGCTATTGTCTAAGGTGCATTGGCCGCAGTGGGGCTCTTTTATGCTTGATGATTTTGTACTTTTAAAACTGTTTCGCTCAAAATCTGAACGATTACTGAAAACTTTTCAGTTTAAAATCATCGAGCAGCAATCGAGGCGTCAAAATGAAAGCACACAAAAAAGTAACACCGACCGACAACAAACGACAACGACAACAACGACCGCGACAACGAATCGAAAATTGTGCGCGCTACAGAAGAATTCGTATTAACAAAACAAACGCTTTACAGAACATAGTGCCCTCTACACGAGCGTTTACTCATACAAGTGTGTACAAGAAGAATGAACGAATGGCAAACAAAAAGAATTCACATACCAATCCACATATACTCATACACAGGAACGACAAACACACACGCTCGCTTATGCACGTACCAAAATGTACTCGTATAGGCACACCGACAATATAGCCGGCATATCAACACTGATGTAGCACACAACAATACGGCGCACAGTGATTGGAAACATAATGTAAGAGCAAAAACAATCGAATTTTGTTAATGCTTAAATTGCACGTAAAATACACTTCAACAATTTACAACGGCACACAGCAAATTGTGTTACGGAGTACCACAAACTTTTGCTGATGTTTGCAATATGCTCTTAAAAAATGTAGTCTGAAAAATGTCTTCCTAAAATATTTATACTTAAAACATAACACATCAACAAAAATGTTGATCGCAGAAACTGTGGACTAAAAATAACATACCATAAATTATGAAATCTAATATTAAATTAAAAATTATTGTCTTAATATGTTATAATTTTTTGGCTAATGTTTGCTAATATATAACAAATATTGTGACAGGACGAAGAAGAATATTATTTCATATATTAGCACGGATAGAATACAGAATAATATCTCAAATATTTGTTTATGCTATTAGTAATAATTTGTTATTATTTATCAAAGTGTATACATTCAAAAGAACACCGAGAATTGATCACTTAAAGAGGCCACTTAAAAAGATTGTCAAAATTCACATTGTCGTTTTCACAACTATTCTCTATAAGGACGCGAAGTTTGAGTGCAATCTGTCATTTAGTATGTTTATAGTGCTTCATTTTGTTAGCTCACCTAAAGTATGATTTTGCGATTTCTGCAATGAATAAAAATATAGAAAACAGAATTTGAATTTCTTGGCACACGAAATGCCGAAAATATTACGGAAGGTTTAGCGTGAATCGATTTTATTAAAAGAACGTGCATATGAGTGGTACAGTGTATCCAAAAGTTCGAGATGTGATCGAAGATTTGGCTCTCTCTGCTCGACCGTCAACGTCCTAAATTAAAGTAAACATCTATTTAAAGAAGAAACCGATAACCGAAAGGCGTCGTTTAAGTATTAGAGAGATAATCTGTGAACTTTCTGTGTCCGACGAATCAATTCGCATCGTCTTCTACGATTCTTTGGATATGAAACACGCTGCCGCTCGACCACTTCCGGAACCAGTATTTTCTTCAAAAACTCAATAGCTGAAGACATGATGGAACGAGTCAATTCCGATCCCACATTAATAAAATGCTTTATAACTGAGGATGAGACATAATTTTATGATTTGAAAAGCAAACTAATCAACAATCTTTAGAATTGCAGCTTCCAACAGAGCCGAAACCTTCAAAATCAATCGAAAGTCAAGGCAGTGTCGATCGTTTTCTTTGATTATAACAGTGTTGTGCATTCGAAATTCTTGTCAGAAGACCTGATGTTAACGAACAAAGAATAAAGAATTGTATGCTTCATTTGAGAGAGTAATTTAATCGAAAAAGGACAGATTTGTGGAAAGGGAATTCATGGATTTTACACCACGATAATACACCACATTACAAAGCTGTCATTGCCAATGAATTTCTGCGACAAAACTGGCCTAAACAAATATTATCAAATGACCACTATATTAACTTGATGTCACTCCGGCTGACTTTTTCTTTTTCGAAAACTCAAATTCCCATAAAATAACATTTTTCGAAAAATTCGTTCTTTTCTTGTATTATTTCGGAATTTAACCATTACTTTAAAGCGATGCCATAAATTTGAATGAATAACAGATATTTTGTGATTTAAAGATCAATTTCTAATCCATTTTTCGAGAGATTGCACACCAAATTAGCTGTAAACTTAGCAGGCATTTTTTATAACCATCACAAGGCTGACTAGCTTCAGACCCCGTGGCATCAGCAGATACTCCTCTGAGTGATACTTTATTAATGGTACATTATCAGCTATATATACCTATACAAATCTACTTATAAGCAAAATATGCATATGTTAACTAGTTATCAACCGAAAATATTCAAGCACCCATTCACTAAATTTGACATGACTATTCCAAGAACTTACACGCTGGTTTATCAGATTTGTGCATTAGTTATTCAGCGTCTCGAACTACTACTTGGTATAACGATGTGACAATGCTTTCCTGTTTAATTCTCAAAATTTACATTCGCAAACACTTAATCAAATTCGAATTTGAATACACTGCATAAAACATATGAACGTAAAAACATGGATCAAAATTACCAATTATACGCGAGGTATCAGAAATGACTTGGATAATCGGTCGATTTTTTAAAATTTTGTCGATTTTACCAACTAATTGAAGAGTTGCAAATTGAATTTCCAAAAATCGGTCAATTGGGCTTCCTTCTATCAAATGATAAAGGGTGATTTTTTTAATCGCGTCGAATAAAACACTCAAATTTGCATCATATATTAAATTTTTTTATTGAAATCAATACAATGGTCTTTGCCATTTAATTTTTAAAGATAATTTCATGTAAATGTTATCCGCGGCTCTGTCTCACAATACCCATTCGGAAGGTCCAATTTTTCGTCACTTTTTTTGAGCATTTCGATCTGTATTCCACGAATAACGCGTATTATGTTACCCTGTAAGGTTTCAATAGTGTTTGGCTTATCCACATAGACTAACGACTTGACATAACCCCACAAGAAATAATCAAGAGGCGTTAAATCGCAAGATCTTGGGGGCCAAATCGAGAGAAAAGCTTCTCACCAAATCCATCCCTCAACATATCCATTGTTTCACGAGCAGTGCGGTATGTTGCACCGTCCTGTTGAAACCACATGTCAACCAAGTTCAACTCAGCCAATTGGGCTAAACAAATTCCTTGTGGTTGAGTATCACATGCCCCATCGCTGAGAACGGCGACGAATTGACATTTTACGATCGCCATTAACACTGGTTGCTACGGCTGCCATATTTTCTTCGGTATGGACTGTAAGCATGCGAGTCGATGGTTTTATGCTTGCGAGTCGATAGTTTTATATCCTACAAAGTAAATTTGGTGCGAATTTGGAGATAACAGCACGAATTGTTGATTCAGCAGGTCGATTATGACGACCATAAAATGGTCGTATCAAACGATGCACATTTGTCACAGAGCACGAATTTTAATAATAAATTTAAACGATTTGCAATCGCTGCTCGTTTGTTAGACTTTCCATGATGAAATAACAGAGTATGCTGTACACTTTTCACTTTGACAGATGACGTTTGGACGCCATTACCAACTAGTGCTGCCAACCTAAAAAAAAAACTTAAATCTTAAAAAATCACCCTGTATATATCCTTATCCCTTCGGCGGAAGGTATAAATAGTTATAACATTAGAAAATATTTTTAAAGTATAGCTAATTCACTTTATTGTTGTGATCATCGTCACAAATCCCTCCTTAGATTCCTTTGTGACTGAAGTGATATTATGATGCATCATCAGTTACACATGTACTCGTATGTATACCTATATAATATAATAAAGGTAGTGCAAAAATAAATCCATAGTTTTTGCAATAGATTGCTTTAGTATTCTATATTTCTCGTTGTATAAGTGCGATTGGTATAAGCTAGATGGCGTCACACAGATATAACATAATTAAAAAACTACTTAGGCTGTTTCGTGATCGCTTGATTCAATATCGACTAGAAATGGCCAGCTTCAGGCATCGCCTTATAGTCCGGATCTGACACCAAGTGACTGTCGTCTGTTTCTATCTATGGCGAACAATTCACAAGCGAAAACTTCGCTTCAAGAGAAGCTTTCGAATATAGACTGCCCCAGTTTTTTGCCAATAGGGACGATAATTTCTATAAAAGGGACGTAACTGAATTACTTTCAAAATGGCAACAAGTTATTGAAAAGAACGATTTTAAAAACTAAAATAATAAGTAATGGATTTCTTTTAATACACTTTATATGTGGCACATTACGTACATATAAAATAGCTATCAACCGCATCAGTTATCAACGTATTTCTATTCTTGTCGAGTTTAGTGATGATTTTTGACGTTTTGGTGAGAAACCTTTATTAGGCTTTTTCATTACTCAATTACTTGAAATGTTTGACAATACGACGAGGTGATCCATGTATTGAAGAAATATGTACGCGTGGATTTGCGTATCAAATCGAATAGTCGCCGTATTAACTATACATCACATCTTTTACCATATCAAAACTCCTGGCTCCATCATGAAGTTAAAAAAAAAATACAATGCAAGGCATTCAGAAATCGGTAACTAAGTTAACTCACAATTACCGAAAACTGTAACGGAAACTTCACATTAGCATCTATCAGATGTAACTGAATTCCAACGATTGCAAACGCCAAAACAACTATTTTTTCGAGCTTTGCAATATTAGCTCTATTTTTTGTTCTCTATTTATCATAACCTGTTTTATTAAGTGCCGACTGTTGTTGACGATTTGATAATAACTAAAATTTTCGAATACTACCTTTTCGACGTGACCTGCAGTTTGATGTCAAATTAACATACAAAAAAATTTAGTGATAACGAATTCATTCTCTAGCATGTTTTTGAATACTGTTAGATAATCGAGAACATTTCTATCGATAGAATTCTGCTTCACACAGCTTAATAGAAATTGTGCCAGTATTCTGTTACTAATTGGGAAGTGGACACAAAAAAGCTACTTCCACATTCAAAATCCTCGCAATTGATGAATAATCAACAAAAGCAAAAGTAGAGGAATTTTAGGCAATGTTTCAAAATACGAGTACATGTAACTCGCGGTTTGAATTTTGAATTTAGTAATTCTATAAACACAATAGCTGTGTACTTTTTCCTGAATTTCTTTATGAGTTATCGAAAAGTTAGTTGAAAGACAACCATACTTAAAAAAATTGTCGTATTTAAAAAAGGTCGACTATATTTTTGTATTTTTTCAAAACTGCCCAGCAAAATATGTGCATCCGCAGAAGCTGAGATTTGCCCGCAATTTTTGGATCAGAATGGTGAAAATTTGCGTAAACACCAATGAATTTAATATAGGTTTGTCATGTGTTTTTTCACATTTTCATGAGAGGTATTATAACAATGAAAAAGCAGCTCTTTTGGTGTAATTTTTCATTTGATCAAAGAAATTTTGTTTTTGGATCAGAAATTTCAAACCAAAATTAAATCGCAAAACAGTGTTTCCATCAAATGTGATTATGTGGCAGTCTAATCCATACAAATTAATAGCATTTAAATGCAATTCAATTTAATAAAATCTATCGCATTTGTTTAGATTTAGAAGCGATATAAAACCGTTTCTTTGGAAATAATAAACATGCATATATTGCGCTATCGGAAGTGGCGAAAATGTTATTATTTTTGAATGACTTCCAGTTTTTTTTTTGCTGGGTGGTATTGAAGTTTGTGTAATTCCAAGTAACGAATTCAGAAATTTATCTGCGGCTGAGTAACTGAAGATGTCTTCTTTCGGTGATCGATGACCTCTTAATAGGAGATTTCTAAATTCGCCACATCCTATCAAAGTCATTCTAAATACGATTTGTGATTCAACTTTTCTACTCTGGTATTTCGGAAGACTACAATTAAGTTCTCCGGAATATTTAAGAATTTTAATAACACATTCGGACAATCGAATCATTCACACACATCTAATATAATTTTTTACTCTCACACCTGAAGTAATTTAAATGTTTAAAATACCAAACATTTTTCGATCAAAAGTGTTTCATGACTTTTTAAATCGATTAGGCGATGTCCGACTGGCTGGCTAGCTAGCTGATTGTATAGTAGATACATTAATACTTCCTAAACCTTGGCACAACTTAATATTTATTTAGTTCGTAACCGGGTTTGGTGAGCTATACTTAGTAGACCGAAATTCAATTTATTTCCTGTTTATTCAAAGACTGCAGCAACTTACAATTTTGTCTAAAATCTTGGCAAAACTTAGAAAAATTTACCAATTACCACGCCCCTTCTATTAGATGTTACTAAATGTAGTCAAATTTGGTGCACTTTGAGCACCATTTGCGTATATGAAAGCTCTGATTAAATACTATACAGGGTTTCTGATGCATGTTGCTACATTAATAAATGTAAATAAATGTAAATACTCATAAGTTTGTTTGCAATTCGTATAAATTATTATCAGCCTCAATTGTCGTTAAAATGTATTACTTTGGTTCATTTGTCGGTTTTGTTCCTAAGCTTCATTTTCCACCCAGTATAAAAGGTTCTATAGCGGTGTAAAGTATGATTGCCTTCGTCAGATGAGAATGAGATCGCTTCTCATGCACTTTGCTCTTTTGATGGAGTTTTGACAGCTCTTTTCAATGCCACCCATTGAGATCATTACGGAAGATTCTTCATGCGTTTTGTTCCACAAAAATCGTCATCCTCAAATTGTTCTTCCGTTTCTAAAGACAATCCGCCTCTCTTTTCTTAGCAGAAGTTATCACGATATCATTCCTTCTGAGAACCCAAAGTTGGCGTACATGCAGCAACATTTGCCTCAGATGCAATGCGGCATTCTTCATTATTCCAGGGATTTTCTGATCGGGGTTTTTAATACCCGCGACTAGGTCCTGCTGTAGTTGCTATCGAACGCGAAATATGCTGCCCTGTATGTCAGGAACCTCAGGATAAGAGGCATTTAGTCGTAGTAATTAAAAGAGTTTGTTAGAATAGGTTGGGGTAATTTCGGATGTATGGAGCTTTGCACACCATTTTAATTTTGCCCAAGCCGGCGCATAATTTAGCAGCAACCAGGTGGTGAGTATGTTTTAACAAAACTCCTCACACGCACTCTTAGATATTAGAAGTATGTCTTCCACCTGTAATTAGGGGATGAATCGCGATGGTCTAAATCTGACGATTATGCTAGATATGGAATTTATCTGAGGAGAAATGCGTTCAATTTGGAGATGTTTTACCTTTAAAATTTAATCCAATGCGGCTGCCTGGTTCCTGCAAATATTTCCACTATTTATCGAACATGATTTCCATTCATGTGCCTGGCTTCCTGACACCCAATCAATCCAATGTCACAAGATTTTCTTGATGGACTGTGTATGGAGGTGGATGGGTTGATAGAGACGATTAATAAGTAGACAAGGGGAATAGCGGGGAATCCTCTAATCAATTTGATACCTATCTCATTGTGGAATTAAAATTTTAAATTGTATTGCAATTTATGCAATAGCGATGTTCGTTAGGAGGACCAATTTTACAATTGGTTTCTGTCGGAGAACTGAAAGCTGGAACTTGTAATTTGGATCAGATAATTTCACAGCCATGTGAAATCATATAATTTCACAGCCATGTGAATTTATATGGAATCAAATTGATCGTAAAGAAATTATAACTGGCGATAAATAAAAGATGAGAATTAATGCCAATTCAGAGAAAGTTTTTTAAGGTTTATTAAGTTATGCTTACCAGTTGAGATCTGATTTTTAAGTAATTTTTTCACATTTCAAAACTTCCGACAGCAGTTAATTTTTTAAATTCAGACTTCAGTTAAATTTAGTACACAAATTCTCACTCAATAGAGTTAAGCAACCACTACGTGGGCAAAAATTTGAATTCATTCACAATAATATCGATACAAAATTACATTTTAATGTGCCAAAAAAAGGTTAATTTTAATACAAATTAAAGAATGGTAATGGTAAAATTATGGCTAAAGTTTTAAAGTTCAGACAGACTGTTTGACGGGCTGTTTGCTGTAATAAATGATCATTAAAGTTTATATCTTTACCGTTAATTGAGATGGCATTTCCGTTTGTATTTTCAAAAGATAGGCAAATGATGCCACCGCTCCAATATCTAAACTGTCACTCTCTATGGATGCATTGTCTTATGAACCAGCATTTTCACATCTCCAAAGGAACAAAATAGCATATGATTCAAAAGGGTAAACTCAAAATTATACTGACATACCATTATAAATCAATAATTACTTTCCATTTTCATTTCAATTCAACATCTTAACTGTTTCTTCTTTAGATGCTTCATAACAAATCCATAGTAACGCATCGACGCAGAGATTCAGCTGGATTACATTGAAACATTTCCTAAAATTATTTTCAGATCATCACTAGAACACCCTTTACGGCTCAAATTATTGACAGCTTATTACTGCACTATGTGCGCAGAATTGAAATATCTCAGTCAAAACAATAACACGGCTTTATTAGCGACTTCTGACACAGAAACCTCAACTGAATTTTCGGAGCGCGAGGTATCATGAATAGATGTACGACCTCGTTTAAGTTCCTTCATGTAATTGTACACAGTTGGAAAAGAACTGGTTCAAATGGGCTTTCAAAAATCTTGCTAAATGCTAAATATTTGGTCACTGCAGGAAGCTATTTTCTCTAATTTAAAACCATGGTTCACTTCAAACGTACTTTGGAAATGTATCCAAATTATAAACCACTATCAAAATCTTATAGTAAACTTGTAAAAAACTAATACGACATCTAACTGCAAATGTTTTCTGACAGAGTTCTTAAAAAGTACTGGATATCTTTCTGTAAATCACAAATGAGCGTCTGGGTTAGTTTTTACCAAACTAGTTAACCTTAGACAAGCAATTCAAATCGACTCGCAGACGTCCAAGAGTGAACGATTGATTCCTCTATTAATTGACCTTGTCAACTGGCATCAATTAAATTTTGAAAATTATAGGTAGAATTTAACACGCTTAATATTTCTAATTATATTAAATGGGGGTAAGTTGGGAAACAACTTACTAATATTATCAAAGCATTCATTTTCTCCACATTTTACAAATCTGCAAACTTCCTCACTATATGTTTATACATTTAGATTTTAATAAGGATTTTAAAAATAATCAATAAATCTTGAATAATCAACAAAACAAAAAATAAATATTGGAGTAGTATTTATTTTATGTATTTTGTAATTTATTAAATACTGGCCAAAAGGTTTTAAATTACAAGATTATTAAATAAAGGAAACGAAATATCCTAGTCTTGATTATTTTTAATGTCCAGACGCCTGATTGTGGCATTGAAAGTCTGCCTAGTTTTGTTTTGTTTTGTTGTTTTTTTTTTCAATTTCTCAGGTCACAGCCATTGCTGTTATTAGTTTGCTCAATATTATTTTAAAAGTTTTTTTTATTCTACCGCCTGCAGTTGTAGAAAACTTTTTAAAGTTGAAGTGAGGTAGAAGCGTTAGTTTCAATGAACTTTAGTGTACACTAAATATATCGTTGAAAAAGTTTTGAATAAATTTCCTGCGAATTTTATTTCTAAGCATATAATTTTGCAAGGGTACCTATGGGCAGATGGTTTGAGATTTAGGGAAGATGTTAGGAAAAAAGGTGTATAGGTGGATAAGAAAGCAATTGAGACAATAAAGGTGACCCTTACACGCTAATTAATGTTATAAATAACTTGAGGAAATACATATAAGTATAACATTTGGGACATGAACTTTCGGTATGACATTAATATAAGCAACAAGTTGCTGTGTGATTTGTAGGCGCACAAAATGTTAGTCTTAATGCTAACATGTTCATTATGCTCCTTGTTACTGAATCACATCAATGTAAAGGGTGATTTTTTAATCGTAGTTTTTTTAAAAATCGAATAAAACACTTAAATTTGCATCATATATTAAAATTTTATTGTTGTATTGGAATCGATAAATTGGTCTTTGCCATTTAATTTTTTAAGATAATTTCATGTAAATCTTGTCCGCGGCTCTGTCTCAAAATGCCCATTTGGAAAGTCCAATTTTTCGTCACTTTTTCGAGCATTTCGGCCTGTATTTCATGAATAACACTTGTTATGTTATCCTGTAAGGCTTCAATAGTGTTCGGCTTGTCCACATAGACTAACGGCTTGACATAACCCCACAAGAAATAATCAAGAGGCGTTTAATCGCAAGATCTTCGGGGCCAACTCACAGGGCCAAATAGAAAGATAAGCTGCTCACCAAATTCATTCCTCAACATATCGATTGTTTCACAAGTACTGTGGCATGTTGCATCGTCCTGATGAAACCACATGTCAACCAAGTTCAGCTCAGCCAATTGGGGCAAACAAAAAATTCCTTGTGGTTGAGTATCACATGCCCAATCGCTGAGGACGGCGACGAATTGACATTTCACGATCGTTATTATCACTGGTCGCTGCGGCTGCAATATTTTCTTCGATACGCACTCTACGCATGCAAGTCGATGGTTTTATGCATGCGAGTCGATAGTTTTAAGTCCAACAAAGTAAATTTGGTGCGAAATTTGGAGATAAGAGCACGAATTGTTGATTCAGCAGGACGATTATGATGACCATATAATGGTCATATCAAACGATGCACATTTGTCACGGAGCACGAATTTTAATAATAAATTTCAACGATTTGCAATCGTTCATCGTTTGTTAGTCTTTGCATGATGGAATGGCAAAGTATACTGTGCACTTTTCATATTGGCAGATGACGTTTGGACGCCATTACCAACCAGTGCTGCCAACCTGAAAAACTTAAATCTTAAAAAATTACCCTATATTTCATTTATTATTTTTTGTTTTTATTATATAAAAAATTCAATTTTGTTTTATATAACTAATTGGCCTGAAGGGTTGGAGTCGGGGTCGCCTCAATTATTGTTTTAATGGACTGCTTCAATTCAGCCAAATTCGTTGGTTGCGTTTTGTACACCTCTTGCCTGAAAAAAGTCTGGTGCAGTCAGGTCAGGTGACCTTGGAGCCAGTGGAAAGTGAAGTTTTTGGATATTAATTTGTTCGGGAATTTTCGTTAGAGTTCCGCCATAACACATTTGTGCTATGTGAAGTTGCTCCATTTTGCTGAAACCAAATACTGCCAAATGTCCATTGGCATTGACATTGTGTTTGTAGCACGATTCGTGCGTCACCCTCTATTTGGCTTAATAAGTTGGTCACACTAGCACAGAGCGTTTGTAAGAAAATAGAATATTTCAACTATTTGATGAATCATTATTCTCAAAAAGTAAGGAAGACTATTATTGTGGTGTTTAAAGCAGTATTTGTCGAGATTTGAAGGATAAGCGGATAAGAATAAGGAAGGATAGGTTTGAAAATATTTTCTTTTCAATTGTTTAGTATTTAGTCGGCAAAAAAATTATTTCGTTTCTTTTTTTAAATATAAAAACGACATTTTTTATTTATAATTTAGTTTAGTCTATAATGTAAGTGCAATTCTGGCGTCGTTCAGACCACTTTTTGATTCCGTACTGAAGCAATGACTGATCTTTCCGAGCAAAAATAAAGAGTTTTTATGTTCTCATATGTACTAAAGGCTTTTATGTTAAAATTTTTTTTAAACTCCAGAATAAATGAAAATCTTAAGGTGCCAGATCAGGACTATGCGATGGATGTGGCATCAACTCCCATTCAAAATTCAATATTTTTCGATGTGGTAACATATCTAGCTCTGTGTGATTTACCAATTAAGGTCTTTTTTCGTTCAGTGCTTCATCAATTGTGGACAATAGACTTCAAAATTTATGGTTTGGTTCCTTAGGAGCAGTTCAAAATAAATTTTTTACCAAATTTTACACCAAATTAACAACGCAACATTTTTTGGTGCAATTCAATTTTCCGTGAAGTCTCCGTGTATTCATGTTGCTTGGACCGGGATCTCTTTCGGTTGAAATTGGTGTACAGAATTCATTATTCATTCCCAATGACAATATGTTTTAAAAAAAAGTAATTTTCCAATAAATCGCTCTGTTAAGTGGATTTACTTTACCTCGTGCGGAACACAACTCAAATTTCGCAAAGAATTATAAATTAAAACAATTAAATTAATTAGAAATTATAGAGGAAAGGATTGAATTTCGGAAAATCGACAAATTTGTTTTAGAAAAGGAGTGTGGCAATGTGCCCCATTTCCATTCTGAGACTCCATTTTACCAAACACAAAACTATTTGGCAAAATTTAGTGCACTCAAATGAATGTGATGATCATCAGAATACATGGTTTAAATCGGTCTTTTGTATGGAAGGTAACAGAAGGGGTGTGGTTAATAGGACGATTCCTTCGAATTGTGGCAAAAATGTAAGTTACTGCGATCTACAAATTAGAAGTTGTAGAGGCCCATTTACATTTCACAGTCCCAGGCTGTGAAAAGTTTTACACCGATTAGCTGTACCTCCCACATAAATTACCTATTTTCCACGCCATCAACAGTGGCTTATTAGATCTCCATACGTTATATTATTTTGTAATGAGTGGCAAAACTTGAGAAAGATTAATTTACGAAACTCCTTCCTGCACTACCAATACAAAGAACCAATTTAGTCCGTATAATTCTAGTATTATATCTTTAGATTATTTGTGATGAATTCCTTCAAATTTGGCACATATTACGACTGTCATAAACCAAGTACTGAAAAAGAAAATGGACCGCATTTCCACGTCTCTTAAGGCGCTTTTAACAGAAATTCCCGGGTAATTATCGGATAACCAAATCCTTTTGGGTACCTTCCATATAAATCAACTAATTTTCTTTCATTCCATTGCAATATCTAATAACTGAAAATGGATTACAACGCAACGTCTCTTAAGGGTGTACTCATGCAAATTGACCGATTTAGCAAAAATCAACTGTTCTTCTATAATGTCTGTACTGGTTATAAGAGATTAATCCA
Organism: Philornis downsi; assembly: GCA_019455685.1. Classification (NCBI taxonomy): domain Eukaryota; kingdom Metazoa; phylum Arthropoda; class Insecta; order Diptera; family Muscidae; genus Philornis; species Philornis downsi. The sequence continues at coordinate 1,414,436 of JAHXMU010000038.1, forward strand.
GGTTTAATCTCTGGCGGTGTTGTTGTGAAACAACTTAGTGGAGAGATAGTGGACTGTATAAGGGATTGGTTTGGAGTTGATTAATTGAGCGCCAATTCTTACGTGCTGGGCAGTAAGTTCTGGGCTAAAGAATTGGCGGGTTTAGTGTTGAGAAATTATACAATTAAAGTTAAGATTTAATATATATAAAATATATAAAAGAGGGAGAGATAGAAAAAATGCATATGAATTAGCGTTAATTCAATATGTTTATTTTCTGAGATTGAGATGCTCACCGTGCGAGTTGTGCTGCAGAAGTGCCTGATTTTGAAACAGCAACTGTGCTGGTAAGATTGGATTTTCCATTTTCTTTTTTTATATTTTCTTCAGCTTACAGTAAATTATTCACAATAATCATTGGGATATTTATCGATAATTACTTAGATGGGTTTTAGATAACTTAAATAAGAGCGTTATCTTTTATAAATTTCATATTTTCATTAAATTCAAAATTAATTTATTAGACCCAAAAGTAAGTATAAACTTGGAGGTTTATACAATGTCTCAGCGTAAGACTTTAGTAAGTTCTAATTTTGATACTTTTGTTGTGCATTCATTCTGATCAATTTTTTCAAGAACCAAATGATTTATCAGGCCCCCTTCTGTCAATCCCTTCAATTTCCCCAAGGTAAAGCGAAGCGAAGTTAGTTCATACGCTCGAAATTCACGTACCGAGTTTGTTACCTCTCTTCTATGCAGTTTTGTAGTTTTGATAACTTTGACTTTTATCCTTTATAGTTTTTGTCGCGCTTTGTGAAAAGAAGAAGGACGAATCTACTTTTATTCATAATGTCCCAGCAGACTGTTAAGTTGCCTCCCCAGTATGTAGCCGTTACAAAATGCGAGTATACACAGTCCCTTTCTTAGCGCTTGTCTAAACCTGAAGGAAAATGTGATTTTAATTTTAGACGTTTGTTCTGGGCGATATCATTAGGTATCCTCTATAGCCATTTTTAACCTGTTCCTATCCAAAAAAAAAGCGGAAAATTCGAAAAATCCATTCTAATCACTCGCCTACACCATGAAAAGAATGTAAAAATTAATCTAAGGTTTATATAGTAGAACAACAATGAACAATTAACTTAATGAATGAAATGATATGAATGAAAACAAATAAATACACACACAGCCATACATGCATGCAGTCACTCCCATCTAACCACTCACCCGCCACACAGTAGCAACAAACATAAACGAACATTATAGTGCAAATGTATCGTTGCTGCTGTTGTTTTCATCATTGGTGATGTAGTTCTCATTGTCAACCTGCAATTGACTATAAGAATTATAAGTGAAACGATGCGCTACAATGCAGTTTGATGGGATGATAATTATGCTAAAAATGAGTGCAGGAAACTCCAACAACAAATTTGGCGGTATCTCGATCACAATTTTGTATCATCTGACCTAATGCCGTATAAGTGATAACCGAGTGAGCTCGTGTCTGATGGTAATATATTGATGATTGCCGGAATTAAAACGAGGTACATTCGGTTATGTGCAGGTGTGGATGTGTAACAGTAATATCTATTGTTATGATAATCGTGAACAATGGGGTATAATAGTTTATTTAGTATGGGTGAACAGAAGATAATATAAAACCGGTGTTGTTCTCGTTAATTAAATGAAATTGGGAGAGAAAGAGTGAGAGATAGCAAGTGATTGAGTTATTGTACTAATAAGCAATACAGCATGCTTGTTAGTAATCGCATTTCATACGGTAATGCGAGTGATTTTGTGCGATCATGTAATCATTTGTAACAGCAATCATTGGGAATGATAACACTAGGCGGCAGCACATTGCTGTCCCGCTTAGGGATTATTTTTTTTTAACTATTTTTAAGATAGTAATTCTGAAAAATCTCGCTAATTGGTTGCAACCAACAATTCGAAATATTGAGTTTTTCCCATTACTGGGCAAAAGCTAATACTAAGCTAACTCTTTATGGTGAAACATCATATATAAAAATGGTGGAGAAATTTCAAATCTAAATTTACTACGTTTTTTTGTGCGGAAAAATTTCTATAACTGATTTGTAAATAACTGATGTAAACCACTGATTGCTTTTGATCCTAAATAAAATATTTTACGTTTTTTTTTAATATGCTATTTTAGTAAAATATTGTAATATAAAAAAACCAGTATGGAAATTTCAGTCAGATATACTGACGTTTTTTTTTTTCGCTGATGCAAATGTGTGAAAAGTGCCAAAAGGGCTATGGTAATTGGGTTCTTATTGCTCTGAATTAAAGCATAACAAATTAAGAAAAATTATGATTTTCTGAAGTTCTTAGCTTAGAAATTATAGATGAACCACTAATTTTTGTTAAGTCACAAATTTGTATGATTAGGGCATGACGAAGCAACCAATTTTCATTCGCAGTACTAACATTTCTAAATAGCTGATGCATGCTAGATTGTAATGCGTTTAGAGAAATTAAATGATGTACGAGTACATATATTCCTAAATTATATATCGGTTAAATTAGATTTGCACGGAAATTACCAGGAATATTTTTTTTTTCAATTTTTTCTTAGCGTTATAATGTCATTCAATTGACAAAAAATAAAAAAAAAATTCAGTAAACGTATTAGGGATTAAAGCTAAAAAGTTTAATTTCAATAAATCGATCAATTTGTATAGAAAGTACCAGAAAGAGTACATCAATGACTCCGAGTTTCATGTTTATAACTTATTTAACTGATTTCGGTACAACTACTTGAAAGATTTGAAGACAAGGATATATGAGCCCTTAATTATTATAGTGATACAAGCGCTATTTAATTCGTACGAGGTATTTAAATTTAAAAGTTTGGCTTTTAATGAATTTCACATGATTTTTGCACTAAAAAATAAAATGTTTTATGTTGACTACCAGAAAATCGAACTTTTTCGATAAATATCTGCGTATTTATAATTGCTTCGGAAGTACGAATTCACATAGACAACTTTCAAAATTAGAAAATTGGTAATCGCGTTTAATTAGCCCATATTGAAAAGTGTTCAAATGGCTTAATTACCGTATTAAAGGCTACCACAAAAATAGTACAAGCATCTTTTCGGAATAAATAACGTGTTTTATTATAAAAATAACAGAAAGTGTTGAACCCTTATTTGTAGTATTTCTTAGATAAATCTTAAATTAATTATCAGTTTCTAAAGTCATTATTACGGTTGAATGACTAATAGTATCCACGATGAATTGAAGGTAGAGGGTTATCCATTTAGTGGTTTCAAAACCGCCGGTCTGGCAGGGCTATCAGCTGTTAAATACCTGTCATTTAAAGTGTGATTTATTTATTATTTAGTTTATTATTTATTATTTATTTAGTGAAAGGCTTGCCATTTACGAATATGGATCGTTTACCAGCAGGAGAGCGCGTAAAGATAGTTAAAACTTATTACAAAAGTGATGATTCAAACGTGGGCACTTTTCGTGCATAACGGGGTGATTATGATCGTCATAATCGACCCACTGTGTATGGAATTGATAAGATTATAAAGAAATTTGAAGAGACTGGAAGCATTACAGATTTGGTCAGGTTAGGCCTGTGCATCATCGCAATGTACGCACTGCCGAAAATATCGCTTGTATTAGTGTAATTTGAATTTGTTGATTCCACGGCGTTTTCAGCAATTGGGTTTACATAGCGGCTCATTATGACGTATTTTGCATTTGGATTTGCACCTCCATTCATACAAAGTCCAACTCACTCAACAATTAAAGCCGGCTGGCCATTCACAACGCCATAGATACGCTGAATAGGTGCTACAGCAACAGGCTTTCATGCTGATTTTTCTAACAACATTTTTTTCAGCGATAAAATTTATTTCTAACTCGATGGTTACGTCAACAAGCAAAATTGTCGCGTAAGAGACTCGGACATCAAGCATTATAATGAAATAAAAGTTTCGTCGAGATCATAGTTTACTTTTGAAACTGAAAAATAGATGTCCCGTTATATAGAACAGCGCGAGTATGCTTTTACAATTTTCAAGCGTTACACTGATGTACAGGTTTACATTTTGAAAAAATTGTATCCTTCGTTTTTTTTTTTTTTTTTGTTAAATATTCAGTTCTTTAAATTTAAATGTTTCAACCAGTCGGGTTTTATAAAATATTTTAAATGTGTCTTTTTTAAGAAATACATCCCCTGGATATTTAACAAGAAGATAGGGTGGCCTTTGCTGTTTTCTTCCTTTCCGCTTATTACATATGTAAATTGTTTTAATTTGTTTTCCTTCTCACTTCCTCCACTTTTGCCGCTCTCAATATAATGAGGCCTACATAATAAATCTGCTATAAGGGAATATTTTTTTCAATTTCGAGAAATCGATTTTATGTAATGAAAGATCGTCACATTGCAACACAAAATATGCGCATAATTCATTTTTTTGATTTTAAATTTGGACCGCTACCATTTGTATAGGAGGTACCAAAAGGGCTTCGGTGACTTGCTCGGGTTTTGCCAGGTGTTACCAAACATTATAAATTAATACAGTATACAGAACTCTGGACCGCTGCAGCCTACTATTTAGAAATTACAAAAAAAAAAATTGGATTTCGAAAATTTTAACCAATTTGTATAAAAGCTATCAGAATGAGTAATTAAGACCTTACGGTGACAATCGCCTGACATGTACCAAATGTGACTAATGTAGTGCAACTAAATGCAGGACTAAAGAATATATAGGTTAAATTGGTCGTTTGTATGAGAGGTACCAGATAGGACGTGGTTTATCGGTTATCGGGTTTTTTTTTCAAATCCAAGCTCTATAAACAAATAAAATGGACAAAAATTTAGGTTACTGCAGTCAACGAATTAGAAGTGACAGGGAACAAATAGAATTTTCAAATTCCGCCCAATTATGAATATTAAAATGACAATCTTTGCTTTTTGACTTTGACTAGTTTATTATTCAGCCGCATAGTGTAGCCATTAGTTATCGTCACCACTCTTGTTTTTGACTACATTTTGTTTTCTTGTTGGTTTCATTGTTATCATTTCTACCGTTGATTGTTTATGCTATTTGTCAATTAAATTTGTGGGTGCACATTAACGTTGTGGTAGTTATTGTCAAACTATTTCGTTCAAACTAAAGTACAGAGTGACGCATCAATTGTAATACAATAAGAAATTCAAATAACTTTTGTTAACAATTTTTTTTTTTTTTTTTTTTTTTTGTATAGAAAATTCAATTTTATTTTATATAACGAATTGTTTTTGAAGACCTCCATGTTTATTCACGCATATGCGCATTTGCGACCTGAAAGTTTAAAGTTTAGGTCACCTCGATTATTTTTTTAATGTATTGCTTTAATTCAGTCAAATTCCTTGGTACACCTCGTTTTGTACACCTCTTGCTTGACTTAACCTCACAAAAATAAGTCCGGTGCAGTCGGATCAGGTGACCTTGGGGGCCGACGGAAAGTTGAGTTTCTGGATATTAATTTGTTTGGGAATTTTCGTTGAAGCTCCGCCATAGTCGGTGTGGCTGTATGTGCAGTTACTCCATCTTGCTGGAATCAAATGTTGTTCGACGCAGCTCTAAGTAAAAACAACTTCTTCAACATCTTTAAATAACGGTCTCCATTGACAGTTACTGTTACACCGTTTTCTTCAAAGAAGTGTGGCTCCACAATTCACCTTGTTGAAACAGCGCACGACATCTTCCGAGTAACTCGTTCTGGACACAATTATATCTCAAGGAGTATTTCTAAATTAGATCCACTCCACATACGGCGATTTTGCTTCTTTACATTGCCGTTTAGATCAAAATGGGCCTCATCAGGCATAAACAACCAATTTATCAAGTTGTTGTCTTCTTCGGCCATTTCAATCATTTTTTTTTTTGTCAAAATTCCAGTTGAATAGACAAATTCAGATGGTTTAACTTGCTTGTAATTTGGACTTTGTATGGAGACAAGTCTAAGTCATCATGAATTATCCATTGTGATGACGGTCTGCTAACTCCAATTTGCGCCTATAAGATTCGAGTCAAAACGCTTGAGTATGCCTGAGTTGACGACACTACAGTCGCGATTGTTTCGTGAACCCGAACATAGGGATCTCGATGGTACGGTCATCGTGCGACGCTTCCAGATTCGACAAACATATTTAATCACCTCGTATTGGTCCATCTACTCGGGGAGTGCCGCCAAACACCCGCCTAAATTCCCTTTGGACGAAAATGAAGGATAGCAAAGCATGGTACCGCAGCACTATCCAAATCTTCTTTTCGGTATTCCAAGCATTCGCCAAATAAAATTAAATAAGCCGATTACTCACACAGAAAAAAAGTTATTAGGTTTTGTGTGTGTAGTACGATTCGTGCGCCACCCTGTAGATTAAACTCTACACCTTAACATTTATTGTTGTCGCTTCGTTATCGTTTTACACGTTCTTGTAACAATTGATTAGTCTTTATTGCAGCTTTTACGTCGTTTTTAATTCCACTGTTGTTGGCAACGCCTTGCAATGAAGCGCAACGTGATCATTTTCGATGTTTTATTACGATAGTTATCAGCTAAGTTCAGCACATAACAATTTCGTAAAGCGATTCCGTCAAATTACTTTCGAATTTAGCGAACTGTTTTCAACCTCCCTTGCTGCTGTGATCCTTGATAGTGAAAATATTCTAGCATTATATTGGTTTGTCTAATTTTCAGGTATGATAAAAACTGATTTTCGTAAGGTATCGACCCGTTCAATACCCAGTTGAGGCTACCACATTAATAAGTGAATGTGAATGAATCGGGATTATTTTTTCATATATGTATCGGTTAGAACCGTGTATTAGATATATTGGAGAAAAGTTAGGGAAATACGGAAAACGCTAATTTTTCAGATTGGGATTTAGTCCTTTTACGGATTAGTTAACTATACACAACAAATTGGAAGTCACAAAACTATACACTCAGAAATAGCTACAGCCTACATCGTCCAATCGCGCTCAGGCGTGTTCTGATATTATGAAGAACGTTACATAGCGCTTGAGCAAAAGAATACTGTATATGTGGCAATGCTTTAGCAAATTGTAATACGTGTTGTGAGAGAATAAAACAAATTAACTTGCATTCCATGATTTAGATATGGGAGAGTTTCTCATATTCAGCAAGGTTACACGCATTCTGTTTTTAGACTCATTCCCTCACTACAGTTTAACGATGATTCCGGACGTTAGTTTGAAAAACACTTACTAAACTTGTCGATTACTCGACTACTCGAATTGAAGACAAAGCGGCAGAGGTGAAGAAATAAAATTCTAAAAAAAGTACAAAAAAAAAATATTCTAACACGGGACTCCCCTCCTGTAACGACAATGATGAAAATCTGGTCAACAGTTTTCACAAACCCATTTTATAATTGTTAGTCCCGAAGGCACTACAGTAGAGAAACGACGCCTATTATCAGCGACAGCATAGGCTGTCCAAAATCGAGTCAAAATTTGGTCAGATTACCAATATCAAAGCTTAAGAGTAACAAAGCAGCACAAGTCTTCAGCATGCGCTCAGAGCTTTGTAAGACCGACGACGATGGGCTAATAATGCATATGCATCAGCTTGTGACTTTCGTTTAAGAAAGACAATTCAAGTCATAGGTAGCGGACAATCGATAATTTGGTTGACTTCCTTGCTTGTCCTTCGGCGTTTCTAAAACAACAACTCTCAAGCCTTCCTTCTATTACCACATGATTAACCTGGTTTCTCATGTTTTACCCAGAAGACAGCCAAGTTGCCTTGTGATTATCTTTGTGTTGGCAGCTCCACTAACCATCAAATTTCTAGTCTTACTTACACTGAATTTCGTTGGTTAAGTGAGTTGAGTCAAGAACTCAGAAGAATTTTTATAGCTTAGAACACAAGATGAGAAACCTAAATTTCTTACCAACTGCAAAACGCATTCATAAGACTTCTGTGATAGCTTTTACAGTTTTTACTTCAAGTATATCTCTGTCCTGTCCATCGTGTCCCCTAGATGGCGGTGGTGTCAGCTTTATGTTTGTTGGTAGAATCCGCCGATTGCAGAGACATTTTCTCTGTAAAAAGTTCAGATATTCCAAGCACATTCTTATATCGCAGTCCTTATAACATTCGTGAGAGCCGCTAAAATTTGAAAGTTCAGTTACGTTCTAATTCTTAATATTTAACACATATTGTCAACATATAACTGACGGTAGACTGCAAGGCCAACCACCTTGCCTTGACATTCTACTTCCGTACAGAATTTTTAGACCAAAATGGCATGAAAGGAAATATTGACAGTTTTGAATTTTTCACTTTTTTGTCTCTTTCATCATATCTTGCACTTTGTGGTTAGTAAACGTTTCATGCAATCTTTTTGCCCAGCAAGCAATTGTCAAATAAGCTCTTCCATGCCTTGTTCATGAGAAGCAAGGGAATTTGTGTTTGTTTTTTGATTGTCAAACTATTGGTTGTAATTCAAAATTGAATTCAATTTATTTTGGGAATTATTTGGAAATCAGGCCGCATACGGTTTTGCATCTATCGTAAGTCCGATGACATTCTTAAACAAATATTGTAAAATATATAAATACTATTCCAAAATCATACTAACAAAAAACTTGGAATTTAATTCCAACGTCGAATTATTTTGTTCAAATTGCATAACATATCGTTTTTTTAAGAATAATTCATTGTTCTAGATCCATTAGAGCAGAATTTGAAGCCGATGCAAACCGGTCGGAAAACCGGCTTGTGAAGCTCTTAATTATCGACGGCGGTATAAACATCGGTTCATGCACTTTTTCTATTAGAAAAAAATGTTTGCCCTGGAATGCGGCTGCATTTCATACATATTCACATACTGATTTGTAAATTGAACACATTTGAAGGAGATTGCAAGTTATTGGATAACGCTGACAGATTTAATACAGGCTGATTTTGGTTCAATTCCCAATTGAAATTTTTTCAGTTTTCACCGGTAGATCTTCCTTCATCAGAAACAAATTTTTAATATTTTTCATAATTAAAGCAATTTAAAAAATTAAAAAGATGTTTAGCTCACAATAAAACGCGCTTTCTAGCCAAGTGCAAACAATCGGATTGGAACACCACAAAGCTATTCATACAAGAATGAAAGCTAGTCTCGGCCTCAAACGAAATTCCGTTCTTTTTTTTTTTTTTTTTTTTTTTTTTGTTTTGCTCAGCAGTCACATATGCAAGTAAACAGTTGCGAGTTGAGCATACGTATTATACTCGAAAATCACAAAAAAAAAGCTCAGAACCAGCTGTGTAACTTGAACTTGCGCGGAAAAATGCCAGTGTAAAGTAGAGTAGAAAGAGCAGCAAACAGTTGCATTTAATTGCGATTAATTTCTTGTTTTAATAGTTTTGCTAAATCACAACTGATCTGAATGGTGATTATATGTCAAAATTTCTACTCTAAGGAATTATTAGAAATTTAATTTATCTAAGAATATTACGGCGTGAGTCTGAAATGTTTCATTTGCACATTTTGTTTGAAACCTACTACGCAGTTTAAACGTATTTTTAATTTCACTTCAAGAACATATAATTATGGTTATATCGATATCAAAGGCAATTGAAATTTTCTATGAACGAAATTTGATTTAGGTGATTACTAGCTTTAAACTAAAAAAAATTAAAGTAGAAATTTGAATGTTTAATAAAATCTTGATAAATATTGCATTTGTTCCGCGTTTAAAAGTGTTTACATATTTAGAAGACTCAATCGTTCTGTTTGTAATATATAATAATAATAATAATAATAATATATATTTGTAATATATATTTTTAAGTGTCTGAAACGTTAAAAGGCGGGAATTCACATGAACTTCAACAACTAAAAACTGTATATTCGCTACATAAATTCCCTTCCATCTCATGAATGAGACATGGGAGAGCTTCTCACATTCTGTGAACTTACGCGCATTCTATTTTTAGACTCACTCAACGGCACCTACAGTTTAGCGGCGATTTCGAACGTTACGGTTTGAGAAGCATTTACAAGACTTGTTGATTGCTCGACTACTCGAAGTGTTTGTCAGACACATCGAAATAACCGCAGCTCAAACAATGATAGATGGCTGTATGCGGGGTTAAACCTGCGATCATGCTAATGATAGTCCCATGTACTAACCATCGCGCCACGGTTAGTCGAGGCCTACACTATATATCAGCTTATTTCAAAAATATATCATTTTTAGTATTGCAACAATATGTTCTACGAGTCATACTAACAGACCGATCAGACAGATTTAACCCAGTTTGTAGTTAATTTGCTTAAATTTTCTCACTAAATATTCGCCAATTGTGACAAATATGGTTAAATGTATCAAAAATTATATTATTGTGGTATCCTCTTTAAAATGACTCATTCGTTACGAGCCGATATCTTCAACAGTATATTGAAGCCGATTGAGTCGGCGGCGGCTGCGCTCATCAATAAGTAAATGGCGGCGACACGCTAGTCGGATGAGCCGAGTCGCCTTCAAGCTCTAATGCAGTTGAAAATATTTAAAACCACTTTATATGCATAACATTCAAGCACTGTAAATAATTAGAGTTGCTTTTACGTAAATATTCACATATTTTTGATAATCATCAAATAAATTCCTTTTTATTTTTCTCCCTTACATGAAATATTTATAGATTTGAATTGAGTATTTAAACTTATTTCTTTTTCTGAACCACAAAAAAAGGTTTCCCATCGAAAAAAAAAAACGATTTTTTTGGAATCGTTTCAAGGAATGTCTGGTAACACTGCTATCATATTTCGTCTTCGTTTATGATCCTGAGATTTAGGTAACTTGTTGGCCAAAAGGCCTTATACTGATAAGAAATGTAGTTTTCCAACATATAGAATTACGCATCTTTATTATTTATTAAGATAATCTAATGATGTTAAAGCTCCCTCTTTATGTGTCATCTACGACTAATTGATTTTTCTTTCATATTTTTGACCTGAAATATGCATCAAATTGATCTGTCAATCATACTTTTAAGTATCGACCATACATTGTGCCATAAACCCAAAGTAATACAATAACTACTCCATCAAAGACCTCTTAAAGATTAATATACGCTTCCCTGTAGGTTCACGCCCATTGTGATTATTAAACATTTTTATGTTCATCCGTGGAATTTAAGAGATTTTTTTTATATGAACTCTAACAAAAGAACAATTCTGTGTTCAAACTTTACAAAACATAAAAGTGACCCGAGATGACCGATTTTATCTTGGAACACTTCAAATACGATTTCTATCAAATAATTGCTGTAATGTGTGGTTTTCTCTTTATTGTTTTTGGAATATGTATCGTATAAGTATATTTTTGTAACACGAATATTATCATATTTTCAACCACTTTCACATAACAGAATTTATTATCCATTATCGTTTTAATTTTCGAAATTAAATAACATTTCCGTGCTGTAAAATGAAAGTTTAATTGCATTTGCATGTACCCACATGCAATTTTTGTGCAGCAGAAAAATATCATACAGATCTGTTTAGACAGTCTGGAAATGAAAGCCACCATCGGCTCCGTTGGCTCGGATTGACTGTGACACAACGGGCCTCTCCCCACTCATTCTCATTGACCATTTGAGCACAACAAAAGATGTCATTAAGTAGTTTAAACATTGAAACGATTACATGAATTCGAATGCATTGCGACAAATTTTAATTTTAAATTAACCATTGAGTTTAAACATGATTGACCACAACCTTAAATGATCAATGTCAAGGTTGGAATTAATGACGAAAATGTGAAAATGGGATAGTTGTTTCGATTTGAAGGTTACGTGGAAAGGTGTGTTGTAAGTCAAGGTCATCAATGTTGGGAAAAACAATACACTGGGTAACAAACTTTGGCGAACTAAATCAATCGAAATAAGCATACAAAACTGGACTGCAATGTAGTTGTCTGAACTGCAATAGTCCAGCAATGTTCTGCCAGAAATTGATTTTCGGAATTTTTTTTTTTAACTTTTCTGCTGACTAACTAGTTGTCTGAACTGTAATAGTCATTTATAATATTCTGCCCGAAGTAGATTTTTCTTCTTTTTTTTTTTTTGTTTTTTTGAAAACTTGCCTACTCGACTAACTAAAACCGTAGCCGTTGAGTCAATGATTGATCATCATTAGTCCTTTTTAAAACATTCTCTATTCGACTAACTTGAATCAAATCCGTTTTCAAGCATATATGGTCGAAATCTTGTGGAAGATTTACCTCTCTCTCGACGTCCATTAACATTTACAACTGAAGTTAACATCGATGAAGAAGAAGAAAAATGGTGGAAATATGACCCCTGAACTTTCTGTGTCTCACAAATCAATTCTTATCATTTTGCAGGATAGTTTGGGTATGAAACGTGTTGCTGTTCAACTAATTTCGAAATACCTGAATCTTTTTATAAAAACTCAATCGGGTAAAGACATGCTAGAACGAGTCAATTTCGATCCCACATTCATAAAAAGCGTTATAGCTGGTGATGAGATATCTTGACTGTTCACCGACTTTGACGTGTTTTTTTTTTTTTAGTTTCGTCTCAATAGAAATGTGACAGTTGACAGATTGTCGACTGACAATCTGACAATCTGTTTTCTATTGAGACGAAACTAAAAAAAAAAAACACGTCAAAGTCGGTAAACAGTCAAGATTTACTGTTTTCTTTGATTTTTGCGATGTTTTGCATTATCCTGGTCCCTATAATATTATCTGGTCCTTTTGCGATATTTCAATGAACAAATTCGTCAGAAAATAACGGGTTTTCTGGAAAGAAAATTAATGGAATTTGCACCACGACATCGCACAACATCTCACAAACGCTATCATTGTGATCAACATATGTATATCATCGAATAACCACCGTATTCACCTATTATGGCTCTAGCTGCCTTTTCTCCTTTCTAGAACTCAGATTACAACTTTGTATGGAAAGTACATTTGGAAAATGTATTTATGATTGAATTATTCGCGTTATTTCAAAAAACATTTGAATGAATAATAAATATGTATTTTGTCTTTTATTAACCAATTCTCGTACTTTTTTATTTTTTTTTTTTTTTTTTTTGTTAATAGAATCTTAATTCAAAATTTAGCAAACAAAATATGTCCTATAGTGATAGGCAGGTTAATTTCCAAATTTGACAAAATTGCTCCAATAGGAAAAATACATAGAGGGCAAACTAGACAACGAGTATTAAGAACAGCTCATTTTTCCAGAGGTGGACTAAGAAATGAGCTTTTCTTACTGTTTTTTTTTTAACATTTTTACCTTTTAGGGGTTATATAAATGAAGGAAATCATCAAATATCCTAATTATGAGTGTGGTTATTAGAAACTACTGACAAATTCGGGATTTTACTGGGATTGTCAGAATTTTTTGCCGCTAAATTGGTACAGCTGCCCTCTATGCTTACAGTTCTGCCGAATTAGGGCAAGTTTAAGTTCAGAGAATAAAAATGGATAGCGTTGCCTCATTCATTCTGATGCTTCTCATACAAATTAATGGCAAGTCATCTATGCCATCGAAGCAACATGGCTTGCTTAGAGCACGTTTTAGGTTTTGTGAAAAGAAGTAATCTGATGTAATTTACACCGGTTTCAGTAAGGCTTTTCATAGGGTTAATCTTGATATTTTAATAATGAAGCTTAATAGCGTCAGATTAGTTCAAATTCTGCTTCTTTGGATCAATACGCACGCTTCATCTAGAATGCAATGAGTAACGTTTCGTAACGTGGTGTCAATGTGGTAAACGTCACATCTGGTCTTCCGTCAAACGACACATCTGGTCTAACGATGTAAAAGTATTTTGTATTTACAGCGATGCGGACGGCTCTATTAAACTTCAGAATGATATTGAGCTTAACCTTGAGCTTTACCTCAAGCTTTATCTTGGGATAAAGCAATAGTTCCTAATTATTTTATTGGCAGCACTTTTTGAGATTCACTTCCCACGTATCTTGATCTTGGAGTGGTTATGGATTGGGAAATGGATTTCATAGGCCATATTAGCATGATTGTCAATAAATCAAGATTAACGCTTGATTTTGTTAAGGGATGGGCAATGGAATTTTCGGATCCCTATTTTACAAAATTGTTATATTACATATATGAGGTGCGTAACTAAGTTCCTGCTGTTTGTCAATAGATGGCGCCAACTGTAAATGCTAGTCGATTCTGCCATAACCTAAACGTCATGATATATCACTATTGTGATTTTCTTTTGACGTCACATTCTTTTTGTTGTGTGAAAATGTTTGATTTTATGTCAAATAATCGTCATATGCGGGAAGTATTGATTTTCTTCTTTCAATACAAGAAAACGGCTGCCGACGCTCATCAAGAGCTTCAAAACGTTTACGGAGATGCTGCTTTCAGTGAAACAACGTGTCGAGATTGGTTCCTCCGCTTTAAAGACGACGTTGATTTTATCCTTTATTCTTTTTGTTGTGTGAAAATGTTTGATTTTATGGCAAATAATCTTCATACAGGGTTGCCCATATTCGACGGACCCATGTTTTTAAAAAAAAAATCAAAGAAAAAAATAAAAATTTGGCGGTTGGCAATCTTATTCATTTAATTTGTTCCAAGTAGATTTGTTTACATCAATTTTTGAATATGATATCTCTCAAATGGCCGCCTCTGGCGTTGATGGCGTATTGTGCC